>CM075865.1:48396033-48431033 GCA_038021265.1 Cyprinella venusta | reverse complement strand
CATTTCTGAAAACAAATAGCATAAGAAACTTTTTTTGCAATTTATGTGATACTTCAAATATACTATACAATCAAATAGTATCGTGTTACGCATCACGTTTGAGCTTCTGCAAGAACCAATGAGGTTCATTCTTGTGTTTCGCAGCACATTTGAATTATTTTACTAAACCACTGAATTTATATTTTAGTTTTTTATATTTTATATTATTATTATAAAATATTATTTTATAATAAAATATATTAATAAAATAAATTTTATTGATAATAAAATATTAATATTAATAATAAAATATGTTATTAAATATATATTTAATAATAAAATATATTATTATTAAAATATAAAATATTATTTTATTTTATATTTTATATTTTAGGATTAGTTTTACTGTTTCTTTATGAAATTTCGAAGCTTTAAAGTGGTAAAAAAAATATCTTAAATTTTTTTCGGAAGACGAACGAAAGTCTTACGTGTTTGGAACGACATGAGGGTGAGTAAATGAAGACAGAGTTTAAATATTTGGGTGAACTATCCCTTTAATGAAAAGGTAATAAGAAATAGACTGAAATATTTCAATAGTCATTCAGAAAAATAGTTAAAAATTAATGTGAGCAGCTCAGACCATCTGATCTGCTCATATTGAGATCCCTGACTTTTGATACAATCATTTTACAAGTAATTCTTTGCAAGGGTAACAACAATGTATCAATAAAATGCATAGGACCAATATCGAAATTTTGGCTAAGACCGATACCGATAATTCTTTATATTTAAAAGCCGATAACCGATATATCGGCCGATCAATCTAAGTCCAAATTTGTATTTAATTTTTGAGAGCCTGATTACAAAAACAAAAGTATGTCTCACCATGTCCAAATCACACAGTTATGATGTTCTCATGATAATGTTATGTCGCCGATATGACACATGTTGAACTGAACTGTTTTTTTTTTTCATTTTTTTAAGTGATTTCAATCATATTTACAATAATTTAAAACCATCATGTTGGACAGTGCACATCTGAAGCGTCTCAGCTGAAGGAAATAATACATTTATCGGCTTATTTATCAGAAGATCAAACAAATGTTCTTATTGGGCCGATAACGATAACGTTAAAAATAAACAGATATCACTGATACCGTCCGATATATCATGCATCCATAAACGATTAATTGCGATTAATCGCATTCAAAATAAAAGTTTGTTTTTACATAATATACATGGGTGTAGTGTGTATAGTTCATTTATATATATAAATACACACACATGCATGTATATATTTAAGAAAAAATCTGAAAGTATATATTTTATATATATTTATACATAATTAATATTATGTATAAATATAAATATTTCATATATTAAGAACACATTTTTCTTAAATATGTACATGCATATGTGTATTAATATATACAAAAGAACTATACACACTACACCCACATATATTATGTAAAAACAAACTTTTATTTTGAATGCGATTAATCGCGATTAATCGATTTCCATATTAATAGGCTAATCACACAACCCTCCGCAGATGCTTTAAACAATCCCATTGTGCATGTCCAACATTGCTGTTTTTTGTAAAAGCACACGATGTGCACATGCTCTACTATTCTATAAACTCTATATGCCATTGCAAACGATGTGCACTGGCATCACTGGTCCAGCAGAGCCACCATTACTGGATCAGATCAGCACTGGCACGTGCCTCTACTACCACAGTCACTCACTCACTGGCATTACATCATCGCTCACATGCTTCATAAATCCAACACACACACTTAAATACACCGATACACTGTTTAACAATCACCGCATACGCGTATAACTCGATGGCACAAACGCGACGCGATGCGTAAATGTAAACATGCGGTGTTGATGCATCAGACGCTCGCGCGCCGCAAAGAAAACACACAACATTGACAGTAAAAACAGGAGATTGACACACACACACACACACACACACACTCAGCCCTCGTGCTTTAAAGATGACATCTCACTATATATGCACTGAAACGCATCTTCACCTTTCGAAGCGGCTCGCGCGACATGATCTATTAACAAGCATTTCCAGCATCAGTGAATAGTCATAGGCCTAGTGATGCTACTAACCAGTGCCCGACGCGTTAAACGCTCGCGTTTGTCATCATAACATCATAAATTGTGCATTTAACGACGGGTGCTCAATGAAGATCCAGCGTTCACCTGATCGCATTACATAATGCGTGTTTCTGCTCATGCAAAATGATGCATCACTGAATCCGCATCCCTCCATGACAACAGCAGCAGCATCCAGTGACTCGAGCGTCACACACACACACACACACACACACACACACACACACACATACTCACTGTCTCACCGCCGATCCGTCTGTCCGTGTGTCTGTCCGTTCGTTCGGATGCTGATCTGCCGTTGCGAACGAACGAACGCGATGCGTTGCCGCTGACGCCCGCGTTGGAGATGAAGTGCGCGCGCGTGAGAAAGGCGGCGCGCATCAGCTGAGAGACACACCCACCTGAGCCCCGCCCCCCTTTTTGGACGCGGGCAGACACGCCCCCTTCCCGCATATCATTTTAAACATTATAATAATATCAAAACTGGGCATGAAAACTGTAAATAAATGATAAGATTCAGTTAAATAAATAAATTCGGTTACACTTTATTTTAAGGTGTCTGTGTCACAGTGCTACTTCTACTAAGAAATAATAATTCACTAACGTACATGTAATAAGAGTTAGGTTTTGGTTGGATTAGTCATTTACTCTTATTACATTTACATTTATTCATTTAGCACACACGTTTTTAAAAGCAGTTAAACTAACAATAGGACAAAATGTAAAACGTGTTAGTTCTGAATTAGATTAACATTTCCTCCTTAAAACTACAGTGAACCAAAGACAGTCTCAAAAACACGGTTTTTGTAACCAATCGGATCAAAGTGTGATCGTGAGTGGAGGTGGGGCTCATTTGCATATTCATGAAACCGCTCATACTAAATGAGGAAAGGGTGTCGAGTTACATTCAAGATGTTTTACGGCATAAAGACTTTTTTCAAGGAAAAAAACGTTAAAATACGTAATTTTGCTGATCAAAGATGAGTTTTAAGGGACATAATTATTGACTACATGGGGGGACTTTAAATAATTAACTTCATGTATTTAATAGGGCTGTCAAAACGATTAATCGCGATTAATCGCATCCAAAATAAAAGTTTGTGTTTACATAATATATGTGGGTGCACTGTGTATAATTATTATATATATATATGAAGAGTTCAGATGCAAAAACCTCTAAATGCCATTTGAAATTTTCTTCTAAAATGACCATTTTTTATCAAGCTTGTATATTTAAGTTCAGTAATTTCACTTAAATGACAATTAATAGGTAATCTTCATTGCCATTTAAGTGAAATTACTGAACTTAAATACACAAGCTTGATAACAATGGTCATTTTAGAAGAAAATTTCAAATGGCACTTAGAGGCTTTTGCATCTGAACTCTTCATATATATATATATATATATAAACACACATGCATGTATATTTAAGAAAAAAATATTATTTATACATAAAATATTTATATTTATATATAATATAAATTATATATAAATCTATATACAGAATATACACGAAAATATTTCTTAAATATATACAAGCATGTGTGTGTATTTATATATATACAAAATAATTATACACAGTGCACACACATATATTATGTAAACACAAACTTTTATTTTGGATGCGATTAATCGCGATTAATCGTTTTGACAGCCCTAGTATTTAATATAGAAGTTTGGTTTTGTTTAGTTGCGTGTAATTATGCATAATTTATAGTTATTACTGGAGTAATAATGTAATATGCAAGATATGTAACAATGTAAAATAAAGTATTGTTGTTTGGTGTGGGTTAGAATTTATCTGAATCATTTTTACAGTGTCTACATAGGGGTTGAGGTAATTAAATATTACTTAAAATCAAAAGTTGCATCTGTTAACAGTGTATTTTTTAACCAACAGGGACAAAGAACAATTGTCTCTCAACTAACATTAACAGACTAATAAATGCTGTGAAAATATATTGTCAATGTTAACAAATTGCAACCATACTTGTTAACAGCTTTTAATTAGTAAGACAAAGGAAATAAAGTGAGATCGTAGTATTGTTCAAAGCGTTCTCTTCGTTTAAATGTGCAAAGATTCATCAGGCATAAATGACATCATCAGAACGAATATATTATGCATGCGTTGCTTTAAGAACAAACTCATGAGACATTAGAGATGATGATAATAAACATGGTCCTTTCATTCAATTCTACATCATTTCTATTTTACCATTTACCTTAATCATGGTTACACGCAAAACTAATGTAGTTGATAAACGTCACATTCATTTTTCTCTCTCCCCATTCACAAATTCATCTGTGACATCAACAACTTCTCAAGGTTACTATGGCGATAGTCTCCATCCAATGGGAGCGCAAGCTGGGGTCATGTGACGAAGGTGAGCGAGTCTAATTAGAGCTGAGAAATTAAGGCACGACGTCCCATGATTCCACTGTTACCATGAAGGTTCGTTTAGTGAACGGCCCAGGTCATTAAGACGCTTCAAGACAAGAAACAATGAAGAAATGATCTTTTTTTGTTGTATTTCACACAATTAAATGCAATAACTTCACCAGACATGACTAAAAAGTGTATATGTACTATTTAAACACAGTGAGTATTTATAATTTTTGAAATCACAGTGTTTGCCATGTCTCAAAATTAACGATTATTGTGAAATATGCTGTGAGATTCGATCAAAAATGCACATAAATGAGATTTACACTCTATAAATATATATCATAACAATAGTCTGTGCATTATGAATCTTTTGCATGATATTTAAATATTTTTTTGATAATAATCTTTTCCTCGATGAGAAGATTTTCATTTGGGGTTGAGCGATTCCTTCAAAGCAAATACGTCATAATTAAGCTGAAATAACAGAATATTTCAATATTATTCTGTTTAAAAGAGGGAAATATAAATACAGTATGAGACAGAATTCATTTGATTTATCAAATCAACGTTAGCTATAAAACGTAAAGCTTATTTGTTGATGTTTTGAAGGAGGAGCAGGTTTTAGCACCTAAAAATAAAAATGTGAGTATTATTATCATTTAAGAGTTATTTAATCATTTTCATGTTGTTCCACACCTGTAAGAGCATCTTTCTTATGTTGAACACAAAAGAAGATATTTTGAGGAATGTTGGTCATCAAACCGTTTTTGGACCCCATTGACTTTCATAGTATTTCTTTCTTACAGGTTTAGAACAACTCGAGGGCGAATAAATAAATTTATATATTTTTTTAATTTTTTTTGGTTGAAGTATCCCCATTAACAGCTCTAAAACCTCTTTTCAGACACGTGACGTTACAAAATAAAAGTCCTTCCAGGAAGCTCAAGGCACACTGACGATTGGTGTTTGATTCATTTATCCATAGAAATCACAGAAATAACCATATTAAAAACAGCCCTGAATATCTTTACACTCAGTTTTCGTCTTTACAAGATCCGATAAATGATATAGATCCTCGTTTTAGTTCTCCTTTTGTCCCAAAGTCTGCTTGCCATGGTCCAAAATGTTTGAACAAAACAACAACAGTGTGAGCGCCGCTAGCCGTAACGCTGTTGTCCACGACTGTCGCCATGGTTACTACGGCAGTGCGAGCGGAAACCGAGGGTAACGCGGATATGATGTCATTGACTGGCTCCTTGGTTAAAATCCCAATTTAGATACTCGGAAACATTTGGGATATTGTAAGTAATTAACTAAACAAAATATACAACACTGGCCGATATTGTACTGCAAAATTCTTACATAGTGCACCTTTAGGTGAGGCGAATAAGAACTTTTACACCGCATTAGAAAGCGGACTCCGATCTCAGGTCAGATACAACATCACATTGAGTTTTATATCATTTCCTCTTAGTTATGCATAAATTGAATATTAAATATGAGTATGCAGCATAAAGGCTGTTGAGTTTGTTTCAGTATAAAGAGGTTCATTTAGAGCGTTCACATCTCTAACCCCTGAAACAAATCGAGTGTGACTTCGATTTGACTTGACTAGTGGTTTCTGTATTTGGTCCGAGAGTAAACTGAGTTTTACTGCATGAAGCACCTCAAGTCATGTTGGAATGATCATACGTACAGAAAAACTACATTTCCCATAATTAATAATAGTAGTTGTGCTGAAGTGTAGCCAGTATTGAGCCAATATTGAATACTGAACTGAATTGTAATTGAAGTTGCAAACAGGATACAGAATTGTAATTGAGATAATTTAATTAACTATTGTTCAGGTGAAATAAATAAATAAGCCCTTAACAGTTGTTTTGTCTATCCTCCACATTGTGTTCTATAGCTATTTATTTTTTTATCTGTGCACAAATAATAAAACATTAAATTTTAATATTTTATATACATTATATTTTATATATTGCTATTTATTTTTTATCTGTGCACAAATAAAAATAGAAATCATAAGAGCAATTTTTATTTGTGCACAGATAAAAAATAAATAGCAATATATAAAATATAATGTATATAAAATATTAAAATTTAATGTTTTAGATTTTATTCTATTTTAAGTAGAATAAAATCTAAAACATTAAATTTTAATATTTTATATACATTATATTTTAAATAGTTTAATATTATCCATAAATATTTTCTTGTCAACACAGAAATTAGGCTATTTTTAAGAAAAAACTCAACAATTTTTCATTTTTAGAATTAAGAAATTATTTTTAATTCATGTATAGCAGCTGTTTTTTTTTTCACTTAAAAAGTCACATAAAAATTTCACTACTAAAGTAAATCTTATTGTTAAAATTAAAAGTGATTGGATTATTAAGATAAAACTATTTTGTTTTGGTGCATGACAAGAGTTTGCTAATTGCTTTAACAATAATAGAGAAAATTGTCAAAGCAAGACAACATAATTTAGTCCAAATGAATTGTGTTTTATCAAAATATTTGTTTTAGTGTTATTATAGTTAACTACAACTAAAAAGCATTAAAAAAGGTTGTAGCTTAAATAAAACAAACGTAAACTGAATTTATTTTAACAAAATAAAATATAAAATACAAAATTATTTCAGTAACGTTTCTCATTTTTATTAAGTTCAACTTTATTTACTGAAATAACTAAAACTGTTATAAAACAGACATTAAGAAACAATGAAATTACAAAAAAAAAATTAAATCCAAACGGAAAATATATTAAAAAGTATTTCAAATATTTATAAAAACTACAGTATCATGCTATCTCAATGAAGTTTTGAAAATTTTTGAACTGTAACTAAGTAAATTAATACTTCCTGTCATTCCAATTCTACATCCTGTGTGACCAATTCAACTCAAATTCTCCCTGAATTGCATAAACACCTAATTTTGCATGTGTTTGTCCGATCGCGTTCGTTTCCCGTCATAAGACATAAAGTGCATAAATCAAGTGAACCTCTTCACTTTATAGAGGTTAAACTCTATGCGACTTTACTCCTCCCTCTCAGCTCGACCAATCAGAGGCTCCGTATCACTGTCGTCTCCGCCCACGCTCAGGTAGTCACATGACCTGACGGGTTCTGGCCGAGCCTTGATAGTGAAAGCGCACGCCGCGAGAGAGAAGAGCAAACCCAACATCTGGATGAAGAGGCTTTCCCCGGGCATCAGGATGCGCTTCGGCTGAGATGCGGGGCTCCCTCGCTGCAGGTTGTGTTCGATCACACACATGCACGCCACACACACACCCAGCACCGACACACAGCTGACCGCTGAAATAAGAGAAACACACACACATTAGTAGAAGAAATCCAATGCTTGAATTCATCTTGACGAAGCACTGCAAAAAATGCTTTTCTTACTTAAATCTAGATGTGTTTTTGACTCATTTCAGTCCTAATATCAAAAAATGCTTAAATCTAGATGTATTTGTCTGGTTTCAGTCTAAATATCAAAAATATTTTTGTCTTGTTTCAGTCCAAATATCAAAAAATACTTAAATCTAGATGTATTTTTGACTCATTTCAGTCCTAATATCAAAATATGTCTACAAATAAAATATCTAAAAACAGTCATGAGAGGTCTTTTTATATATAAATTTCCTGCCTACAATACCTTTAAATCTAGATGTATTTTTGTCTGGTTTCAGTCCAAATATCTAAAAAATACTTAAATCTAAATGTATTTTTGTCTGGTTTCAGTCCAAATATCTAAAAAATGCTTAAATCTAGATGTATTTGTGTCTGGTTTCAGTCCAAATATCTAAAAGTGCTTAAATCTAGATGTATTTTTGACTCATTTCAGTCCTAATATAAAAAATTACTTAAATCTAGATGTATTTTTGTCTGGTTTCAGTCTAAATATCTAAAAATGCTTAAATCTAGATGTATTTTTTGACTCTTTCAGTCCTAATATAAAAAATGCTTAAATCTAGATGTATTTGTGTCTGGTTTCAGTCCAAATATCTAAAAGTGCTTAAATCTAGATGTATTTTTGACTCATTTCAGTCCTAATATAAAAAATGCTTAAATCTAGATGTATTTTTGTCTGGTTTCAGTCCAAATATCTAAAAATGCTTAAATCTAGATGTATTTTTGTCTTGTTTCATTCCAAATATCTAAAAATGCTTAAATCTAAATGTATTTTTGTCTGGTTTCAGTCCAAATATCTAAAAAATGCTTAAATCTAGATGTATTTGTGTCTGGTTTCAGTCCAAATATCTAAAAGTGCTTAAATCTAGATGTATTTTTGACTCATTTCAGTCCTAATATAAAAAATTACTTAAATCTAGATGTATTTTTGTCTGGTTTCAGTCCAAATATCTAAAAATACTAAAATACAGATGTATTTCTTTCTGGTTTCAGTCCAAATATCTAAAAGTGCTTAAATCTAGATGTATTTTTGACTCATTTCAGTCCTAATATAAAAAATTACTTAAATCTAGATGTATTTTTGTCTGGTTTCAGTCTAAATATCTAAAAATGCTTAAATCTAGATGTATTTTTTGACTCATTTCAGTCCTAATATAAAAAATGCTTAAATCTAGATGTATTTTTGTCTGGTTTCATTCCAAATATCTAAAAGTGCTTAAATCTAGATGTATTTTTGACTCATTTCAGTCCTAATATAAAAAATTACTTAAATCTAGATGTATTTTTGTCTGGTTTCCGTCCAAATATCTAAAACTGTGATGAAGTGAGAAATGTTGAAGGTGTCTGAATACACTTTGGTCTGACTGTAGGAACAATTCCAATCACACTCGTGTTCAGGTTGAGTGATGTCACCTGTGGAGACGTGCAGTGATGTCACCAGCTTGGATTGATTGACAGAAGCTCCGATGAAATCCATCAGGAATGAGAAGCTTGAAAACAAGACGGCGCAGTAACAGAGAGCTGCCAGCGAATACAGGAGCCACATTCCCCATCCGTGCAAACCACCCAACGGACCTGCACACACATCAGAACAAGTCCAGTCACGCTTTAATAATATCTTTAAGAGTTTCACAGCAGCTTTACAGTAGATGTTTATAAGAAAATCCAGAAGTATCGGATCAAACCTGTGTCCGTGCGGTTCTGGTACGCGTGCATCGTGAAGGCCACGCCGTAGATGAGTTTGCTGTCGGGATCTGACGAGTTCTGGACCTGGATCCAGTTTGGGTCTGCGATGGACGTGCACAGTGACACCAGAGTGAAGCACTGGCACACGGACGCAGGGGTCAACGCCAGGGTCATGCTGATGGAGAGATGGGGTTTAAAAGCAGCACATTCAGTGTGGAGACAATAAGTCACTAGCATTGAAACTAGCATGAAACACTAGCATTATTACTCCCTGGTGACACATAAAGTGCAATTGTGTAGAAGATTGGGGCTAGTTGTCACATTAGAGAATATAATTGAGAGAGAGAGAGAGAGAGAGAGAGAGAGAGAGAGAGAGAGAGAGAGAGTATCCTACAGAGAATGTAACTTGATGTAGGCTAATTACTAAACTAGATCACAACATAAAACAAGCACGTGACAACCCGAACCTGCCCTTTGGTCCAGATCACGTGACAACTAGCCCCGGTCTCAGTACTGTAAGCGATATTAAAACATTACAAACCATTCGAGGATAACAAAACCAAAACAGAGATGAAGTTGAAATAATAATAATAATACCTGACAGAGTTCCGCGTGACGTCACAGAGTGAAAACGACGTTCCTCACAGAATCGCTCGAGACATTATAACCGCTATAAAACATTCTCTACGCTAAACAAAGCGTCGATTTTCGGCACCTCTCATACTGGACACGGCTAAAGATGAACGGATACGTCTTCTGCTCGCGTTATTCAAATCTCCAGCACACATTTAAGCTAGTGTGGTGGTTTAAAACACGGAACGAATCAACATAAGCAGATGAAGAACACTGCGCATGCGCGGCTCCGCTTACACACAGCGCCCTCTAGAGGCTCGACGCACACATGCAAGACACGTTCAAAACACAATACGACTCCGAATTCTTTTGATTTTATTTAATTTTTTCTTCTATTTATCCTAATGTATAAAGCATCCTATCCTTTATATATAACCTGGCTGTATTTTTAAATCTTTAAAACCAAAACAAAAATGATGGGCAAATAGAAAAGTTTCGCCTCAGGGAAATTAACGTCACGAGCCAAACAAACAACCAGTAATTATAATTCCTGACGGGAATAAAGCAGTCCTCATCATAAATGCATGCTTTCTGTTTCTCATTCGATAATGCTGGGGAGAATCTAAATAATAAAGACGATCAGCTCGTTTAAGGTGAAATAGACATTACATTTACATTTTCATTACAATAAAGCCAACTGTATGTGATGCTTTTTTATTAGACAGGACAGTCAACAGTGACAGGGTTCCCAGTTTCTGACCAATAAATATCCATGACTTTTTCAGTTGTTTGTGATAAAGGCCTTAAGCGGTCATTTTACAGTGAAATAAAAATAGTAGACTTGATTCTTGCTAGAAAAATATACTATGAAAAACAAAACTCAAAACAAAACTGTGATTCTTTTTAAAATCCCCTCATGTTTTCAGTTTTCCACAGGCGTGAGGACCCTGTCTGAAATGTGTGTGTAAGACTAATGAAACACAATCTCCTTCTCAAGCACTCAAAATTCAATTCAGAGTCCATGAAATCATAATTAGCATTTTTTGTCTCGTTTCCATTCCAAATATCTAAATATGCTTAAATCAAGATGCATTTACTAGATGAGTAAAATGCCATTAGATATTATGTCTTCTGGGGAAATAATCAAAATTAAGTGAGTTTAATGATCTGCTAATGGAGTAAAAAAAACAATCTTGTTACTGTTTGAATTAACAGTATTTTTCTGACCCCATTGGTTGATAATTTAGCTTGTTTTAAGCAACAACTCACTTTAATTTGGACTTATTTCCCCCTTATTTTCCAGTCCAAATATCTAAATATGCTTAAATCAAGATGCATTTACTAGATGAGTAAAATGCCATACACTGTAAAAACAATATGCTTTATATAATCAATACAATTGTGGCAACAGATTACAAGCAATATTATTTATTAAATTGTACACATTAGAATTGAGTAACAGTTAGTCAAATTAATATTCTAATTAATTCTAATGTGTACAATTTAATTGATAATATTGCTTGTAATATGTTGCCACAATTTTATTGATTAGATAAAGCATATTTTTTCAGTTTAAGATATTATGTCTTGTTTTCTGGGGAAATAATCGAAATTAAGTGAGTTTAATGATCTACCAATGGAGTCATAAAAATAATCTTGTCTCTGTTTGAATTAAGATTATTTTTCTGACCCCATTGGTTGATAATTTAGCTTGTTTAAAGCTACAACTCACTTAATTTGAATTTATTTCCCCAGAAAACAAAACATAATATGATAATAATATCTAGTTAATGCATCTTGATTAAAAATATTTGGTTAATAATTAAAAAAAAAAAATTGATTTATAATTTTGATTTTTATATATTTTTTTATTTTTAAAATTTTACAATAAACATTTTGATTTATCAAAATTTTGATTTATAATTTTTAGATATTTGGACTGGAAACAAGACACAAAAACTAAATAAGAAAAGCATTTTTTGCCATGTATTAACTCTGAATACTGAGATTTAAACCAAATTCTGAAAAATTGCAAGAATTAAAGTCAGAATTGTGAGATTTTAAGTTTCTTTTACTCCGTGGCAGAAACGAGCTCCATCCATAGCTCTGCCATTACAGACCATGAATGATATGCTGCATCCCTTTGGATTCTGGAGTCCTGGTGACGAGGAGTAAAGCCCTTTGTGTTACGCTGGTGGGCTCTGGATGTCGGGCGTGAGGTTTATGAGCGTGTTGCTGGCTTGAGCGAGTTCAGAGATGGACACTCTTCCTCTCTGCTTGATGAACTGAGCCACAGCGCTCAACTCCTCCGGGGTGATGTAGATAAACTTCCCTCGGTCGTCGATCACTCCTGGATAAACACAAGATTATTCGTGTGCCTCGTGTAGGGTTGCCAACTTCAGAAATCGTGGTTCTTTACAGGAAAATAAGGGACACTCATAGGCTACTGTAGCCTATCACACATTGTTTAAAAGGTTCTCAGACATAAAAACATTTGTTTTTGTTAACCCTCTGGTTATCTTCATTTGTGTCTACACTAGTTATCATTGGGGTCTCCAGGGACCCTAGACAATAACATTCAATTTTGTAACAGAATAAAAGTTTGTTTTTTTTCCTTTTATGTACTTTTACTCTATTTATGTTTTTACTCAACATTTGTGTAGTTTTTGAATGATTTATGATATAATTTAAATTTACATAAATAATTTAAAAAATGTTTTTAAAAAATCTAAAAAAAAAAAAAAAAATTGTAAAATTTACTTTATAAAAGCCCCAAATGTCATAATTTTATATAAATGTATATAATTTTACTCTGTTTATTAATGTTTTTACTCAACATCTGTGCAGTTTTTGAGGGATTTATGATATAAGTTAAATTTACATAAATAAATTAAAAAATGTTTTAAAAAATGTAAAAAAATGTAAAATTTACTTTATAAAAGACCCAAATTTCTAAATTTACATAAATTTACTCTGTTTATAAATGTTTTTACCTAACATTTGTGCAGTTTTTGAAGGATTTATGAAATAAATTTTAAAAATTTACATAAATAAATTAAAAAATGTTTTAAAAAATGTAAAAAAATTGTAAAATTTACTTTATAAAAGACCCAAATGTCTAAATTGATATAATTTTATATAAATGTATATAATTTTACTCTGTTTACTAATGTTTTTACTCAACATCTGTGCAGTTTTTGAAGGATTTATGATACAAGTTAAATTTACATAAATAAATTAAAAAATGTAACATTTTTTTTGTGAAATTTACTTTATAAAAGACCCAAATTTCTAAATTTAAATAATTTTACTCCGTTTATTAATGTTTTTACTCAATATTTGTGTACTTTTTGGAGGATTTATGATATAATTTAAATTTACATAAATACATTAAAAAATGTTTTAAAAAAATTTAATTTTTTTTGTAAAATTTACTTTATAAAAGACCCAAATTTCTAAATGTATATAAATTTTTATAATTTTACTCGGTTTATTAATGTTTTTACTCAACATCTGTGCAGTTTTTGGAGGATTCATGATGTGTTTTAAATTTCTATAAATAAATAAATTTTTTTTTTTTTTTAAAAAAGCATTTTATGTAAAATTCACTTTATAAAAGACCCAGATTTCTAACTTTTATATTGGCAATAACATTAAAAATGAACATATATCGCCTGATACCGATACGGTGGCCGATATATCACGCATCTCTAAAAAGCGAGGTTGAGGAACTGCTGTAACGGTGTAAAGTGTGTGTTTGGCATCAGGATGAAGTCGCTCGTACCTGTAAGGGAACCGTCTGCGATCAAGTCCTGAAGTCTGGCAATAGCATCCTGATGGGAAGAAACACATCCCAAAATCAGCTTAAAACTCTCAAATGTGTTCTGAAGTCAGACCTGTGAACACTGACCCCTGACCTGTGTGCGCAAGCCAAAATGAGACGCCAAGTCCTCCAGCAAAACCACTTTCGATTTCTGAGTGGGAGACAGAAGTGAACACAAGGGCCATTAACATAGGGTATAATATAAACCATTTTGTTGTAGTAGATATACAGTCAAACCCAAATATATCCAGATTCTCTCACATTATCACAGTTTAGAAAATGCTAATAAATTATGACCATAATCAGTGGATATTTGACTGGTTTTGTGGACTCTCACACATGAATTATGTTGAATATCTGTTAAATTGAACTCCACAATTAGATAATACCAGTTTAGCTCAACCAGTGACCAAGCAATGCTTCATGTTGTTCAGTGTGTGTGTGAAAAGAGCATTAGCGATTACAGTAAACACACTTCAGCTGAACATCATCAGCTCAAAGTGTCATTTTTGGTCACAAATGTATTTTTTATTCACTGTATGAAGCATTTTTAGTTATAATATGTCACAGTTTGCTTTATTTTGCTCTCCTCACTCACATAAATGAACTATGGTGTCCTGCACACACTAATGAAAACATGTATTTGGTGTCTGAATAATATTTGGTTTGACTGTATGTATGCTTCACATTATATATATATATATATATATATGATGTGCATCCCATTTCTATACAAATATGCCTTTTTACTATTTTTCAACACCTTTGAATTAATTCATTGAATCAGAATCTGTTTTAATTTCAATAAAAAGACTGATATCAATCATTTGATAGTTTGCTTGAAGTTGCAAATACAAAGAGACAATTATAATAAAAATATCTTTAATTTGTACAGCATATCATACTTTATAGTGTATTCTTATAGCCTTTCAACTCACAAATGTGAATGCAACAGCTATGATCTTATGTATGACTGACCTTGACGTACTGGATGAACTCTTGCAGGAGGTTGCGAGACTGAAAAACACAAAATAACTTTAAAATCGGATAGATTTTGCTTTACATTTGTGTAGGACTACAGATGGAAATTAGCATTGTGCTAAATCTGGTGCAGCCATCTTTTTAAATATGCAAATTACGCATTATCTAATTAAATATGCACTAGTTTGCACATATTTTTAAAAAACGAAATCCGAGTATTGGATAAAGCCAGGATCAAAACTGTGTTTATATAATAGATGGGGGGAAAATGATGGATATCTACTTTTGTTATCCTGTAAATAAGAATATACTGTCAATAGCCTTAAAAATGATTTTTGTCATGTTTTTTGGAATAAAATGTTATATAAATCAGGCTAGGAATAATATATTTATACAAATCCCTCTGGAGAGGTCTCCATTATTTAACTAGGTACAAGACTGGGAAGTTTGGTGTGTACAGGTGCGGGTATGAGAGAAAAGCCACTTTGAAGGTAAAGATTTAGCATCAGCCAATGAGATCGCACATTTCCACACTTTTACTCTCACGATTGGTTGCTGATAAAAAGGAGATGACCATATATGGATCCGACAGTGTTGTACAGGAGAGAGAGAGCTTGTGTGTGTGTGTGATGAGCAGCGGGATGATTCACATCGATTTATGAGAAATCTAAAAACGCAAACAGACACAGTGGCGTAAAATAAAGACCTAAATGTGTGTTTCTGACTTTATTTCACCATAAGTCTGAAAGAAGACATGTTATTGACGACAAATATCCCCAAATCAACCAGTGTCTCGCCTTAACCCTCTGGGGTTCTTCGTTTAACAGTCACACTCGGGACCTTCGGGTCAAAATTGACCCAAAGGGCGGGATTCATATTTAAAAAAGAAAATCATAATTTTTTTTTACTTGTTTTTTTTTATAATATTTTTTTCTTTTCTTTTTTGGTGTTTTGAGAAAAATTTCAAAAACAAAAAAATTTATAATTAGTATTAATGCAATAATTATGACAAAATTTCCCCCCATTGAACATAATAGAAAAAATATTGGGAAAAAAATATTTTTTTATTTTTTTAAAAGCTGTATTTCATTTTTGAGTCAAGCCTAGGCCTCAAAAAAGAAATTTTTTAAATGAAATGGATGCCATTTGGTGGACAAACTGAGCATTTTAAAAATGCAAAACACATGTATAATCTGAATTTTTTTGGTGTGTTTGTGTATAAAGGTGTGTTTGTGTGTGTGTGTGTGTGTGTGGATGTGCCTGTTTTGCACTCTTGATGTTTTATAGATTCACTCCTTCACTGTTGTGTGCTTTTTTTCAAGATCGTGGCTGATTTGTAGATTGTACGCACAAAAAAACTCAGTATTTTCACATTTTTGCCAATTTCCCATTCATTTCCTATGCGGGTCATTTTTGACCCGAAGGTCCTGAGTGTGACTATTTATTTTACGACCACTTACACGTTTCAAATCCTGTCCCCAATTTTTTGGGGTGTTCATATACCAAGTACCAATAAAGTCACAAAGTTTCGGACCATTCCGATGAACCTACGATTTTTAACATTTTTTTTTTAATTATTATATATTTTTTTATTATTATTATTTTACTTTTTTTTTTTAAACATTTTTCATTTTTTTTTACTTTTAACATTTTTTTATTTAAACGCTTCGGGTCATTATTGACCCGAAGAACCCCAGAGGGTTAATAAATGACCCTAAAATGACCTTTCACGACCTTTTCAGGTGTTCACAGTTGTAAACACACTCCCTCCCGTCGCTAACTGTGACGCGCAGACGCTTTGAGGAACGCACCTCTTGCTCGTCCATCTCTTCTGCTTCTCCCTGGTCCTCGATCACGAACGCCTCCTTCATCCGCTGGTACTCCTCCTCCTCTCTCTTCTCCTGATCCTCTTTGGCACGACGCAGCTCTTCCTCCTGTGGACGACACGTTTACTCACGGTTACTGATATTCAAGCGCTTATCTGAGTTCCACATGAGTTTCACAGTGAATTACACACATACAGCACTGCAATTCAGTGTTTCAGTCTTGTTTCCAGTCCAAATTTCGAAAAAGTCTTAAAGGGATACTCCACTTTTTTTGGAAATAGGCTCATTTTACCACTCCCCCAGAGTTAAACGGTTGAGTTTTACTGTTTTCGAATCCATTCAGACGATTTTCTGATATTTAGAAGAATATCAGTAACCAGACAGTTTCTGCTCTCATTGACTTCCATAGTATATATTTTCCTACTATGGAAGTCAATGAGAGCAGAAACTGTCTGGTTACTGATATTCTTCCAAATATCAAAAAAAAAATCGTCTGAATATATTTGAAAACAGTAAAACTCAAATGTTTAAGTTGTAAAATGAGCCTATTTCCAAAAAAAGTGGAGTATCCCTTTAAATCAGATGCATTTACTAGATGTGTAATATGCCAGTCTTGTTTTCTGGGGAAATAAATCAAAATTTAGAGAGTTTTTGCTTTAAAAAAAAGGTAAAGTATCTGCCAATGAGGTCAGAAAAATAATGTTAATTCAAACAGAAACAGGATTATATTTCTGACCCCATTGGCAGATCATTTGGATCGTTTTAAAGCAACAACTCCCTAGAAAACGACACATAATACTTTGTTTATCTAAGTATTTTATCTAAGTAAATGCATTTTGATTTAAAGGGGTCCTATAATGCCCTTTTCACAAGTCTCTAATGAGTGTGTATCTGAAGTTTCAGCTCAAACACCCCACAGATATTGTTATATAGCTTGTTAAAATCATCACTTGTTGAGTGTGAGCAAAAACGCAGTTTTTGTGTCTGTCCCTTTAAATGCAAATGAGCTGCTGCTCCTGGAACTGGGGGCGGAGCTTCAAGAGCTGTGTCGTGAATATTTCAAAATCTTAGATAAAGATGGAGACACTGAACATAGAAGCAACAGGACACTTCTGAACGGTTAGTTAGTGATCTTCTAGTCATTGATTAGCATATTCTGTCATTGTATGTTCTGGGGGCGGGGCTTATGTAAATTTTAGGGTTGATGATGTCACTAACCCAGAGGAAATGTCGTCTCACTTAGTGACTCACTTAAATTTGATTTATTTTCCCAGAAAACAAGACTATCTTATGGCATTTCCTTAATCTAGTAAATGCATCTCGATTTAAGAATTTGTATTTGATATTTGGACTGGAAGTCAAAACAGGAAGTGTAACGTGTCCACATGACCTGTTTCTGCTCCAACAGTTTCTCCATCTCATCTTTATTCTGTCTCTCCTGATCTTGCAGTTCCTGCATCTTCTTCCTCTCCTCTCGGTCCACCAGCTCGGCCTAAAACACACACACACACACACACACACACACACAGTGAATTTTGTGTCATTGATAAACAATCAAATCTGGGATTTCACACACACACTCGATCTGCTTCGAAAGGAAAACTCAACTCGAACAAACAGACGCGAACACAGAGCTCAATCTCAGAGACAGGTCACAAACATGTGTTGTGTTTTACAGGTATAAATAAATGAGCCTAGATGAGCATGAGTGCGGGGTCGTGACCTCTCGCTGGGCTCTCCGCGCCTGCTTCTCCTCCAGCTTCCTCTGCTTCTTCGCTCCCAGTTTCCCAGCGGCTTGAGGACGCTCCTCCGACAGCGACTCGTCCGCCTCCGCGGGGCTGTCCTCTACACACACACACACACACACCATCAGGGTCATTGTGGATATGTTTTTTTTTTTGTTTTTTTTGGAATAATTTATTTCTTTTCATTTCTTTTTCCTCTTCAGAATATTTAAACAAAAAAATAATATTAAAAATATAAAATTAAAAATATAAAAATATAAAATATTTAATATGAAATTAATTAATATAATTAATATTATATATAAATATAAATAACACATTTTTTCTTAAATATATACATGCATGTGTGGGTATTTATAAAGACAAATTAATTATACACACTACACACACTGTAAAAAAAATATTTTCAAGATTTGCCATCACAAAATATTTTCTTTTGTCAAATCAACTTTATAATAATTTATTTAGTTGAGATAACTTATTATTTTGAGTTTCTGATGATTAAATTAATCTCCTTCATTTTATAAACTCACTTTTTGCAGTTTAATGAACTTACAATTTTAAGGCAACCCAGGTTACTTACTTTTTTAAGTTAAACAACCAACACTATTTTTATCACAACATTTTTTTACTTTTGTCAAATCAACTTAAATAATTTATTTAGCTCAGATAACATAATTTTGAGTTTCTGATGATTAAATTAATCTGCTTCATTGTATTAACTCACTTTTTCCAGTTCAATCAACTTAAAATTTTAAGGCAACTAGGTTATTACTTAAGTTAAACCAACAATATTTTTTTACAGTACACCCACATATATTATGTAAACACAAACTTTTATTTTTGATGTGATTAATCACGATTAATCATTGGCAAACCCTACCGACTAACATGAACTAATATAATGTGACCACAACACTTGAATCGTGGCACATTCACGTAAGTGTTTTGTATTACAAGGTTTCTGAAAGAAATATGTGAATGAGTGCAATTAATTCGTCACACATTTGCATAATTTTCACTGGACATTGGATTAAGCCAGGCTCCAAATTCTTTTCTGATTAAGATATTTTTTGGAGATTTTGGGATTCCTCATTTCATCGCTCCATAAATCAGAAACGTCAAGGCACATGTTTTTAAAATAGCGCTTTATATCAGACAGATTCACAGTCATAAACAGGAAAATTACATGATACAGTCAACAGACAGAAAAAATACATTTCCACAATAATATTAATTATTAGGTTTTATTTATATAGTGCTTTCCAAGAACCAAAGGACACTTTAAATAATATTAACAATATTTTTTCTGTATAAAATGTTCTAAAACATTATATATATATATATATATATATATATATATAATTTATTTATTTTTGATGATTATGGCTTACATATATGAAAACCTGTGTGTGTGTGTGTGGAGTACCGTTGTCCGATGCCTGCTGTGCCCGCTGCGCGTTCAATCGGTTGCGCAGGTTCCTCTGGCGGCGGGGCATTCCCGCGGGACGCTCCTCCAGGGCCCGCGGACGCGCTGCGGCTCGAGACGCCACATCCCGCCGCTCGTCACGGTCCGCTGAGAGAAGAGACAAGAGATCTGGATCATCCCACCTTATTATTCATTTATTTTAATCTATATAATTATTTATGTAATTATGACAATATAATTTAATTATGTATGTACACATGTATTTTATTATCATTTATTTACGGGTTTATTTTAATCGTTTTATTATTTATTTACATATAATTTATTTACTTGTTTATTTTAATCGTTTTTACTTAATATAATCTATTAACCTATTTATTTTTAATAGTTTGTATTTTTTATTTCAATATCCATTTAATGTTTTTTTTAAATTACATTTTATTTACATATTAATTTTTAATATTTTTATTTGTTTGAATACATATTTACTTGATTTTTTAAACCTTTTAATATTTATTTTAATATATATTTAAATATATTTATTTAATTTAAATTATTTTATGTTAATTTATATTATATTAATATTAATTTATATTTCTATATATTTATTTAATTTAATCTTTTTATTACTTTAATATAATTCATTTACTTATTTATTTTTAATCTTTTGTACTAATAGTTTGTATTATTTATTTCAATATCCATTTAATTATTAATTTTAATGTTTTTTTTAATTACAATTTACTTACATATTCATTTTAATATTTGTATTTGTTTACATATATATTATTTACTTGATTTTTTTAAACCTTTTGATATTTTTTTAATAAAATATATTAAAATATATTTATTCAATTTTTATTAATTTATGTTACTTTATATCATATTAATATTAATATATATTCCTATATATTTATTTAATTTAATCTTTTTTATTATTTTAATATAATTTATTCACTTATTTTTTTAATCTTTTGTATTTATTAATACAATCTATTGACTTATTTATTTTTTATATTTATTTTAACAGTTTATTTACTTATATATTGATATATGTTTATTATTAATTTAATATAATTTAACTTATTTTATTTATTTTAAATATTTATTTAAATTTATTGACTTATTTGAATATTTTTGTTTGTTTCAATTAATTTACTTATTTATTATATTATTTTGTATTATTTATTCATTTTTACAGTTTTGTGGAAACACTGTTCTAGGGGTTTCATGGACATTTTGAGGAATAAAAGATTTTACAAAATTAGAGTAGAAGTGAAAATTAAAAGTAAAACAGCTCTGTGGTGATATTTATTGTAAAATCGTTAAATTCTTTTCTCACACTGTATTAATACGTCTGTAAACTTGAAACTAAGTAAATATTCTTCACAGGCTTCCTGAGCTTTATTTTTTCATCCACTGAACCTCAAACGAGTTTAATAATAAGAGTGTTTTGATCAGTAATATTATCAGGTTATTGATGGCAGCTGCTCCATATCTCCACTCACCTTCCTCAGTCCGTCCACGAACTCTCACCGCGAACACGATCAGGACGAGCAGAATAATCGCAGCTACGATATACAGAACCACATCCATCTCGTCGATTAATAAATAAAACGAGCACTGCTAACTCCTGACAGCTCTGTGCAGAAAGAGGAAGTTGACGTTACTCTTGATAGAGCGTCACTTCCGTTTCACAGCGCCACCCTACTGGCGTGGAGGAACTAAAAAATAAATAAATATAATATAATATGGCATTATACAGGTGAAACTCGAAAAATTACAATATGGTGCAAAAGTTCATTTATTTCCATAAATCAACTTAAAAGGTGAAACTAATATATTATATAGAATATATTAGTTTCATATATTAGTGTATTAGTTTCCTTTATTTGTTATAATTTTGATGATTATGGATTACGACTTATAAAAGCCCCAAATTCAAAATTAGAATATTGTGAAAAGTTTTGAAAAAATTAACTTTTGCACAATATTTATATTTGTATCGAGTTCACCTGTAAATTATGTTCTTGCATTTACTGTACAATATACTAATGATAAAATATTAATATATAATTAAATTAACTTATTCATCCAATCATCTATTCTCATCTTAATTCATTAAAATCTCTCTCTCTCTCTCTCTCTCTCTCTCTCTCTCTCTCTCTCTCTCTCTCTCTCTCTCTCTCTCTCTCTATATATATATATATATATATATATATATATATATATATATATATATATATATATATATATATATATTCCTATAATTTATTTACTTATTTGCATATTTCTTATATTTATTTATACAATTTGTTAATCATTTATTTTTTTATATTTACTTAATTGAAAATAATTTATTTCCTTATTTATATTAATATTTGTATTATTTATCTGAATATAACATATTTACTTATTTTAATATTTCTTAATATTTGTTTTGATAATGTCTTTAATATTTCTTTAAATATAATTTCTGTACTTGTTTATTTTAATATTACTTATTTACTCATTTAATTAAACATTTCTTAATATTATTTAAGTATATTGTGAGTAATTATTTATTTTAATCTTTTTTTATTATCTATTTTAATATCAATTTTATTTACTTATTGGAATATTTTATATGGGATTTGTGTTTAACATTATAAAGATTGACACTCTCTCTCTCTCTCTCTCTCTCTCTATATATATATATATATATATATATATATATATATATATATATATGTGTGTGTGTGTGTGTGTGTGTGTGTGTGTGTTTTACGAAGAATGTACATTTAAAAATGTACTATTTTATGGTTTTAATTAACCACATGTTAAAACAGGGTTTAGTTTAAAATGTGTCTACTTTGTAAGTTTCACATAAATATACGAAATTGAGAAAAAAAAAGCTAAATCCGGACCAGCAAATAATATTTATTAATACTATAAATATATTCTTCCAAAAGGGTATTGGAAAAAATATATTTTAGAAAATTGTGATATTAGCATACAAATGTGTGTAGTTTAGGCAGCAACATCGTTTTGAAACATCATTACTCATCATAAACAGTAATTTAATAGCCCAGAATAAAAATTACAATCTAAAAGTGCAGATTACACTACGTTGGTGACAAATACCAATGAAAAAAATGATTTAATAACAATAGCTAACAGTAAATTTTGCCTGAACCTAAACTTGTTGAGTGGCGCTGATTAATTACTATATTAACAATATAGTCAACAATAACAAATAGATGCAAAAAATAATATTGATAATTATAGGACACCAGATGAACAGGGCAAGCTATGAGGATTGATACTCATACACTCATGTGGAGAACTCCTTCAGAGCCCAGGACTTGGTGGCGATCTCCTGGCGTAGGCGAGAGTATTCCTCAGCGAGAGCCTCGAAGTCTCTGCCGTAGATCTCGAAGGACGCCAGCTTCGACTCCACCGCCTGTCTGTCCATCTCGGAGCTCTTCAGCTCTGCGTTCAGCTTCTCCCTGGACACAACACCACACACTAAGGATGCAACAATATCTAAATTTTGGCCAATACCGATAATTATTTATATTTAGAAGCCGATAACCGATATTTTGTAATTTTATGTACCCGAGAAGCCGATAACCGATATTTTGAAATTTTATGTAGCCGATAATTATTTATATTTAGAAGCCGATAACCGATATTTTGAAATTTTATGTAGCCGATTATTATTTATATTTAGAAGCCGACAACCGATATTTTGAAATTTTATGTAGCCGATAATTATTTATATTTAGAAGCCGATAACCGATATTTTGACATTTTATGTAGCCGATAATTATTTATACTTAGAAGCCGATAACCGATATTTTGAAATTTTATGTAGCCGATAATTATTTATACTTAGAAGCCGATAACCGATATTTTGACATTTTATGTAGCCGATAATTATTTACACTTAGAAGCCGATAACCGATATTTTGACATTTTATGTAGCGATAATTATTTATACTTAGAAGCCGATAACCGATATTTTGTAATTTTATGTAGCCGATAATTATTTATACTTAGAAGCCGATAACCGATATTTTGTAATTTTATTTAGTCGATAATTATTTAGACTCAGAAGCTGATAACCGATATTTTGAAATTTTATGTAGCCGATAATTATTTATACTTAGAAGCCGATAACCGATATTTTGTAATTTTATGTAGCCAATAATTATTTATACTTAGAAGCCGATAACCGATATTTTGTAATTTTATGTAGCCGATAATTAAGACTTAGAAGCCGATAACCGATATTTTGAAATTTTATGTAGCCTATAATTATTTATACTTAGAAGCCGATAACCGATATTTTGAAATTTTATGTAGCCGATAATTAAGACTTAGAAGCCGATAACCGATATTTTGAAATTTTATGTAGCCTATAATTATTTAGACTTAGAAGCCGATAACCGATATTTTGAAATTTTATGTAGCCGATAATTATTAAGACTTAGAAGCCGATAACCGATATTTTGTAATTTTATGTAGCTGATAATTATTTATATTTAGAAGCCGATAACCAATATTTTGTAATTTTATATAGCCGATAATTATTTCGACTCAGAAGCCGATAACCGATATTTTGTAATTATTTGTAGCCAATAATTATTTAGACTTAGAAGCTGATAACCGATATTTTATAATTTTATGTAGCAGAAAATTATTTAGACTTAGAAACCGATAACCGATATTTTATAATTTTATGTAGCCGATTATTATTTATACTTAAAAGCCGATAACCGATATTTTATAATTTTATGTAGCCGATTATTATTTATACTTAAAAGCCGATAACCGATATTTTGTAATTTTATGTAGCTGATAATTATTTAGACTTAGAAGCCGATAACCGATATTTTGTAATTTTATGTAGCTGATAATTATTTAGACTTAGAAGCTGATAACCGATATTATGTAATTTTATGTAGCTGATAATTATTTAGACTTAGAAACCGATAACCGATATTTTATAATTTTATGTAGCCGATTATTATTTATACTTAAAAGCCGATAACCGATATTTTGAAATTTTATGTAGCCGATAATTATTTAGACTTAGAAGCCGATAACCGATATTTTGTAATTTTATGTAGTCGATAATCATTTTGACTCAGAAGCCGATAACCGATATTATGTAATTTTATGTAGCTGATAATTATTTAGACTTAGAAGCCGATGACCGATATTTTGAGACTGTCTTTGGTTCACTGCAGTTTTAAGGAGGAAGTACTCAGCAATGTTGTCAACTTATAAACTTACACACGGTGTGTGTTAAAGCATATTAAAAACAGCACATACACAACATTAAACGCTGGATTTTCACCACAGGGGGACTTTAAAAAAGGTAAATAGTGTTTCAACGTCAATAAAACAGCGACAGGTACTGCCTCCTGTGAAAACCCAACTCACGTTATTTTCTTGTGAGCTGCTATCTTGTCTCTTGTGTAGGTGTCCAGTTGAACTTCAAGCATCTCAGCCCTACAGGAACAAACTTGTCATTATGAACATGCAAATGCCTTCAAAACTACATTTCAGAGCACAAGCCAAAGCTGCAAATGACCACCGCACCTTATCTTCTGCAAACCGATCTCGCATTTGGCCTCGAAGTACTCGATCTTCTTCCGGTCTAGATCTTTCTGAGCCTTTAGCCTGAGATCCAGGACGAGACACTGAAGGACCTTCATGCACTTCACCAGCTCCTGTCAAAGCAAACACTGTAAATGTTAGAGAGATGCACAAAATATCGGCCACCATATCCGTATCGTTATCGGCCCGATAAGAACATTTGTCTTTTTTTATTTATTAAAGCCGATAAATACTGTATTATTTCCTTCAGATGCACACTGTTCAACATGATGCTTTTAAATTGCTTGAAATATGATTGGAATCACTTTAAAAAAGGAAAATACTGTTGAGTGCAACATGTGCAGCGCAAGCCTGTAAAATTATAATGAGAACATTATATAGAATTGTGTGTTTGGGACATGGGTTTTAATGGCGAGACTTTTTGTAATCAGGCTCTCAAAAATTAAATGAAAATTTGGATTTAGATTTATCGGCCGATATATCGGTTATCGGCTTTTAAAAATATAGAATTATCGGTTATCGAAATCAGCTAAAATGTTTATATCGGAGCATCCCTAGTTAATGTAACCATAATATATACCATTAACTCAATCTAATGACATCAGAGCATCATAAAACACTATGGGCCAGTTGTTCAAAGGTAATCTGATTGGATTTTGGTTATCGGATTGGATCAAATCTTGAAAATGGGTTGTTCAAAAGGGAAAGAAGGAATCTGAAATCAGATTAGATCAGGGAATCCAATCCTAGTTTTAATCTGGATCAAACCTTCAGTTTGTGTTGTTCAAAACTTGTCAGTGGAACTTGGATAACTTTGATCCAAAAAAAAACAGGATTATCCTGATCCCAACACAGGGGGTAGGTGGATTTCAAGGTGGATTTCAGGAAGAAAATGTAGTAAAACTTTAAAATTGGTCAAATAATACATTTGTATCATTTAGTGTATATACTTTTATTTATATTTTGCACTTGACTTGTGTAACCGACGTAACAGTGATAAAGTAGACAGGCTAACAATTAAACTATTCAGTATAGAAATGTAAAAATAAAATAAAAATTCTTGTCCCCATTTGTGTTTTGACCCCATGTTGGCTCTTCTACCTGTTCTTTATATAGCTGGTAGCCCACATTGTGATATGTTGTCCCATTTAGAGCACTGGTAATCCGGATTTGGTAATCTTGAAAACTGTGTATCTGGATCAGGGTGATCCAGTCCAATGTTGCTTTGAAAAACCGGCATAAAATTAAGACGGATTACCTGATCCTGGATAGGAAAAAAATGGGATTTCCAAATCCGGATCATTTTGATCCAGATTAAATGTTTTGAACAACTCGCCCTATGATGTTATATATGTGATCCTCATTTTAAGTCAAAATAAACTTCAAAAACTCATTGCTTTGGTTTTTTTAAACAGCATGCCATGGTGAGAAAATATACAACAATATCTATTTTTGCTGAAAACTCAAAATATATTAGGTTTAACCTAATTTAAAAATTCTTAAAAGTAGTAAAATAGAGTTAAAGTGTGATGCGAGAACATTTCTAACATCTGAAAATGAATGGTTTGTAGGGATGCGCCGATATGAACATTTTGGCCGATACCGATAATTCTTTATATTTGGAAGTCGATAACCGATATATCGGCCGATAAATCAAAGTCCAAATTTATATATAATTTTTGAGAGCCTGATTAAAAAAACTAAAAATCCCTGTCTCAAACACACAGTTCTGATGTTCTCATGCTAATGTAATGTAGCCGATATGACTTGCGCTGCACATGTTGCACTGAACTGCATTTTCCTTTTTTGAAGTGATTCCTATTGTGATGGCAACATGATAGTGGAGACATGAACGTTGTTTGTTCAGACTCACAGACAGGTACGCGTGGGTTTGTCTCTGCAGTAACGTGGTGTTCTCTCGGTTTCTATCAGCGAGGCTCTTTCCTTTCTTTTGTTCAGTGTCTAGCAGTTCAGGAAGTTTAGAAAGCTTCACACTCCTGAGACCCTCGCTTTCATTCTCTGAAATAAAGGTAATACATATTCCTCTTACTCAGCGTACTAACAAAACATCTCATCTAGAGGTGCACAGATTTGAACATTTTAGCCGATACCGATAATTCTATAACCGATAAATCGGCCGATAAATCTAAATTTTAATGTAATTTTTCACAAAATAACAGTTTTACAAGTAAAATCCATGTCCCAGTCACACAATTATAATGGTATTCACATAATAAATTTATGTAGACAGACTATTTTCCTTTTTTAAAGTGATTTCAATCATATTTCAAGCAATTCAACACCATCATGTTGAACAGTGCGCATCTGAAGAGTCTCCGTTGAAGGAATACATTATATATTATACATTAAATATATAAAAATGACCAGATATCGGCTGATACCGATATATTATGGCAGTGAAACGATTAATCGCATCCAAAATAAAAGTTTGTGTTTACATAATATATGTGTGTGTAGTGTGTATAATTATTTTGTGTATATAAATACACACACATGCATGTATATATTTAAGAAATATTTGGTTGTATATGCATCATATATATTTATACAAAATTAATATGATACATAAATATAAATATTTGATATAAAATATTTTTTAATATTTTTATATATAATATTTTTCTTAAATATATACATGCATATGTGTGTATTCATATATACAAAATAATTATACACACTACACACACATATATTATGTAAACACAAACTTTTATTTTGGATGCAATTAATCGCGATTAATCATTTCACAGCCCTACGGTATATCATGCATCCCTAATCTCATCATTTAAAAAAATAAATAAATAAAAAATAGGGTTCATCACTGAACTATAACTATAAGATGAACTATATAGAAGCGTTTACCCCACTGGGGCTGATAGTACGTCAGGATATTGACGGCCTTCCTCTTCAGATGTTGCAGGAGTTCTGATGGTAACCTCTGCTTCATTTGCACAATGTCCTAAAAGTAGAAATATAACATAAAAGCTTTAAAAGGTATACAATGTTAAACATACCATTGACAAATAAGATTAATGCAGTACCTGTTCAGGAGGCATCTGCCTCGTGACTCTTTCTGCCGTCAATCCCAGAATGCCGCTGTGATGTTCACTGATGTCCACCTGATTCACACACTGACCCACCATCACACACTGCTCCAGTGTGCTGAAGAACTGCACGAAAGGACAGACAAACCTTATTAAACTGAGTTATTTGATGCTTGCTTTTAAATGTTTTCTCTCTCCTTTAGTGTGTAATATATCTCTGTGACAGTAAAGACATTTATAATGTTACAAAATATTATATTTCAGATGAATGCTGTTCTTTTGAACTTTATATTCACCAAAGAATGCTGAAAAGTAGAGAAGACAACCATTTTCAACACTGATAATAATAACGAATGTTTTTCGAGCATCAAATCATCATATTACAGTGATTTCTGAAGGATCATGTGACACCGAAGACCTTCTGAAAACATGAAATTAGGAATCGGAGATTAAGATTTATTTTAGAGCCGGGCAACGATTAATCGCATCCAAAAATTAAAGTTTGTGTTTACATATATGTGTGCGGAAACCACACAAGGATGCATATATTTCAGAATTTTTCTTGATTTATATATATATATATATATATATATATTAGGGCTGTGCAAAAGTTAATTGTGATTAATCGCATAGAAAATAAAAGTCTGTGTTTACATAATATATTTGTGTGTGCTGTGTATAATTATTTTGTATATATAAATACCTATGCATGCATGTATATATTTAAGAATTATTTGCGCTTAAATTCTGTAAATATATATAAATACATAATCTATATTATATAAATATTTTATATATGAATAACACATTTTCTTAAATATATACATGCATGTGTGTGTATTTATATATACAAAATAATTATATACAGCACACACAAATATATTATCTAAACACAGACTTTATTTTGGATGCGATCAATCGCAATTAATTTTTGCACAGCCCTAATATATATATATATATATATATATAAATCAAGTAAAATTCTCAAATATATACATCCTTGTGTGGTTTACGCACACATATATGTAAGCACAAACTTTAATTTTTGGATGCTTAATCGTTGCCCAGCTCTAAAATAAATCTTAATCTCCGATTCCTAATTTATATAATATATTTATATATTAGAGCCCGTCTGATAAAGGATTTTGAAGGCCGATACCGATACAAATATTTGTTGGTTTTAAAATCCGATATATCGGCCCTTTTTTTTTTTTTTTTTTTTTTCAGAAACGTGCAACAAAACATTAACAGGTTTCCCTAACATTAGTTATTTGTAGTTATGTATGACTTTTAACTAAAATAATATGATAATGCATTTTAAAAAGAAACTTGTTTCTTTTATTGTCACAAAGCACATTAATGTTAACGTTAGTGGTCTTCCACTGATGATAGTGGCATTAGCTAGCTTTGTGGTTAGCAGGGACGGTGTAGAGCGCCCTCTGGTGGACAAACTATACAACTCCAACACTCATGACATGGTTCAAGCGTGTTTCGTCCGTTTTATTTTATTTTTGAAATATTCATTTATCGGCCATTATAACTGCCGATACCGATAGTTTGGAAAATGCCTAATATCGGCCGATAATATCGATCTGCTGATATTATATATATATATATATATATATATATATATATATATATATATATATATAAATAGTACATGCAAGTATTTCTAAAACATATACATGCATGTGTAATGATGTCAGCACCTTGTCCTCCGTTGTCTGAGAACTGGAGGATTTAGTGAAGCGGTTCTCCTGGACGATCTCTCGCAGAACCCGATTCACACACTCCACACGCAGCCACGACAGTCTCTGAGATCGCAGCTCACGCTCTGCCTGAGGACACACACACACACACACACCATTTAATCACATGCACACACACACCTTCTCCAGGTCCCTCCATAAGTGTTGTGTGAGTCCGGTTCGGTCCATACTCACTCTCTCTCTCTCTCTCTCTCTCTCTCTCACACACACTCTCTCTCTTTTTTAAACACACACACCTTCTCCAGGTCCCTCCTCAGGTGTTGTGTGAGTCCGGTTCGGTCTATACTCTCTCTCTCTCTCTCTCTCTCTCTCTCACACACACACACACACACACACACACACACACCTTCTCCAGGTCCCTCCTCAGGTGTTGTGTGAGTCCGGTTCGGTCCACATGTTGGGACAGAGTGGCCAGAAGTTTACAGAACAGCGGGTTCTGGATCAGATCCTCCTCCGTCATCTCACACAAAGGGAACGCTGATAAAACTGGGGCACAAATGATGAGAGAGACTCATTAATATCAATCTTAGAATCATTACGCAAAATAATGCATTCAATATACGGATGAAGGAATCCATTTTCAAAACAAAAAGTCGAGACAATTAAAATAAAAAAAAGTTCAAACCTTGTTGATGTAAATTGTCTCCTTTACCCAGAGATGAGAGAAACACACAATCTGTTCTCTCAGACATCGCTGACATCTATAATATCAATAACACGAAATTGATATTTGATATAATTGAATTATATTCACTAGCATACAAAACACTCATAACTTTAAAGTTGTCGCGCTTACCTAGATGTTTCTCGTTTTGTAACTGTTCAACTAAGGTTGGGGATTAAACATTAAAGTTCAGTAAAAATAATTACTTGTTATTATTAATCAAAATGACAAACAAAGCTCAACTTCTGTCAAAATTCTTACTTTGTTTACATCCTCTCTTCGTTTTTACCGCCAGGACATCCGAGTGTTCCACTGCCTGATTGGTTCACTCTCCATGATGACGTCTTTGAACGCTTAGGTTAAGCCAATGAGCGGGGCGCTTATTCCATATGGAGGGTTCTCATTGGTTGAGCGATGTGTCGCGCTGTTCACCATCCCGTAGTTTTTAATATTATTTATAGTTTTTAATAGTATTTAATATTACGAAAGCATACGTAAAATGAACATTAAGAATATACATTGTATCAAGAGCAAAACCACTGAGATAATATAAAAAATTGTCCAGTGCAGTACGTTTTTCAAACTTTACTAAACCTCTTAAAAAAACAAAACATGAATTTGTACAGACAGACACTCTCACACACACACGCTCGCGCGTCAACTCTCTCTCACACACACACATATACACATTCTAATCTTACTGTATACACACACACTCATTATTTTTCATTCAATAAAAACAAATTACAGTTTTTTGGATTGCTAAACGACAATGACACAGCCCCATGTGCTGAACTCTAACCAGTCTGTACAGCAGCCGTCACCTGAGATACACACTTCACATCACCTGCACTACTCACAACTCTTAACACACGCTCAACACAGGCTCAGTGCAGACACACACAGCACAACCCTCACTGAGATAACACACACTGTCACGCTGAACACACTGAGAGGAAAAACACTAGCATCAAACACCAATACAGGAATAAAAACTTGTCATCTTTACAGTTTGAACAATTTCAGTGACTTCATGCAAAGTAATATTTTCTTTAAAGAAAAGAGTGACATTCTTTTACATGATTTATTTACATTTTTAGAACATAACAATTCTTTAAGGTAAATGAAAATGAGCGGTTTTCCTTGAGAAAAAAAAAGTAGAAACTGAAAGTACACGCTGTAATTTGAACAAATAATTGCAACTAAATTGCTAAATAAACAAGACAACTGCTTAGCCTTTCACTGGAAATTGCAACGCTCACTGCCGTTTAACAATAAAAATATGATCATGAAGTCTCCTAATTTTGATACATTTTAAAACCTAATATCTGATATAATTTTGCTTCTACAGGTAAATGTGTCTTGATTTACAAATGTTTACACTCTTGCTTATAATATATAGAACTTTTAAGGGTTTCATCAGGTGTTTCAGAACCTTTAACTCATTCCCATCATGGTATTATTTACTGGATTTAGGTTTAATTAGTTTTGTTTTAATTCATTTGCAACTGTAATAAAAACTCATGAATTAAACACCTCGTAAACATACTTTTAAACATGAAAATGAAACATGAATCTTTTTGGCATAAAGGGACTTTAAAGAGGCTGGATGTAGAATTCAGAAACCGTTGTTATAGCGACACCGGTGGCCGTTAGGTGAACTGCAGCAGTTTTTCCGCGCTTCGATTAGGGGTAAAAAAAAGGAAATATGTTTAGCAGTAATTTACTATTAACGAACATCCCGTCCACTACTGAGAGTTTCATTAAGATGAAAACACACATCTGCGATTTTCCCGCCAAAAACATTCCCAAGCCCTTCACATAAAAATCAGTAAGACTTTCAGGAAGTCGAGTTCAAATTTCAATACAAGCTGTTCATACATTGGCAATAAAAGGGATCAAAACACAAAAATTCTTACATATAGCCCCTTTGAGTCAATAATCTATTTTCTAGAGTTTTGACAGTGAGAATAATAATAAATGCTCCGGACTTGTGTAAATATATAGTGAAATTGTTTTGAATAAGGGACCCAAGTATTGAGAAATGTGTGTTAGCGATTGTTTGCGGAACTGGAGCTAAAGCCATAGCCATCTTTGGCAGCGCGTCACTCCCGGATAAACGAAAATGGATAGTGACCTGACGCTAACGCTAGCAGAAAAACAACTAGTGATCAGCTGCAATCAACCTGTCACTCAAGTGGCCACGCCCTTAATTATGCAGTACTTTAAGGCTTAATATAATTTAAACGGATGAGTTATAAAAAATTCACCCCCTCACAGTTTCATGAAGGGTTAAATTTACTATGCACCAGACTGTAAACATGTTTTATTCTGGTGTAAAGTTGGGCATTTTGACTCTGTTCTGCAGCCGGTCTCTAGTGGCCAGTCGATGAACTGCAATTTAAGTCACTTCAAGAGAGAGACGGGAATTTTAAAGTGCATTTAATCGGACTCTTTTGTGTTTGTCTCTCAGAGCACCATTGTAGGGATGTGATGGAGAAGTGGATGATGGGAAACTGTTGGTATTTGCGCCGGAGGAGACGATGGATGTCCGGCCTCAGAGTTCCCGCCGTTTGGTCGGTGTCTCGCGCTCTTCTGATGCGCGCGAAGCCCGGCTAGCTGCGAGTACGCGCTCTGGCACACGTGACACTTGTATGGGCGCTCGCCCGTGTGGAGGCGCACGTGATTACGGAGCGTCGATGATTGGCTGAAGCGCCGGTTGCAGAAGCGGCAGACGAAGGGTTTGTCCAGGGTGTGAATGCGCATGTGCGAGCGCAAGTTGCTGCGCGAGTTGAAGCCGCGGTGACAGATGACGCAACGCATGCGACTCGCAGTTGACGAAGAGGAGGGCAAGGAGGAAGATGCAGGATCACATACGTGTGCGTCTTCTGTGGAGGAGAATGAAGACGATGCTGTTAATGTTTTTTGTTTCTTATTTTTCTCTTCAAGCATAAAAAAATCACCCATGCTGCTAAAAATAAATAAATAAATAAAAGTACATTTTTATTGTTGAAATAAAAAACATATTTTCGTATAAAACACGCTTCAGTCATCTTTGTTGTCATCTTTTTCTTTAGAGAATTTGATTCAATTTGATTTTTACGGAAGTGGATTAGGGGCCGAGCAATGATAAAAAAATGAAGCATCTAGAGATTAAAGTCATTATAATACGAAATTAAAGTCGTTAAACTATATTAAAAAATATAACACCATTTTTTCTTCACTATATTATAATGTTAACCATCCAGTTTGTTGGTAAAGTGAAACACTTTCCAAAATATAGGCTACAAAAGTAAAACGACACTGAAAAGTACATTTTACTATTAATTACAACGTATCATATTAGGTTAGATCATATTTTATCTAGTTCTCCCTGCATATGAATAATAAAACAGGACATGAAAGAAGGAAAAAATAACATCTGGACAAATTCACAAACAAAAATGTGGACTGCACTCCCATGATGCACCACGAGAGGGCGCACGTGCACACGTGACTCACAGATTAACATCTGATCCGCATTCTCTCCTCGAGCTCTTAAACTCGGACTAATTAAGCAATAAAGCTTAAGAAAACATAATGGGTTTTATCTCTGTAATTGCTGTGATTTTTATCAGCCTAACATCCAGGAACACACACACACACACACACACACACACACACACACACACACACACACACCGTTTCTCTTCTTCTGCAGTTCCTCCTCTGTTCCGGGGACTCCGGGAATCCCGAGGAAAGTGTTGTGCGAGTTCCCGTACCACACGAGCAGCTCCTGGTCTGGAGGAATCGTCTGAGGAAGAGGAGAGCTTCATCAGTTCTTCATCTCATCTCCTGCTACACACACTTATCAAGGACTACAGTGTTTTACAGTCGCTACGACACATTTCTCAATACTCAAGTCATTTTT
>CM075865.1:48331033-48391033 GCA_038021265.1 Cyprinella venusta | reverse complement strand
TTTTACTATCGGCGTTTGAAACGAATCGTCAAGTTCAGGCGCGCTTTTTCGCGATCGGAATTAAACAAATTAAACAGTTGTTTTTAAGAACTATTTGAGGCAAAATAAGACTATCAAGTCAACTATATAAGAATATTTTTACCAAATAGGCTACTCAATAATGAAATTAAACACGCTGAGACACACACAAAAAAATATTAAAAAACGATTTTCTCTGTGCGATTGTTTTAAATAATTTGATTACATCACATTTACAAATAAAACAACATGCTACATTTTATTTATTTATTTATTTATGATTTACAAAACGATTTTCTTTGTGAACGAGTTTATTTGGCCAATTCTTTTTAATTAATATTTGATTATTTAAAAAATAATAACAAAATACGACTGTCAACAAGGATTTTTCCCCCACACCAAAAACACATAAACGAAATTAAACACGCAGAGACGAAAAAACATCACACATGCGAACGAGTTAATTTCTATTTCATTTTTGATCAAATCACTTTTCAATAATCTAACATTTAAAATCCACATCTTTACATTTCGTTTCAGTGCAATCAATGAGCCTAAATAAGATGTCAAAAACACAAGATCTTAAATGAGAGATTTTAGTTTCTTGAAAGACTTTTCACCACACACACACACACACACACACACACTCACACACACACACACACACACACACACACACACACACACACACACACACACACACATATACACACACACAAACACACACACACACAAGCAATCCAAACTACAAGTTCGCTTAGAGTGCACGTGCAACGTCCTGTGAACGTATTTTAAAGGTATGAAAAAAAAAAAACTAAAAATATCCAACAAAAGACATGTTCTCTTTAGGTTGCTAAAAAAATCTCACTGCAATGTTAGTTTAAAAAATAACTTAAAAAATAACGTTTTTAAAATGAATATCGGAACGTTCCCTGTTTGCTGAGACTTCATCATCACACTCTAAACTGCTGGATTGTTTCAACCCAAATTTGTAGACAAACCCAACTAGATTAACTTTTTTAATTAGCTACATTTTAACTCAACGGTTGGATTTGTCCACATTTCACCAAACTTTGGGTTGAAACATCACCGTTTTTTTTAGAGTGCAATCATTTGACGTCTGTCAGATAAATAGCGACTGATTTTGCATCAGTTTTGCGAACTACACGCAGTTTAAAGATCGCTGATTGAGTGCGCGTACCTCCAGTGAAGGACTGCGCCAGAACCTCTGCGGTGAACGCGGTCCTCGGGCTCTTCTGCGGCTCCTCGAACGGGTTCTCTCCCAGCGCGTTCCTCCATCGCCCGTACAGAAAACTGTGCAGGATATCAGAGGTGATGATGTCACACAGCTGAGACCGGAACCGGGACCGGGCCTTGAGCGCGAGGGCCTCCGCGGGTAGAACCGAACCCATGTGTGCCGGTGCGGGGAACGAGAACAAGAAGAAGAGGAAGAAGAGGAGGAGGAACTGATGCGGTCCCTCCGGAGCGGGGCCACTTATAGGAGCCTGCGGATCTGAGCCTCTAATTAGTTATTAATGACCCCCCAATCCCCCCAACACACACACACACACAGGAGCCCCGCCACCCCTACAAACACACCCAATGAGAAACTCCGTGTCTGTGGAGAGAGAGAGAGAGCGTGTGAGAGAGAGAGAGTGTGTGTGTGTGTGTGTGTGAAATAGAGTGTGTAGGCCTATGTGTGTGTGTGTGTGTGAGAGAGAGAGAGAGAGAGAGAGAGAGAGAGAGAGAGAGAGAGAGAGAGAGAGAGAGAGAGAGAGATAATCTCACATAAGTGGCTCCACACCTGTAGAGGTTATTAACACATTACAGGCTACAATTATTCTCTTAACCAGCTGTTATTAACCACACACACACACACACACACACACACACTCGTTCGTTCGTTCGAGAGAAATAAAGGCGAGCAACCGCTTTAAAACACTCTCAGCTGCATTTCATAACGATAAAGTTTCTTTTTTTGCAGTGATGTCATAGAAGAAGAACCACTTTGGGTCCCATAAAGAACCGTTCACTGATCAGTGATCAGTTTTTAGCAGAAAAGTTTTTTTAATTTATTTTAACAGTTTTTTTATTTCTCTCTGAGAATAGTTTGGCTCATTTAAGGGTTTCCCTCCATTTTATGGATTTAGTTTTAATTAATTAATTAATTAATTTAATTCCCTATAGAAAAAAGATGTAAGCAACCCAATAAACATTAAAATATTCTGCAGTCACTTTCTCCTTATATTTATCCTTTTTGGCATAAAGTGTCTTTAAAATAGAGTTTAAACTTCATTCTTTGTGTTTCTGACGCTGGAACAGAGACTGACAGCAATCATGATAAACAGAATCAGTCTCATTATATGATATTGTGATCTGAATGATAAAAAAACAGGTGAATTTGTGAAATTATATTCATTAACTTTAACAATCCATTAATAACTGAATATGGCGTTTAGATGAATGCACACTCAATCTGTTTAAATGATCTGCAAAGAATTGCTCGCGTATATAAAGTACTGCGATGTGAAACAAGGTTCAATAATGTTCATGCGAACACTCATTAATTATTAAACCCGTTTATGAACATGATTGTCTTCGCATAACTATAATCCTCCATTAGCAGATCAAATATCTCTTATATTACACTCTAACATACGAGTCACACACAATTAAAGATGAGAATATCAAGAATATATTAAGAATTATCAAGATTAAGTCATTTATTTGCTTTAATGTTTAACATTTTCTTTTCTCAGTTTATTGAACTATATTTTCATTCATGCATTAAAATCAGGGCTATATTATTATAAACTAAAACTATTCAAAACACGGTTTCACTACCAGCTAATTATGATTACATGCAAAATGTACTATCAAATAAAGGAAATTCACTGACAAAGAAGCACGCAACACACTTTCTCTCTCTCTCTCTCTCTCTCTCTCTCTCTCTCACACACACACACACACATACACACACTCCCTCTCTGACCAGTGTTTATTAGCCTGAGGGCAGGACAGAAGCAGACTCATCTGTGTTTAAAAATCCATTACCCACAGTGAATCCTCCCACAAACCACATCTCACACACACACACACACACACACACACACACGCACACTTAAAGGAAAAACCACACCGGATACATTAATGCACAGATTATGATTCTCCTAAAGCATTTTATAGAAATTCTAGAGTCTGAATGACTGAAAAACAAAACACAACTCATTTACTCATAAATGACCAACAACATACAAATACAACAGACCAGGATTATCAAGTTTACTCAAACTTAAATCACTTTAAAAAAAGTATTGTATGAAAAAGGTAAACTAAAGTAATAAAAAAAACAACTTATTTTACAAAATATTTTATTTCAGCTAGCTCGTTTCAATTTATATTGATGTACTTAATGTACTAAATTAGCCCGGATTCACATATAGCGCCTAAAAACGCGTAGAAAACGCTGGGCGCGCCGAAAGCGCTGCGAACTTGACGTCACATCCACACTTCAAGCGGTCTATTATTTTGCGTGTCCGAATCGGAGAAAGCTGTTGTCATGGTAGCACTGGCCAAGTACCAGGCACTTACATTTAAAAAAATATTATGACTACACCTTATCAAAACGCAGCCATTTCAACTTGAAAATGTTCACTTTATTTAATGTTTTTCATGTTAATCTTCTGTTAGCAACGCTAGCAACATTAGTAATTGCACTCACAACAACCGATTCCCATACACACAGGGGACGCAGTAATACGAGTGATTGCATCATTTAAAAATACCAAAGCGGTTCAAAAGCAATGAAAACAATTCATTCTTACAAGTCACAGGGCGCAGCCATCTTGAATTCCCAAACGGATTTCTTGTCCGACGTCCGAGAGGAGAAATTCGAGGAAAGGGGGCGTGTTGCTAGGCAACGTCTGTCATCCGATTTGGATCTCCGAGACGGATGAATAATAGAACGCACCATAACGTCTGAGTTTGTCAAGAGACGCGTGAACGAGCTCTAGCGTGCAAGAACGCATCTATGATTGAATCTGTAAATAAAGTGAAATAACAGAAAAATTAGAAATATTCCTCAGATGCATGTCTGTAATTTATATCAAAACATCTCGCATTAATTCGTTCTCAAACAGTTTCATTAAAATAGATTATTACTCCACCACGCGCGTGACGTCATAAACGGGCGGTTGAACAACTACTTTGCGACATTAAAGGGATACTCCACCTTTTTTGAAAATCGGCTCATTTTCCCACTCCCCCAGAGTTAAACAGTTGAGTTTTACCGTTTTCGAATCCATTCAGCCGATTTTCTGAGATTTAGAAGAATATCAGTAACCAGACAGTTTCTGCTCTCATTGACTTCCATAGTAGGAAAAAAATATACTATAGAAGTCAATGAGAGCAGAAACTGTCTGGTTACTGATTTTCTTCTAAATATCAGACAATCGTCTGAATGGATTTGAAAACGGTAAAACCCAAATGTTTAACTCTGGGGGAGTGGTAAAATGAGCCGATTTCCCAAAAAAACTTGAGTATCCCTTTAAGGTTTCAGGAAACAGTCGTGACCCTCTAGATGATTTCTTTAATGATGTATCGCATTATAGTAGTGAAGTATAGAGTTACAGTGTACGGGAAACACACCCCAGTTCATATATTTCATGTGTTCTAGCTCAAGCACAACTGGTGCGACTAATGAAGCGAGACAGAGCTCGTAATAAAACAAGAACCAACATCAGCTCGGCTTTTAAAGACGAGAGCTCGCAAAAGTGTATTTTATTACGGTCTAGTGAATGTTTTAAAACAATGTTGTGTGTTATAGTACCTTAAAACAATCACCGAATGAGCAAAAATGATGCATATATGAAGAAAAGCCCAAAAAAAGAGGTCGTCTTTCAATCATTTTAATACATGGTTACCTGTACACATGAGGAAGAAAAGAAACACTAAAATTAAACATTTCGAAATTATAATATCCCTTTTCATTAAGCAATGAAGTTAATACTAGATCAATTTGTAACTAGTCAATCATACATATATTAGATCACACAGAGTAGAAAGGAAAAACAGAATTAAAAAGGTTACTGGATCGGGACTGTACAGGAGTCCACAGTGTGTGTACTGGGATGGATGAGGGGGTTTCGGAGAGAGAGAGAGACCGCCGGTACCAAATAAGACAACAACTTTGATCTTCCAATACTTCCAATATAAAAAACTACAATTAATTAATACACAGGTAGGCTCTCAGAGGCTTAGCAGTCTTGAACGCTTTAAAGTCCAAGTTTACACAACAAGTTTACATAAAACGTCTCATCCGTCAGCAAGATGCAACATCAAATTTCAAATTACACATTCACAATCTTTGACAAATTTCAGTATGAAAACAGAACAGAAAAACAGGGACAGTCTTCCTGCAAAACACAGGACAAAAAAACCTCTTTGATTTAATTATATATATTTTTTTAAATAAAGTATTTAGTCAAGTATATCTGCGCATACATACATAGTTTTACAAGAGAGCAAAGGCAAAAAACAACCACCCTTTCCCCGTCAAATCACCGTAATAAAAAAAAATTATCCGTTACATTTGCATACGTCTAAAAAAAAACCTCTAGAAGATCTACAAGTTAAACGTCTGTCAAAATATTAGAGAAATCCATCTTTGTTTCAAAAACTGAAATAAGATATTGCACCTTTTTCAACCAGAGTACAATAAAAATGACAATGAAAACAGAATACAAAGTACATGAGGAATTACATCATCAGGAACCGACTGCCATTCGCCGTTTATCGTGTAACAAAAAAAGCATATATTTCTGTAACAAAAACATCACAGTTTTTTATATTTATCGCACTGAATTAAAATGCTGCTTTATGTAAAAGAAACAAAAAAAGAGAAAACATTTTGTACACATTCTTAAAACATTGCATGACAAAACTAAACCATAACGTATTCAAGACTGCTAAGCCCACGATCATCATTTATTGCAACAGAACTAGAAAAATAAGAGATTATATATATATATTGCGCGATCGATGAAACGCCGCAACTCCGGGGTTCGTTTTGGCGATATACATCTGAATATCTATATATATATCGTCCAATTAAAAAGGAAGAATAGAAAAAACAAACCAACTCGGAAACGCTCCAAAAAGGAACCCGGAAATTGCCCGTTCGAGTAAATGGTGTGTGTGTGTGTGTGTACACAAGGATTTAGTAACAATTTGATGTCCTGATTTAGAAATAGTTCTCTTTTTAAATCATATAAGTCATTCTACAGCTAGTGTTTCTCACTAAGAAAAAAAGTAAAAGTCTTCAAGGCGTTGCAAATCTAGAAACCTCTGTTACAAAAGGTCTGTTTCCTCCTCGCAGTGATTCAAAAATCCTCAACTAAAGGGTCCGCACTCGTCCGCTTTAATGATCCTGAGGGACAGAGAATTACATTATGTGTATAAATAAATATTTCATATATTAACAACATGTAAATATAAATATATACATGCATGTGTGTGTATTAATATATACAAAATCATTTTTACACAATACGCACATATACATTATGTAAACACAAACTTTTATTTTGGATGCGATTAATTGTTGCCCAGCCCTAATTATAGGGTCTTCGGGGTCACATGATCCTTCACAAATCACTCTAATATGATGAAACATTTATGATTATTATTAATGTTTAAACCCGCTCATATATTTGCATTTTTCAGGATTATTTGATGAATAGAAAGTTCAAAAGAACAGCATTTATTATTTGAAACATAATCATAATATAAATGTCACTTTTAATCAGTTTAATGCATATGATGAATAAAAGCATTGCTTTCTTTAAAATATACATATTATACTGAGCCCAAACTTTTGGTCACGTTTCTGGAAAATCATAATTTTAGAGCGATTTCTGACGGATCATGTGTAATGATGATAAATTCAGCTTTGATCACAGGAATAAATTCCACTTTACTGTATATTCACATAGAAAACTACGGAGGCGTATTGCATTCACTTGAAGAAAAAAATTCTACTCTTTTTCTGAATTAACGAGTTAATTTTTCATGAGAAAAAAGTTTTTGCTGAAGAGTTTTTTTTTAACGAGTTATTCAGAAAAATTAACTCATTAATTCAGAAAAAACAGAGCAAAAAAAAAAAAAAAAATCCATGAAAAATGAACTCGTTAATTCAGGAAAAACAGCAAAAAAAAAAAAAAAAATTCTCATGAAAAATTAACTCATTAATTCAGAAAAACAGAGCAAATTTTTTTTTCTCATGAAAAATTAACTCGTTAATTCAGAAAAACAGAGCAAAATTTTTTTTCTCATGAAAAATTAACTCGTTAATTCAGAAAAACAGAGCAAAATTTTTTTCTCATGAAAAATTAACTTGTTAATTCAGAAAAACAGCAAAAAAAAATTCTCATGAAAAATTAACTCATTAATTCAGAAAAACAGAGCAAAATTTTTTTTCTCATGAAAAATTAACTCGTTAATTCAGAAAAACAGAGTAGATTTTTTTTTCTTCAAGTGAATGCAATACGGCTCCATAGAAAACAGATAATTTACATTAGAATAATATTTCACTGTTTTTACAGTATTTTTGATCAAATTAATGCAGCCTTGGCGAGCAGAAGAGACTCTTTTAATATTTAAATAACATTTTTTTTCTAGCAGTGTACATCTGATACACATCTCATGATGAATCTCTAGTGTAGGGTATTTAACCCTAAAACCATACTGTGGACAAATGTGGGCAAAATAGTATTAATTTATTTTTAAAAAACACTTCCCTTGATCTAAGCGGTACAAGACTTGGCTACTTTTCTTAAGTTTGCCTCCTGAACACACAAATTTTTTTGGACTCAATTCTACAATGTTAAGTGGGTGAAAAAAAAAAACTCCTTTATCTTGTATTTGGGTCAAAAATGGGCACCCATAGAAATGAATGAGGAAAACTGTCATTTAGAGCACTCTAAAATGACAGCAAAGTCACTTCATTTTTAGGTTTTAGCTCTGAGAACTTATTGGAATGATATTTTAATGTAGTTAAAAAAAAATAAATAAAAATGAGCATAATTTACATAGAAAATATGGTAGTTTTTGAAGTAAATAAATTCAAAAATACTCCCAAAATAAACTAAAACACCATAAATGGATAGTCAAAACTTTATCGAAAACAGTGATATAACATTTATAATAAATATTTATTTATTATATTTATTTAAAAATAAAACATAAAAATAATCATAATTTACATAGAAAATATGGTACTTTTTGAAGTAAATAAATTCAAAATTACCCCCAAAATAAAAAAAAACACGATAAATGGATAGACAAAACTTTATCGAAGACAGTGATATAACATTTATAATAAATATTTATTTATTATATTTATTTAAAAATAAAACATAAAAATAATCATAATTTACATAGAAATTATGGTACTTTTTGAAGTGAATAAATTCAAAATTACCCCCAAAATAAAAAAAAACACCATAAATGGATAGATAAAACTTTATCGAAGACAGTGATATAACATTTATAATAAATAAAAATTAGGATCACAGTCCTCTGTGCCCACATTTGTAGGATTAAGGGCTATAAAGTGAGTACGGTTTGAGGGCTAAGTGTGTGTGTATGTGTGTGTGTGTGTGTGTTTACCGGGAGGCCGGGAGCCTGTGTTTGTCCCTGGTTGTAATACGCCCCCTGCTGTCTGTAATACTCCACCCAGGCGGCGCTGTAATCTGGAGGAGAACTCTGCTGAGAACCAGGACCGGCTCCCTGAGCTACACACACACACACACACACACACACACGGATGAGAACACTGACATCCAGCTACACTCCTTGATTTCTAGAGTATTGTAAGGTGAGGGTTATGATGCTCTTACTCTGTTTCTTGTAATATTCCTCCCATGCTTTGCTGTAGTCGGATCCGCTGCTCTGGCCTTGGCTCTGCTGACCTGCACACACACACACACACACGCGTTAGCATCAGAAACACACACGCTGTGTGTTTGAGAGTGAAGCGCAGCGCTGTGTTGATTTACATGTGAGCAGCTCATGATCCGCCAGTGTTTCCAGCGTCTCAGAGCGTCTCGACTCATCCGCGTCTTCATCCGCATCTGAGGTGAGTTTGAGTTGCTTTAACATGCGCCACACATCAACAAACTCATCATCACAAGCGCTGATCAGCAACAGAGACGCTTGCGGTTTTACGCCAAAATAAGAGTCTGATGGTTTAACGCTCGAAAACGAGGAAATTAAGACACAAATGTTACTATTGTAGTTTTACAGTTGTAATGTAAAATTATTATTATTATACTTTTTTTAAATGCATGTATTTTGTTTTATAGATACATTTTAAAAGTTATTCATCAGTTTTTTTTACTAATAAAAATTGTTGAATAAAACAAAATATGGAATTTATTTTAATTTTAATTATATGCGTTTTAAATAATTTAAATAAAATAAACATTTAATAAAAATAAAATCCATATTATTTTTATTTTTATTAGTAAAAAACAATTTCTGTTAAATACAGTATAATAACATTCAATTACTTTTGTAGTTTTACAGTTGTAATTTAAAATAAAATTATTATTATTATTATTGTATTTTAATACGTGTTCATTTTATAGTTAAATTTAAAAAAGTTATTCATTAGTTTTTTTACTAATAAAAATTGTTGAATAAAACAAAATATGGAATTTATTTTAATTTTAATTATATGCGTTTTAAATAATTTAAATAAAATAAACTTAAAAATACATTCAATAACAATAAATTCCATATTTTTTTATTTTTATTAGTAAAAAAACATTTCTGATATACATTATAATACCATACAATTACTATTGTAGTTTTACAGTTGTAATTTAAAATAAAATGATTATTATTATTATATATATTTTTTTAAATACATTTTTTTTATTTTATAGATAAATAAAAAAAAATCATTTTTTTACTAATAAAACTAATTTTCACTAATAAAAATAGTTGAATAAAATAAAATATGAAATATTTTTATTTTAATTAAATGTGTTTTAAAAAATGTAAATAAAATAAACAAAAGAATACATTTAATCAAAATAAATTACATATATATTTTTAAAATTTTCTTAGTAAAAAACAACAATTTCTCTGATAAATACAGTATAATACCGTACAATCACTATTGTAATTTTACAGTTGTAATGTACAATTAATATCATATTTGATTATATGTCTGTAAAATATTTTTTTAATAAACAAAGTATTTAAAAAAAACAAATTATGTATAATTCAATTAGATAATTATAAATTGTAATTTTATAAATTAATTGACAAAATATGGAATTTATTTTTGTTTCAATTATTATATTTTTATCATAAAAATAAAATCACTTTTTCATGCCAAATTCCACAGCAAATGTGGATTTTTTTAAATCACATTTTGTATCACAATTTCTCTGATAAATCCAGTATATAGATTCGACCCCCCCCCCCCCCATCCCCCCAAAAAATAGTGCAACCCTAGTTAGAGTGAAATCTAAACCAATGAGAATTCAATCAAATCACTGTAAAATTGAATGCATAAGTCCATAACAATGGGGCTCGACGCACCGTGTTAATATGAATGAATTTTCCCTATGGATATTTCACAGGTGTGTTGAACTACATGTTGCATTGTGTGTTTAGGGTTAGTGGAAATTTTTAGAGTATTTTTTACAGTTCATAACACTGTAAATGGACCATGGATGGTCTTATCGTGCGCAACTACACACCGAGTAATGACAACACAACAAAAGTGTTTCAGTCCATTCAAAAGTGGCAGAAAATAATATGACGGAGCCGGAAAATTGTTAGTCAGGCAAATAAAACCTCTCAAGCGAGTCCCTGTGGTGTCGTCGACAGTGAAAGTGTTTCAGAGGTACTTGCCTAGCTTTTTATAATACTGCTCCCACGCTTTGGAATAGTCCATCTGGCCGGTCTGAGATCCATTATGACCTGAAACGACCAGAATTCAATGAATCTGACGCTCCCCAGAACACTGTGCATCTCGTTATTACTATTACAAGCTATTGTTTTGGTCTATGAATTTTTCTTTTTCAAAAGCGAAAACGAGATGAGAACTAAATAAAAACCAGTTTTGAATGACTAAAACTAGGGCTGCACGATCATGACAAAATCATTAATTAATTAATATTAATTAAGATTATCACAATTTATATTGAATTGTTTTGAATAGCTTTATGCCATTGTTTGAAGCATATATATATAATAAAATTTTATATATATATATATAATAAAATTAAAAAATTATATATATATATATAATAAAATTATATATATATATACAAAATACAATTTAAAATTATATATATATAATTTTATAAAATAAATACATATATATATATTTATTATAAAATTATACATATATATATAAATATATATACATACACATTATAAAATTACATATATATATATATATATATATTTTTTTTTTATAAAAGTATATATATATATTACAAAATTATATAATTTTATTATATATATATATATATATTATAAAATTATATAATTTTATAATATATATATATAAAATTTTAATATATATATTTATATTTATAAATAAATTTATTTAAATTTATTTATTTATATTATTTATATTTATATATATATTAAAATGTTATTTATATATATTAAATTTTAAATTTTAATATACATAAATATATATATATAATAAAATTATATATATATTCTATAAATTTATTTATATATATATATATATAAATTTTTTTTTTATAAAATTATATATATATATATAAAATGTTTTCATTTATGTATTTTTACAAACAACAAAAGAAAAAGAGAAAAGTATGCACTGCTCTTTAACAGCTTTAATAGGGATTATTTACATTTCATTAATAAAACAAATAAATGTCTGCTTGAACTAATAAAGAATGATGTGTACTTTAGGAGAAGTGGTTTTATTTTTATTTGTGTCTCTCTATTGCATGTTCAACCTTTAAAATCATTCATATTAACAGGTTAATTACAGATGTTTTCTGCGGGAGTATATAACGGGTTTGGAAATTGTATAGAAACTCTAAATTAATGCGTGACAATTTAACAAAACACGTTCCATATTCATAAAGCTACTGTAGATTTAGTCGACCATAATTGTCCGTTTCGTCGACTAAAACAATATTGAATACAGTAAGGCTAAAAGTAAATGGTACTGAGGTCAAAAGACTGACTAAACCGAAATCCAGCTGTGAAATGATCAGTGTGTGGAAGAAACTGTAACTCACTGGGATCCTGTTGGCTCTGGGGTTGCCATGTCTGATATGTGGTTCCCCATCCACCAGTCATGAACGTCTGCGGACCACTGAACAAAACAACATCTCGCAGGTTAAACACACACAACACACAATCTGGCCTGAAACACACAGCTGCACACGGAAGTGATGTGGACAGTCATGTGACCGCTTCTGGTGAACAACTAGACTCGTTTGAGAGACACACACTCGCCAGCGGGCGGACACACACACACACTGACTGAAACGAGGAAAGAAGGAAAATTAACCCTTTACCTGTCACCCCACTTTTTGATAATTGACATTAAAATGCACTATACAAACTTAAATGGTTGTAATTCAAGAATGCTTTGGAATATAGACCTAAGTTTGGTCTTGTTTTAAAGAAAACAAATCAGCAGATTATTACTGAAGTAAAAGCACTTCAAAAAAATTAAACTATGAAAAAGTTATGGAAGTTTTAAGTTACAGTAAATCAAATATACTTTATTAATATATATTTTTTTAATATGAAATATATATTTTACAAAATATGTTTTATTATAAAATTACTATAAAATGAAAGCTATATATCGAACCAAGTTGCGTTCCGAATTTGAAGTTGATATCACAAAAAAATGAAGTTTGCATGAGATTTTGTTCAGGCGTAGTACCAAAAATAGCCACCGGGTGCCATTGAATTCCATTTAATTTAATTGTATGCATTTTGCCATAACAAATCAATAAATTTCTACCCAAATATCACTTCTGTCACTAAATATGGAACCTTGAGACTCAGACCTTTCTGACAATATGTGTTTTGTCAAGATTAGAAAAGGTTTTGATAATAAATTATGAAAGATGATGCCCAAAAAGGGGAGGGGCCTAATGAAAAAATACCGTTTCTATGGTAACGAAACGTCAAATTTCAAAACAGTTTTCACAGGATGAATTCTGAGTTCGTAAGCTTTCAAATGATACCTAATTCATGATAACTACTAAAATGTGATATAATAATAATATATATATATATATATATATAAAATATAATACTTTTCAGAAGACTTCTTACCTTACCTTTTAAAATATGATTTTATCTTTTTTATTGACAAATGCTAATTATGTTTTATTATGAACTTTTAGCACTAAAAACCAAAGTTTCAATTATTAAAAGTGTGTGTTTCGACTTTTTGTGTCAAAGGTCAGAATCTCCTGTAATGACCTCGATTTTTTGAGGCGCACTCTTGTCATAAATTCATAAATTACTGTTTGTAATGACCTCGATTTTTTGAGGCGCACTCTTGTCATAAATTCATAAATTACTGTTTATTCATAAATTGTAAGAAAAAAGACCTAAAATATCTATTTAGGAGTCTTAGACCTTTCCAACGATATATAGTTTGTCATGACTAGATTAGGATTTAATAGTAATATAGTGAAGTAAAGTTAGATTGCCCGTATACGGACAAGTGACAGTTAAGGGGTTAAATAAAGGGGGAAAAAAAGAACAGAAGGAATGAAAAAATAAATAAAAAGGAAAAAAGGAAGGGAAAGTAAATGAAAGGAAAGAAAGATGGGAATGAAGGCACTCACTTCTGATGAGGGGTCGCTGGTCCTTGAGTGAAAGGACTGAGTCCAAAACTGCTGTTTCCTCCCATTCCAGACGCCTGACAAGAAGAAGAGGAACACCATCACACACACACCATCACACACACGTCACCCAGCAGAGAGTGTGTGTCAGGCGCGCGCTCACCCCGATCTTCTCGTCGATCAGCTGCCGGGCCATCTCCATCTGCTGGGGCGATCCGCGGATGGAGAAGATCCGCACGTTGGGGTCGGTGTTGGGCGGAGGGTTTCTCTGCAGCTCCACGTGCGCTCCGGACTGCTGGTTGATGTTCTTGATGGTCTCTCCACCTGACCAGAACACACACACACACACCATTCTGGACTCAATGATCCCATGGACCCACAATGCAATACATCCTGTTTAAAGATTATGGATATATCAGCTTATCTTCAGCGATTTTAAGTTATCAGCATTGGTTGGCTATTTTCTGGGACTTTTATTTTGACAGCAGTGAAAACAAACATTTATACAATTTTAAGCTCCACTGTGGTGATAAATCAGCTTTTAAGTAAATAGCAATATTAAGAAAATGACAAAAGCACATAACAAAATAACTAAAAATTTAACTAAAATAAAGATGAATAGCAAAAAAATAAAAGCCAATTCAAATTATTAATAACACTGGTGTGTGTGAATATCATGTGGATAAAATTCACATGAAAACAAAAAAAAAATTCAAGGAATTAAAAAAAAAAAAAAAAATCACACAATTAAATGACTAATTTAGTAAAAATTGTGAAATAAGTATATTGATATATTATTTTTTATGTATGAATGATTTAGTAAGTTTTTTATAAATCATTCATAAATGAAAATAAAAATCAGTTTAGCAACATAAAGCATATAATAATATTAAAAATATTTGTTAATTAGTAGAAATTAACCCGAAAAATTTAATATATATATATATATATATATATATATAAATAACTTTTTATATAAAAATATAAAAAAGTATATTAATTAGAATATTAATTTCTGCTAATTAACAAAAATATTTGTTATTTACTAGAAATTAACCCGAATATATATATATATATATATATATATATATATATATAATTTTTTTCGGGTTAATTTCTACTAATTATTAACAAATATTCTTGTTAATTAGTAGGAATTCATATTTTTGTTAATTAGTAGAAATTAACCCGAATATATATATATATATATATATAAAATGCATAAACATGCATTTATTTTATTTATTTATTTTTTATTATTTTTAGTGCTTTAACTAATTAATTTTAGTTTATTGCAAATGCAACATTTCTAATAAATACATATACTAATTTTGGAAAAATGGTGAAAATAATGCTAAATTAATTTCAGCAATTGAGCATGTTTTTACTATATCATACATATCGGGCAAAACTCATATCAATTGAGCAACAAAGCATCTTCTAAATCGTCCAAAAGCTCGAGGCCTCGGGATTGTGTACGAACACAGATGCGCCTGTTAAAGGGAAACACAGCGATGTCTGAACATTTGTTCACTTGTGGGAGACGCATCTATGCGGCGTGACCCCGGCTGACCCCGGCTGAAAACGCCCATCAGAAACACTCCTCCTCTCTTCGCCTCGATTGACTGAGACGGGCCATTAAGCTATTGTCAAACAAATTCACCTTCTGCATTAATGAAGCCATTATGAGGTCCAGGTCAGATAAAGAGCTGGTTAAAACTACTGGTGGTCTTCGACACACACTGAAAGAGTCTCTCACACTGAGGTCAGAGCTGGGTTTGACAAACACAAATCACCTAGTGTATTAACCGGCAGATAACTATCTTTCTTTTGCATAATTTTGCATTGAGGTTTGTTGACGTTCATGATAAAATGCATCATCTGAAGGAGATTTGATGTCAAATGCAGACAGAAAAATTACATTTACACATTAAATTGACATGCATATATATATATAATAACCATTGTATTAATTCATTAGTGATTCTAAACGCTAACCACTTCATGCACCAGTGAACATCACGTCCCTCATCGGATGAATGGCACAGTTTAGACCACCCAGTAGATGTTTCACGCCAATCTAGTCTATTAAACAGCTTAAAGGGTCCCTAAAGAGTGAGCACTTATAAGGGTCATTGTATACAGTGATGTTTCTGAAAATTGTGCATCTGGCAGGACGAGTTTTGTTTGAGGAAATTGTCATTTTGACCAACTCAATTGATTCCACATGTGTGTTATTATTCAGTACTTTCATTACAATGCAATTAATGAAACAACTGCTTCATAGTTTTGTTGTCTGTCGCTTTAAATGATCGAGAGCTTTAAAGCTGAGTGGATTCTGATTGGCTGTCAATCTTTTTATTGTTCATCTGCTGAAAACAATCATTCTACGATATCGTTCCTCGTTATCATTATAGTTGTGGTGTGGACTTCTCTATTATAAGAGATTTAGTTATAGTTATCGTCCAACAGGCCTTTACTCTGGAAGCTTAGCTTTGTGGTACCCGAACATTATAGCGCTAGATACGATCAATAGTTTGTGGCATTTAAAGTTATTAACAGAACAAAACCGACCGAAATTTAAATCTCTTAAAACAAAATCGACCGATATTTTAATCTCTTAATAAAACAAAACCGACCGATATTTAATTTATTAAAAGACCAAAACAACCGATATTTAAATCTCTTAAAACAAAACGACCGGTATTTAAATTTATTAATAGATCGAAACAACCAATATTTAAATGTATTAATAGACCAAAACCAAGATATTTAAAAATTAATTAAAAAAACCAAAAACAACCGATATTTAAATCTCTTAAAACAAAACCGATTGATATTTAAATGTATTAATAGACCAAAACAACCGATATTTAAACTTATTAATAGACAAACAACTAGGGCTGTCGCGGTTATGGAATTTCCCTTGCGGTAATGTTGAGTGGCTCAATAGCGCGATATGCGGTATTACCGCCATTTATTTATTTAATTTATATGTATTTGTTGCTATATAAGTAAAGTTTACGATGTGGACAAAAACGAGGTCATTTAACCAATAACCGAAACTAAACTGCGTCTACTGTATATGCGCATTGAAAGCATGATTGAAAGGCTTTCACGCGGCGCGCATATTGTTATGACAACGGACTTTGCACCGTTCATTCCACGAATACGTTCAAAGAAGCTGATTCGTTAAAAGAGATGTAATGAAACAAGAAGTTAATTATTTTTAACTTTGAGTTCCACTTTTCAAGGCTCAGCTGATCAGCAGTGCGTCGCATGGGTAACGCGGAAGCTGATGCTTCACTTATTAGAGACCAATATTGCATTGATTCAATTCTGACTCGGTGATTTTATTTTCCGCGGCTTCCTCGCGCTGTGGGATGCTCACCATTTGTGGAAAATACCCGTGACGTGAAGGTTAAAAGGATGATACGACAAATATTTTGCTTTCCTTTGACACGGAAACCTTTTCACGACTTCAAAGACAGACGCAGGTAATCGCACGCGCTCTGCAAATCTCTCATTCACTGTCTGTGTGAAGCCTATGTATACACATCACCAAGATAAACAGTCTTGTTGTTATCATTATGAACTTGTTTAACATTCAATACACATTCATGAAGCTCAAAACAAGAATATAGCCTTATAAAAAATAAAAATAAAAAAAAAACTTGAATATCGCGGTTGCTGCGGTTACGTGCAATCCTCTGCGGTTGACTCGTCAGAAGCGCGGTACTGCAATATTGCGGTTATCGCGACAGCCCTACAAACAACCGATATTTAAATCTCTAAATAAAACAAACTCACCAATATATACATTTATTAATAGATCAAAACAACCGATATTTAAACTTATTAATAGACAAACAACCGATATTTAAACTTATTAAGACAAACAACCGATATTTAAATCTCTAAATAAAACAAACTCACCGATATATACATTTATTAATAGATCAAAACAACCGATATTTAAACTTATTAATAGACAAACAACCGATATTTAAACTTATTAAGACAAACAACCGATATTTAAATCTCTAAATAAAACAAACTCACCGATATATACATTTATTAATAGATCAAAACAACCGATATTTAAACTTATTAATAGACAAACAACCAATATTTAAACTTATTAAGACAAACAACCGATATTTAAATCTCTAAATAAAACAAACTCACCGATATATACATTTATTAATAGATCAAAACAACCGATATTTAAATTTATTAGACAAACAACCGATATTTAAGTCTCTAAATAAACAAACTCACCAATATATACATTTATTAATAGACCAAAACAACCGACATTTAAACTTATTAATAGACAAACAACCGATATTTAAATCTCTAAATAAAACCGATTGATATTTAAATTTATTAATAGACCAAAACAACTGATATTTAAAATTATTAATAGACAAACAACCAATATTTAAATCTCTAAATAAAACAAACTCACCGATATATACATTTATTAATAGACCAAAACAACCAATATTTAAACTTATTAATAGACAAACAACCGATATTTAAATCTCTAAATAAAACCGATTGATATTTAAATTTATTAATAGACCAAAACAACTGATATTTAAAATTATTAATAGACAAAAAAACGATATTTAAATCTCTAAATAAAACAAACTCACCAATATATACATTTATTAATAGACCAAAACGACCAATATTTAAATTTATTAGACAAACCACCAATTTCTAAATCTCTAAATAAAACAAAACGACCGATAAACATTTAAAATGTATTAATAGACCAAAACAACCTAAAGCTTTTAGCTTAGCACATGGTCTTACCTTTCCCGATCACAAGTCCGCACTTATCCGCAGGTATTGTGTAGGTGACCTCCTGCAAGCCTCCAGGAGTTCCCATGTTCCAGTCACCACGACCTCTGCCGCGACCTCTGGGTCCAACCGGACCGCCAAAACCATCACGCTCCTGAGCGACAACAGAGAAACTACATAAAACACGAGCCACACAAAACATCCAGATATATAGAACGTTTTATTTAATACCATGCCAGCATCTAAGGCTATTTTCATGGCAAAAATTAAATTACAAAAATACAAATATCATATAAATACAATAAAACCAAGCAAACAACCAACAAGTCATATTATTTACTCTTTTAAAATTAACAAAAAATATCCAAGACCTTTTCATGTATAATCTTACCAAATAAGTGAATATTTTAATCTCTTAATAAAACAAAACAGACCGATATTTAATTTATTAAAAGACCAAAACAACCGATATTTAAATCTCTTAAAACAAAACGAACAGTATTTAAATTTATTAATAGATCGAAACAACAAATATTTAAATGTATTAATAGACCAAAACCACGATATTTAAAAATTAATTAAAAAACCAAAAACAACCGATATTTAAATCTCTTAAAACAAAACCGATTGATATTTAAATTTATTAAAAGACAAAAACAGCCGATATTTAAACTTATTAATAGACAAACAACCGATATTTAAATCTCTTAAAACAAAACCGATTGATATTTAAATTTATTAATAGACCAAAACAACTAATATTTAAACTCATTAATAGACAAACAACCGATATTTACACTTATGAACAGATAAACAACCGATATTTAGATCGGAATGTTGAACATTTTATTTAATTCCATGTCAGAATATAAGACTATTTTCATGGCAAAAATTAAATTACAGAAATACAAATATCATATAAATACAATAAAACCAAGCAAACAACCAACAAGTCATATTATATATTCTTTTAAAATTAAAAAAAAAAAAAAAAATCCAAGACCTTTTCATGTATAATCTTACCAAATAAGTGTAAATATTTTAAAATATTTATAATATTAAAAAATATTAATATTTAATATATATTAATTAATAATATATAATTATAATATTAAAATATTTTAATATATTAAATATTTTAATCTCTTAATAAAACAAAACAGACCGATATCTAATTTATTAAAAGACCATTCAAAAACCATTCCCTTTTTTCTTTTCGAAATTTGTTTTGGTTGGTCCGATCGATTGCGCAATAGATTTTCGAACGTAAAGAGACAGCCCTGACAGAAATAAAGCTGACTTGACTAGAATGGTGATGAAGCACGACTAACGGGCTAATGTACCTGTGCCGTTTGAACCAGATCATTGATGAGGTGAACGGCGTGTTGACATCGGTCGGGCTGACCCATGACCTGAGCGATCCGGTCGGGACTGATACCATCATCTGAAACACATTTAAAAAACAATTCTGCTTCATTTCAAACTCTGTGATTGAATGAATTCAACAGGAATTCTCGAATGAATTGCTCGGCTGTATGTGAATATTCATTGGATTGTAAAGAGGCAGAGTAAACAGTGTAAACATGTGCGAGAACAGTGCATTAATCCCTGTAAACTTCTTAACGCTTCAGTGATCCCTGCTGGGCCTCCACGGGTCTTAAGAGATTTGTGTGATCAAGTGTGTCCCAACATGCCCTGACCCGAGTTCACCAACAACCCGAAACAGATACAGATAAACCACACCGGGGGAGATACGGTACCTAAAACTGAAGCGGTTAAAACATTTCTGTCAACTGAAATAAATTTTAAATAGAAATATTGGTTGAAAATCCTAAAATAAAATCATTCCAAAAATATTAATAAAACTGCTATTCATGATATAGGATGTGATAAGAATTGATAATAAGCAGTAAAAGTTTCATATTGATCCACAAACTCCATTGCATTTGCTTGATCCATTTTAAATGATCTTTTAGATTTGTTTCATTGCATTGCTCTATTGTTTTTTAAATCTGCTTTGGATCTTTGGACTTCTATCATAATAGCTTTAGTAGTTTGCGTTATCGTTCTTGTCGATATTAATATCTTAATGTCAAAAAACCAACCGATATTTAATGAATTTAGCAAAACCAACCGATTTTTAAATCTCTTTATAGAACAAAACCAACTGATATTTAATTAAGCAAATTCAAATAATATTTAAATCTGTTAATAGAACAAAACCAACCGATATTTAATACATTAAGCAAAACCAAACGATATTTAATGAATTTAGCAAAACCAACCGATTTTTAAATCTTTTTATAGAACAAAACCAACCGATATTTAATTAAGCAAATCCAACTAATATTTAAATCTCTTAACAATACCAACGGATATTTAATGAATTAAGCAAAACCAACCGATATTTAAATCTCTTAATAGAACAAAACCAACTGATATTTAATTAAGCAAATTCAAATAATATTTAAATCTGTTAATAGAACAAAACCAACCGATATTTAATGAATTAAGCAAATCCAATTAATATTTAAATCTCTTAACAAAACCAACCGATATTTAATGAATTAAGCAAAACCAACCGATTTTTATCTCTTTATAGAACAAAACCAACCGATATTTAATGAATTTAGCAAAACCAACCGATTTTTAAATCTCTTTATAGAACAAAACCAACTGATATTTAATTAAGCAAATTCAAATAATATTTAAATCTCTTAATAGAACAAAACCAACTGATATTTAATTAAGCAAATTCAAATAATATTTAAATCTGTTAATAGAACAAAACCAACCGATATTTAATGCATTAAGCAAAACCAACCAATTTTTAAATCTCTTTATAGAACAAAACCAACCGATATTTAATTAAGCAAATCCAACTAATATTTAAATCTCTTAACAAAACCAACCGATATTTAATGAATTAAGCAAAACCAACCGATATTTAAATCTCTTAATAGATTAAAACCAACTGATATTTAATTAAGCAAATCCAAATAATATTTAAATCTGTTAATAGAACAAAACCAACCGATATTTAATGAATTTAGCAAAACCAACCGATTTTTAAATCTCTTTATAGAACAAAACCAACCGATATTTAATTAAGCAAATCCAATTAATATTTAAATCTCTTAACAAAACCAACCGATATTTAATGAATTAAGCAAAACCAACCGATATTTAAATCTCTTAATAGATTAAAACCAACTGATATTTAATTAAGCAAATCCAAATAATATTTAAATCTGTTAATAGAACAAAACCAACCGATATTTAATGAATTTAGCAAAACCAACCGATATTTAAATCTCTTAATAGAACAAAACCAACTGTTTAAATGAAATGATTGTGAACACTGACCTGGCTTAAACTGGATCCTGACACCCGCATCGTTCTGAATCTTCTTGATCATCTCCCCGTTTCTGCCAATGACGATTCCAACGGCAAACCTGGGAACTGCAACCTGTGTGTGCAAAACCTAATAATGAATTATCTCTGGCTTATTCTCAAGCTTAAAATGTCTTAACTGCAAAAAATGCTTTTCTTAGTATTGTCTGGTTTGCATTTCAAATATAAAAAAAATCTTAAATCAAGAAGTATTTATTAGATAAGTAAAATGAAATAAAAAAAAACGCTCTCTTGTTTTCAAATAAAAAATAGTGAGTTTTAGCTTAAAACAAGCAACAATATCTACCAATGGGTTAAGAAAAACTATCTTATTTCAAATGGAAAACAAAATTATTTTTCTTACCCCATTGGCAGATAATTTTGCTTGTTTTTAGCAAAAACTCACCTAAATTTATCATTTTTAAATTTACTCATCAAGTAAATGCTTCCTGATTTAAGAATTTTTAGATGTATGGACTGGAAATAAGACAAAAATACTAAGTGAGAAAAGCATTTTTTGCAGTGAATTCGAGATCAGTAGTTGAACACTTCTTACATCGATGCTGCTTCCCAGCCTGGATCCGAAGTCACTGCGGCCGCTCCTGAAATCTCCCTGATCCTTTTCCCTGATGATCTCAACGACCAGCTCCCGCGCTTGCTGTATTAAACACACACAGAGTCAGTTAACATGACTGTAGATCTGGGACTGTAAAGACCCCGATATACTCTTTCATTCTTCGTTTAAGGGGTTAAAACAAGTTTGAAATTTGCAGCAAACATCCTAATGATACAGGATGTACCGATATCACATTTTGACCAATACCGATAACTCTATTTGAAGCCGATAACCGTTATTTTGGCCAATACCGAAAACTCTATTTGAAGCCGATAACCGATATTTTGCCCAATACCGATAACTCTATTTGAAGCCGATAACCGATATTTTGGCCAATGCCGATAACTCTATTTGAAGCCGATAACCGATATTTTGGCCAATGCCGATAACTCTATTTGAAGCCGATAACCGATATTTTGGCCAATGCCGATAACTCTATTTGAAGCCGATAACCGATATTTTGGCCAATGCCGATAACTCTATTTGAAGCCGATAACCGATATTTTGGCCAATGCCGATAACTCTATTTGAAGCCGATAACCGATATTTTGGCCAATGCCGATAACCGATACTTTGGCCAATGCCGATAACTCTATTTGAAGCCGATAACCGATATTTTGGCCAATGCCGATAACTCTATTTGAAGCCGATAACCGATATTTTGGCCAATGCCGATAACTCTATTTGAAGCGGATAACCGATATTTTGGCCAATGCCGATAACTCTATTTGAAGCCGATAACCGATATTTTGGCCAATGCCGATAACTCTATTTGAAGCCACTAACCGATATTTTGGCCAATACCGATAACTCTATTTGAAGCCGATAACCGATATTTTGGCCAATACCGATAACTCTATTTGAAGCCGATAACCGATATTTTGGCCAATACCGATAACTCTATTTGAAGCCGATAACCGATATTTTGGCCAAGACCGATAACTCTATTTGAAGCCGATAACCGATATTTTGGCCAATACCGATAACTATTTGAAGCCGATAACCGATATTTTGGCCAATGCCGATAACTCTATTTGAAGCCGGTAACCGATATTTTGGCCAATACAGATAACTCTATTTGAAGCCGATAGCCGATATTTTGGCCAATACCGATAACTCTATTTGAAGCCGATAACCGATATTTTTGGCCAATACCGATAACTCAACATGACGCCGATAACCGATATTTTGGCCAAGACCGATAACTCTATTTGAAGCCGATAACCGATATTTTGGCCAATACCGATAACTCTATTTGAAGTCGATAACCGATATTTTGGCCAATACCGATAACTCTATTTGAAGCCGATAACCGATATTTTGGCCAATGCCGATAACTCTATTTGAAGCCGATAACCGATATTTTGGCCAATGCCGATAACTCTATTTGAAGTCGATAACCGATATTTTGGCCAATACCGATAACTCTATTTGAAGCCGATAACCGATATTTTGGCCAATACCGATAACTATTTGAAGCCGATAACCGATATTTTGGCCAATGCCGATAACTCTATTTGAAGCCGATAGCCGATATTTTGGCCAATACCGATAACTCTATTTGAAGCCGATAGCCGATATTTTGACCGTTAGCGATGACTTTCTATTTGAAGCCGAAAACCGATATTTTGGCCAATGCCGGTAACTCTATTTGAAGCTGCTAACCGATATTTTGGCCAATACCGATAACTCTATTTGAAGCCGATAGCCGATATTTTGACCGTTAGCGATGACTTTCTATTTGAAGCCGAAAACCGATATTTTGGCCAATACCGATAACTCTATTTGAAGCTGATAACCAATATTTTGGCCAATACGATAACTCTATTTGAAGCCGATAACCGATGTTTTGGCTGATAAATCTAAATATTTTTTACCCCCACTAACTAATACTAGTAAATATTAATTACTCTCACACGTCTGACTTCACTGGATTGAAAATAAGAAAGTAGACTTCCTAACTAAAGGCGGCAGAGCCTCGTAGCCACACCCACCTATTACATCATAACCACCACGACCAATGGTAGTTGAAGGTTTTAGAAACTTAGTTTCTATTTAGTTTGAAATGACGCCACACCAGTTCATTCTTTGATTACCCTGCGAGTATAATCAGGGTTTTAACGTTATTAAAGAGACGAACCTGAACTTTATAAGGGTCTCCAGTGATTCTCAAGGGTTTGTCTGATCCAGTGGGCATCGGGTCGTCCTGAATCATGATCATCTTCACTCCTGTCCTCTCCTGTGGGCACACAAAATACATGTTTGTTTAACAGCATAATTTGATATAGATGTATAACACAACACTCATGGGTCAAAATCCACCCGACCTGAAGCTGTTTGATGGTGTCGCCTCCTTTCCCGATGACCAGGCCAACTTTACTGGCCGGGATGAGGATCTCCTGGACGGCGCTGTTCCCGTCCATCTGACTGTGGAAGCCCGGCCCGTTCCGACACCGGTCCACGATCTGACCCAACAACCTCTTGGCTTGCCTGACGGACCACAGATAGAGTTAATCAATGAGTCAGCATCTAAGGCTACGGTCATGGCACAAAGATATAAAATAAGATAATAAGATATAAAATAAAGGTATTATTATTATTAAGGGCAGAGAGGTCTTACTCGATACTCTCTGGGGTCCCAGTCAGGGTGCAAGGCCTGTCCATCATCCCTCCACTGTCTGCGGGAGAGAACACACACATAATTATAAACAAAAACTGTGATTATTAGATGACTTAAGCTGCACTAGCGCTTTAAAGCTTCAGAGATGGTTTTGTCTTTGGATCGCGGTTATTATCGACAACTAAAACTATACAAATATTTGTTCATTGTAATAAAGCTGTGTAGTTGAAAAAAACTAAATGAAAATAAGTTGAATTAACTGGAAAATAAACAAGAAATCTAAAACTGAAATAAATGAACCTAAATAGCATATTAGCAATAAATAAAACAACTAATTAAATGATAAAAGCACATAACCAAAAGACAAAATATTAAACTAAAATTAACATGAAGACCAAAAATTGAAATAAAACTGAAATAAATTAAATAAGATTAAATAATTACAATAATAAAAATGACAAAAGCATGATTAGATTTCCTCATGTGGCCATCAAAAGTTTATTTTACATTACAATTTCTGCTCTACATGACTAAAGCTGCTAGAGATTGTTTTGTCTTCGGATCAAGGTTATAATCCTCAACTAAAATGTATAAAAACATTTTTTAATTTTAATAAAGTTAAAAAAATAGTCAAATATAAATATTAGTTGAAAAACTTAATTCAACTTAATTAACATAATTCAGTTTATTGCCAAGGCACATTTCCATTTTATTTTCATTTAAGTCGAAGTTGAAGCACTAAAATAATTTACTGGAAAATAAACAAGCAATCTAAATTCAAAATCAAAATAAATTAAATCTAAATAGCTATATTTAGCTATTTATAAATAGCTATTTATATATATATATAAACTACTAATAAAACGAAAAAAGCACATAACCAAAAAATTAAATAAAATTAACATTAAAACCAAAAATAAAATAAAATAATAATAAAATAATAATACAAATATTTTAAAAAATTAATAAAAATAATATTATATAGAATATAATAATAAAATATATATAAATATATATATATATAGGCTGTGCAAAGATTAATTGTGATCGCATCCAAAATAAAAGTTTGTATTTACATAATATATTTGTGTGTGCAATGTATTATTATTTAGTATAAATATATATAAATACACACACATGCTGCATATTTACAAAATATATAAATATATATATAGTATTTACGTACAAATAATTCTTGAATATATATGCATGCATATGTATTTATATATACAAAATAATTATACACAGCACATATACATATATTATGTAAACAATTTTGGATGCGATTAATCGCAATTAATCATTGCACAGCCCTAATATGTATATATATATTTATAAATGTAAAAGGACACAAAGCTGTGAATATGAAGAACTGGAGTCAGCTTAACCCACCGGCAGCGATCTGGATCTTGCAGTTTGATTCCAGCTGAATTCTTGTGATCTGTTCGCCACCCCGACCGATTACTGACACACAATAAACACAAAGAGCTCAACTTGTGTTAGGACTAAACCTGTACGCATACTTTGACGACGGACACACACTTTTCAATGGTCAAACCACATTTTTATAGAGAACATCGACAGAAGCAAATGACAAACAGAACAGATGAAATGAATTATTCCTAAAAAATTTAAATTTAAATGTAGCAAATGTAATTTTTTTGGATGATTCATCCACAGACAATTAAATAAAGGGCAAAGTTCAAATTGCATTCGATATTTGCAAACCCATTTGATTATAAAGCCCAAAAATGAACATCGTTTCATCCAGATCTTCAGTACTTACTGAATCCCACCATCTTATCAGGCACTTTGTAGTCTTCTGTTATTATAGCCCTAAACAAACATACACAGATCATAAATATCAACCTCAGGTTATTGTAGAAGACACCACAATAGTTTTCATGAATTAAAGCACTCACCTTGTACCATGTACCATTGCACCGAGCTGGTTCGCCACTTAGATGAAGGAAAAAGAAAAAAAACAAGTATTAATTACTTACAAATACACAGAATATCGTCTCTCAGCCAAAAATGACTCCAAACCCAACTACACAAGCATAATGCCTTCCATCAGCTCCGTTTCCATCCAAAGTTGTTAAATTAACTTTGGAATATGGCATAAAACATTTGCGAATAAAGCAGCGTTTCCATCAGAGCGTCAGACCAAACGCTGTCGTGTTCTCACGGTGTTTGGGAACGCAACCGTGCAAGACGCTTCTGAAAATAACTTGAGTAGAAAGAACGTGTAAAATGTTTTTGTTACGAAAAATGTGCAAAAAAACATTATATTAAATTTTTATATGATCCAAAATATGATTTTTTTTTACTCTTAAAATATGAGAAAATCAAAGTGCTGCAAATTTGAGATTGATCTCTCTGTAAACGAGCGTTTTCGACTGCAGTACCGAACGCTTCCACTAGAGGAAACTCACTTCCGTGAATAGCACAAGTGTTTATATTAGGGCTGTCAAAACGATTAATCGCATCCAAAATAAAAGTTTGTGTTTACATAATATATGTGGGTGTACTGTGTATAATTATTTTATACAGGTATATATAAACACACACACATGCTTGTATATATTTAAGAAATATTTTCATGTATATTCTGTATATAGATTTATATATCATTTATATTATATATATCTATATATATATATATATATATATATATATATATATATATTAGGGCTGTGCAAAAGTTAATTGCGATTAATCGCATCCAAAATAAAAGTCTGTATTTATATAATATATTTGAGTGTGCTGTATATAATTATTTTGTATATATAAATACACACACATGCATGTATATATTTTTTTAAGAATTATTTGCGCTTAAATTCTGTAAATATATTTAAATACATAATCTATATTATATAAATATAAATATTTTATATATGAATAACACATTTTCTTAAATATATACATGCATGTGTGTGTATTTATATATACAAAATAATTATATACAGCACACACAAATATATTATGTAAACACAGACTTTTATTTTGCATGCGATTAATCGCAATTAATTTTTGCACAAATATTTTATTTATAAATAATATTTTGTTCTTAAATATTCATGCATGTGTGTTTTTTATATATATATACACAAAATAATTATACACAGTGCACCCACATATATTATGCAAACACAAACTTTTATTTTGGATGCGATTAATCGCGATTAATCGTTTTGACAGCCCTAGTTCATAGGTAAATTTGAATTTTTCCAATCATATACGTTACTTTTTTTGTGCGCGTTCACACAGCAAGTGCAAACACCTTACGAAAACCAAGTTTCGTACCATTTCCGATAAATTAATTAAATAAATAAATAATAATTCGCTCAGAAATGACCGTACAGCACCAGAGGGTTGAGGTGTGTTCAAGGTTATATATAACTGTGGTTACTATTATTCATGAGATCATTCAATGCATTATAAGGTGCATTAAAATACGTTTATAATGCATTAGGTAACACTACTTTACAGTGTCCTTGTTAGATAAAACAGTAAAATATGCATAATTACATGCAACTAACCTTCTACCAAATCCTAATCCAACCCAAATCCTATAGTAAGTACATGTAGTAAGTAAAACTGGAAAAATGAGAATATATGTTCATTAATTTCAGTAATTCAACTTAAAAGCTGAAACTAATATATTATATAGACTCATTACATGCAAAGTGAGATATTTCAAGCCTTTATTTGTTATAATTGTGATGATTATGGATTACAGATATGAAAACCTTTTCACAATATTCTAATTTTGAATTTGGGGTTTCCATATGTAATGAGTCTATATAATATATTAGTTTCACCTTTTAAGTTGAATTACGGGAATAAATTAACTTTTGCACCATATTCTCATTTTTAAGTGTTTAAATATATAATTAAACTAACAATGACACCTTAAAATAAAATGCAACCATGCATATATATATATATATGGGCTTTAAGTAAAAGTTGAGTAACAGCCAAGAGCAATTAAATCAACTTTAGCGTACTTTTTAACCATCATGCATTGATTGGGTCGGCTCGCTGTTTTTAGTGTGTGTGTGTGTGTTTTAGCCTCAAGTGTTCAGGCCTCCAGCGCTCGACACAAATCTGCAAGCCACAGAAACAGGTTTCACTTCCTGAAGGACTCACTCGTGCCGTTTGTGCCTCTTTCGCAAGCAGTTCAAGAACAGAAACAGCGATCAATGCCTCGTGCCGAACAACACTGTCAAAGGGCAACGCTTCATCAAGTCCTGCATTGATTTCACATGAGTCCGCAGAACTGACACGAGCTGCGCTCAGATCTCAGATCAGCAGCACTGACGCTTCTTACCTCCCTCGTCCAGAGAGCGCTTCTGCCCGCCGTAGCCGTACAGCGAAGCGTCCACGACCGGGGACGAGTTATTCAGATGGGGGATCTGCTCTCCGCTCATCTTAGCAATCTAGAGGACGTCACAGACACAAACACACACTTATTACAGTCACTGGAACACCAACAGGAGGGACTAGGACACATAAGAATAATAAATCAATGCAAAAAAAAAAAAGTTTTGCATTGCATTACAATTTTTGTTGATGCATATCTGATTGATAAATGCAAACATGACCATTTAAGCGAAAGCATGAGTCATTCAATATTTTACAGTCACTGTTATTGCACTATTACCAACGAAAGCGATGAAATAAGAGGTATTCATAAATAAATTAATGCAAAAAAAGTTATTAGGGCTGGGAAACGATTAATCGCATCCAAAATAAAAGTTTGAGTTTACATAATATATGTGTGTGTGGTGTGTATAATTATTTTGTATATATAAATACACACACACATGCATGTACCGTAAACATCTGAGAAATATTTGCATGTATATACTTTATATATATTTATACAAAATTAATATTATACATAAATAATTGATATATTAATAACACATTTTTCTTAAATATATATATATACGCATATGTGTGTATTTATTTATACAAAATAATTATACACACTACACTACACACACATATAATATGTAAACACAAACTTTTATTTTGGATGCGATTAATCGCGATTAATCGTTTCCCAGCCCTAAAAGTTATGTATATATATATTTTTGCATTGGATTACTATTTTTGTTGAAATATATCTGATTGATAAATGCAAAAATGACGATTTAAACAAAAAAAGTTGATTATTTTACAGTCACTGACTGTATTACACGGAGTAAAGCCATGACATAAGGCCATTCAAAAATACATAAATAAAATGCAAAAGTTATAAATTAATTATACTTTATGCATTGGATTATTATTTTTGTTTAAATATGTGATAAATGCAAACATTTTATCATTCTTGCTTCAAATAAATATTTTACATTATTCATTTAAAATTACTATTATCAACAGCAGTGTAGCAATGAAATATACACACAATTCAAAAATAAATTAATATGAGCAAAATAGCTACTTTTACATGTATATATATATATAATAAATGTTTATTTAAATTGAATCAACATGCACCAATTTTTCTAAATGTCAATCACATATATTACATATTCATCACTTTGATGAGCTCATTGTTTCTGCCTTAAATTATTACATTGTTTAAATTAATACATTTTTAACTAACTGTGCTTTTGTATATGATAACAGATCACTGTAAAGTGTAACATGAACTCATGCATTGCTTTAAAATGATGTGTATTGTGAAAAGCGCTATACAAATAAACTGAATATAAATATAGTAGGGCTGTCAAATGATTAATCGCATCCAAAATAAAAGTTTGAGTTTACATAATATATATGGGTGCACTGTGTATAATTATTTTATATTATATATAAATACACACACATGCTTGTATACTTAAGAAAAAATATTATTTATATATATAAAATATTTATATTTATATATAAATTATAATTATATATATTAATAATTATATATTAGAAATTATATATAAATCTATATATAGTATTTACATGAAAATACTTCTTAAATATATACAACCATGTCTGTGTATTTATATATATATATATAAAATAATTATACACAGTGCACACACATATATTATGTAAACTCAAACTTTTATTTTGGATGCGATTAATCGTTTGACAGCCCTAAAATATAGTATTTTTTTGCATTCTTTGTTAATTGCATTTATATTGAATCATCGTGAAAAATAAATTGAATTTGCATATTGCATTACAATTTTTGTGATGCAAATGAAACAAAAAATAAGTCATTTGATCATTTTTGCTTAAATATTATTATATATCACTATTATAACAGGAATATACTACCAAAATAAACGCAATTAATGCAAAAAGCTATATTTTGCATTGCAATTTTGTTGTTGTTGTTGAAATATACATGAATGATATAAACCCCTGCATTACCAACAGGAATATTCCAATAAATTATAAATGCAATGCTTTTTTGAACACTTCATAAACACACTGTACATCCATCCAACAGGTCACACTGCATGTACTTGAAACACAATAAATGAAATGAAAAGCAAGTTTTGTAGTTTGTTGAGTGTTTGCATCACACTAAACTGAAGCGTGCAAAAAATTAAGACCAAAACCCAGAGGATTCTGGGAGTTAAAGCCGGTTATTACACCACTGCATGCAAGAAAAGCAGTTAAACTCAAAGCAAGAGGCCATTTTGAGGAGAAAGACTTGAGTGGGGTAGAGAGAGAGAGGCCGTCTCCACCTCTTCCCTCCAGCTAAACCCTCTTTCTAGGGAATGCTGGGAAGGAATGCGAGCTATGCGAGCGCCTGGATAAACGAGCGAGCGAAGGGAAAGTCTCGGTAAACAGGAACTGGAGCATGCCAAACACTGGACACTTGTTGCCCACTCGCCGGACGCCCGTTCACACACACGCAACTCAATGTAGGTCATTAATTACCCATGATGCAACACGCCCGACACCTAACAGGCCGGACACGTCTATGTAAAAGTCAGTGTGCGCTTACGAGACTTTCCTTCTGGATTTGGGCTAATCAACACGACCTGTTTGACGGTTTGGAGAGACACGACAGCTGTCATTGGACCCGATTACACAACATGTTCACAAGCGCGTCATCACAAATCAAACACACACACATGCGGAGGGCAAACTACAGATAAAGAGCGCTGGGACACGCTGATAAATCAGGCTGTAAAGAGACCACGCCGCCAATAAAATACAAACGCAATGCACAGAGGGGAAAGACATGTCATTGCATTGCACTGCTTTTGTTGAAATATAAGGTGTGTGTGCAGGCTTTTCTGAAGGTACAGTTAAGAAACTGAAGGAATGCATTGAAGCGTACACTATATGCAGGAGAAACACATGTTGCATTGCATTAGAAACACTTCAGAGTTTTAAAAAGTTGCATTCCTCCTCAATGTCTGTGTCTTTTTGCATTGCAAATCAAAAGGCATTTACTTGAGATGCAAAAAAGTCTTTGAGCAAAAGTTCAAGTCTTCGTTTTACATATGCATCTCAAGTAAATGTTTATTGATTTAAAGATGTTTACTTTTATAAAACAAGAGGAAATACTGAGGAGGAAGATATTCACTTTTACAATGCATGCAACATTTAATGTCACGAGTCTCACGACTTTATGAATTTATGCTCCGATTTGAGATCTTTTTAAAGCCTGATTTGAGTTTAAAAAGACTAACTTTAAACTTTTTAAAATAAAACTAAAACTAAATACTAAAATATTAAATTTTAATAAAGTAAATTTACTAAAATAAAACTTTTTAAGACCCACAGAAACCCTGTGTGTGTGTATGCATGTATGTGTTGGTGTGTAAGTATATATATATATATATATATATATATATATATATTAGGGCTGTCAAAACGATTAATCGCATCCAATATAAAAGTTTGTGTTTACATAATATATGTGGGTGCACTGTGTAGAATTATTTTGTATATTTAAATACACACACATGCTTGTATATATTTAAGAAATATTTTCATGTATATTCTGTATATAGATTTATATATAATTTATATTATATTTAAATATAAATATTTTATATATAAAAAATATTTTTTTTCTTAAATATACATGCATGTGTGTTTATATATATATATATATATATATATAAACAAAATATACAAAATAATTATATATTATATATATATATATATATACAAAATAATTATACACAGTGCACCCACATATATTATGTAAACACAAACTTTTATTTTGGATGCGATTAATCACGATTAATCGTTTGACAGCCCTAGTATATATATAAAATAAATACAATAAATTTACCGTTTCATTATGTAGAATTATTCATAGTTTTGAACACAAACACGGTTTAATTAAAAGCACTGTATTTACTCATTCTTGCTTCATAACCAATACTTTTTGCAGCTTTAATTTAACATTCCCAATCACGTCATCCCAAATCAACCCCAAACGAGCGCAGGACGACTGTGACGCAGAACCGGTGTGTGTTTGTGGACGTGAGTGAGGTCTATTTCTTCCACAGCGAGTTGATAAAAGCCAAAGCACAGTCTCTGAACACGAGGGCGGATACACACACTCCAGGAAAACATACGGCTGGCCACAGGTGTCTGTGTGTGTACAGGGTCATGTGACCACGACATGGAGGTCAAAACCTGCTCTTACACCATCAACTACCACAGAACAACAATGAGAAAGGCTAAAATTTATTATTTTATATTATTATTATCATTTCATTATTAGACAGAAATAAGGAACAGCTGACTACAACGAAAGCCATTTAAAAAAATTGCTCCCGAAATCAAGTAAACGTTTACCAAATTAACATATATATATACATATAAAAAAAAAATGAAAATTTTATTTGAGCTAATTGTTATAGATAATTTTTTGATTTAGTTTAACTTGATGTACTAAAATAAACAAACTAAAATAAGTTTATGAAAAAATATAACTATAAAAAAAATTGCATTTTTTTGATACATTTAAAAAAATACATTTTAAAACGGTTAAAATGAAACCGATAAGAATATAAAAAATGAAAAACTATAATAGCATTTCAAAGATACTAAAACAACCCATAACTGCTGTAAAATATAGGGGCGGAGCTACAGCCGCTCTATAGGGGCGGAGCTACAGCAGCTCTATAGGGGAGGAGCTACAGCAGCTCTATAGGGGCGGGGCCACAGCAGCTCTATAGGGGCAGACCTACAGCAGCTCTATAGGGGAGGAGCTACAGCAGCTCTATAGGGGAGGAGCTACAGCAGCTCTATAGGGGAGGAGCTACAGCAGCTCTATAGGGGAGGAGCTACAGCAGCTCTATGGGGCGGAGCTACAGCAGCTCTATAGGGGCGGAGCTACAGCAGCTCTATAGGGGAGGAGCTACAGCAGCTCTATAGGGGAGGAGCTACAGCAGCTCTATGGGGCGGAGCTACAGCAGCTCTATAGGGGCGGAGCTACAGCAGCTCTATAGGGGAGGAGCTACAGCAGGTCTATAGGGGTGGAGCTACAGCAGCTCTATAAGGGCTGGGCCACAGCAGGTCTATAGGGGTGGAGCTACAGCAGGTCTATAGGGGTGGAGCTACAGCAGCTCTATAGGGGTGGGGCCACAGCAGCTCTATAGGGGCGGAGCTACAGCAGCTCTATAGGGGAGGAGCTACAGCAGGTCTATAGGGGTGGAGCTACAGCAGCTCTATAAGGGCTGGGCCACAGCAGGTCTATAGGGGTGGAGCTACAGCAGGTCTATAGGGGTGGAGCTACAGCAGCTCTATAGGGGCGGGGCCACAGCAGGTCTATAGGGGAGGAGCTACAGCAGCTCTATAAGGGCGGGGCCACAGCAGGTCTATAGGGGAGGAGCTACAGCAGCTCTATAGGGGCGGGGCCACAGCAGCTCTATAGGGGTGGAGCTACAGCAGCTCTATAGGGGCGGGGCCACAGTAGGTCTATAGGGGAGGAGCTACAGCAGCTCTATGGGGCGGGGCCAAAGCAGCTCTATAGGGGTGGAGCTACAGCAGCTCTATGGGGCGGGGCCACAGCAGCTCTATAGGGGTGGAGCTACAGCAGCACTATAGGGGCGGGGCCACAGCAGCTCTATGGGGCGGGGCCACAGCAGCTCTATAGGGGCTCTATAGGGGCGGAGCTACAGCAGCTCTATAGGGGCGGAGCTACAGCAGCTCTATAGGGGCGGAGCTACAGCAGCTCTATAGGGGCGGAGCTACAGCAGCTCTATAGGGGCTCTATAGGGGCGGAGCTACAGCAGCTCTATAGGGGCGGAGCTACAGCAGCTCTACAGGGGCGGAGCTACAGCAGCTCTATAGGGGCGGAGCTACAGCAGCTCTATAGGGGCTCTATAGGGGCGGAGCTACAGCAGCTCTATAGGGGCGGAGCTACAGCAGCTCTATAGGGGCGGAGCTACAGCAGCTCTATAGGGGCTCTATAGGGGCGGAGCTACAGCAGCTCTATAGGGGCGGAGCTACAGCAGCTCTATAGGGGCAGAGCTACAGCAGCTCTATAGGGGCTGAGCTACAGCAGCTCTATAGGGGTGGAGCTACAGCAGCTCTATAGGGGAGGAGCTACAGCAGCTCTATAGGGGTGGAGCTACAGCAGCTCTATAGGGGCGGGGCCACAGCAGCTCTATAGGGGCTGAGCTACAGCAGCTCTATAGGGGCGGAGCTACAGCAGCTCTATAGGGGCGGGGCCACAGCAGCTCTATAGGGGCTGAGCTACAGCAGCTCTATAGGGGCTGAGCTACAGCAGCTCTATAGGGGTGGAGCTACAGCAGCTCTATAGGGGCTGAGCTACAGCAGCTCTATAGGGGCGGGGCCACAGCAGCTCTATAGGGGCTGAGCTACAGCAGCTCTATAGGGGCGGAGCTACAGCAGCTCTATAGGGGCTGAGCTACAGCAGCTCTATAGGGGCTGAGCTACAGCAGCTCTATAGGGGTGGAGCTACAGCAGCTCTATAGGGGAGGAGCTACAGCAGCTCTATAGGGGTGGAGCTACAGCAGCTCTATAGGGGCGGGGCCACAGCAGCTCTATAGGGGCTGAGCTACAGCAGCTCTATAGGGGCGGAGCTACAGCAGCTCTATAGGGGCTGAGCTACAGCAGCTCTATAGGGGCGGAGCTACAGCAGCTCTATAGGGGCTCTATAGGGGCGGAGCTACAGCAGCTCTATAGGGGCGGAGCTACAGCAGCTCTATAGGGGCAGAGCTACAGCAGCTCTATAGGGGCTGAGCTACAGCAGCTCTATAGGGGTGGAGCTACAGCAGCTCTATAGGGGAGGAGCTACAGCAGCTCTATAGGGGTGGAGCTACAACAGCGAAAACCACTAATCTTAACCAACACACACTTGGAAACGTCATAAAACTCGAGCGTTTGAACAACCAAACACACATTTAGCTCCGTGACGAGTCAACACTCGCTTTACAGCACAGGGGGCGGAGCTTCAGATCCTAGAGCGCATTTAATTGGTTAGATGTGATGAGAAGCGGTGATGTCATAAATCCTCGATCATTTTAGCGGAAGTGACAGACTAAGTTTTGAATGTTTAAATCTCCTAAAGGCGAAGTCCGTCATTGTTTTGGAGCGCACTAATCACCTTAAGGCTAACATTCATACTAAAAGCTCAAAAAAACAACGTATATTTTGATTTCAGGGGGCCTTTAAACGCAGAACTATTAACTATTATATTAAAGTTAACCGTCTCTATTTGATTTGATGGCGAGTATTGATCCGTCAGGCGCAGACTTCCCCATGAAGCGCTCCTGAACGGCTCCACACCGGCGTAGGCCAGAGCGCCTCACCGTCAGTCACAGACGAGCAGAAACAACGGGATATTCATGCAGGTTCTCCGCTCACGGCTGGTTTTTCGTGTTATGCAAACGTGGCGCGGGCACATGCATGCATGAGTGACTCGTCTCATATTCACAGCTCACGCGTGTCTCTGCAACACTGACGCGCGTCACGACAGCTGCGCTCACACACACCACTGCTGGCTCATGTGCTGGAGATACGGAGTAGCAAAATGAAGATTATGATTATTAAAAGTGCTGATATGAGCAGATATACTACATGCACTGCTTTATTTAAAGGGATACACCATCCAAAAATTAAAATTCTGTCATTTACTCACCCTCAAGTTGTTTCAAACCTGTATGAGTTTCTTCGGATGAATGCATATTAAGATATTTAGAAGAACGATTGGAACTTTGGCGCCATTGACTTCCATAGTAGAATAAGAAAATACTGCCAAAGTTCCAATAATTCTTCTAAATATCTTAATTTGTGTTGAAACTCATACAGGTTTGAAACAACTTGAGGGTGAGCAAATGATTTTAATTTTTGGGTGGAGCGTCCCTTTAATGGTAAAATGAAGATAATGATTATTAAAAGTGATAATATGAACTGATATACTACATGCAATTCTATATATAATGTTAAAATTAAGATTATGATCATAAAAGTGCTAATTTGAACAGATACAACATGCAAAACTATATGTAATTTAAAAAAATGAAGAATATGATCATTAAAAGTGCTCATATGAGCAGATATACTACATGCAATGATTATACACAATGATAAAATGAAGATTATGATTTATAAAGTGCGTACATATATACTACACGCAGTACTAATATTTTATTTATATATATATATGTATATATATAAATGAAGATTATGATTATTAAAAGTGCCCATATGAGCAGATATACTACATCTAAAAAAAAGGCTATATTAAATGAAAAAATGAAGATTGTGGTTATTAAAAGTGCTCAGTTGAGCAGATATACTACATGCAAAACTATATTTAATGGTAAAATGAGGATTATGATTATCAAAAGTGCTAATATGAGCAGATATATTACATGCAAAACTACATATAATGGTCAAATTAAGATAGATTTTTAAAAGTGTCCATATGAGCAGATATACTACATGCAAAACTATATGTAATAAAAAAAATGTGAAGAATATTATGCTCATATGAGCACATATACTACATGCAACGATACACAATGGTAAAATGAAGATTATGATTAATAAATGTGCGAACAAATATACTACATGCAGTATATACAGATAGATAGATAGATAGATAGATAGATAGATAGATAGATAGATAGATAGATAGATAGATAGAATGAAGATTATGATATAACAAAAAACAAAGATTATAATTATTAAAAGTGCTAATATGAACTCAAATACTACATGCAATGTCATATTTAATGGTAAAATGAGGATTATGAATATCAAAAGTGCTAATATGAGCAGATATATTACATGCAAAACTACATATAATAGTAAAATTAAGATAAATTTTTAAAAGTGCCCATAAGAGCAGATATACTACATGCAAAACTATATGTAATAATAAAAAAAAGTGAATATGATTTTGAGCAGATAAACACAATGGTAAAATGAAGATTATGATTAATAAATGTGCAAACAAATATACTACATGCAGCATTATATATTAGATAGATAGATGGATAAAATGAAGATTATGGTTATTAAAAGTGCTAAATTGAGCAGATATACTACATGCAGTACTATATATATATAGTAAAATAAAGATTATAATTATTAAATGTGCTAATATTAACCGATACACTATATGCAATGATATATGGAATGGTAAAATGAAGATTATGATTAATAAAAGTGCTAATATGAGCAGATATAGAACATGCACTGCTATAAGTGAAGGTAAAATGAGGATTATGAGTTTGTGAGCAGAAGCACAAGGCCACGCTGCTCTGAAGGACACAAACACTTACAGTGTGCAACACACACACACACACACACACACACACACACTGACAGTTGAAGTTTTTCTTCAGTCCTAAAACTGGAGCACATGATCATCGGTGTGGATTCACTACACGAGTGTGTGTGTGTGTGTGTGTGTGCGCGCGCTTAGCACAAGTGTCAACGTGCACAACAAACTTCACACACTGCGCACTTTCCGTCGCGTCGCGCAGCGCGAGCGTTTGTCGCGCATCTGTTCGCGTGAGTCCAAGTAAGTTTTAAACAAAACGTGTGCATGACAACAACAGGTTGTATCAGTTTGTTCCTGTAGTTTCTGATCGAGTGGATCGCAATAAAGTTGTTGTCAGTGTTGTCAGCGTTCAGTTGTGTTTGATTCTTCCGCGTGTGAATTGTGTTTTATAGTTGTTGGGTTGTGGCCTTAATCTGTGTGAGGGTGTGTGTGTGTGTGTGTGCTGGAGTTTAAAAGCTCAACCAGCACTAGCAGCTAACAGGCTACACACACACTCACGCCAAACGCGCACTCATTAAACACACTCAAACACACACAGACGCGTGCGGTCGTCTACACACACATGCTGGCGTGTGTACCTGTCGCGCGCGGTGAAACGGGTCCGTGAATCCGTCAGCCTTCATCCCGGCCTGAGCCACCGAGGCCTGTCCCTGCACCAGCTCCGCCATCATCATCATCACACACACTCACACACACACAAGCGCATAAACACACACACGGCGTACACGACCGACCCCGGAACAGGAAACAGCTCGACGGAACAACGCGAGACTTGAAAGGGAGACGAGACTCTGCGAGATTTCACACACGTGGTTCTAACAGCGCTGCAATACTTCAGTTTATTGCTTTTTTTGTTACTTACTAAACCTGATCACATTTGATCATTTAGTGCTTAGCAAGTATTTTATTTATTGTACATGTTCTTTTCAATTAATTTATTGATCTACTAAGGATTTTGAGACTGCTGTTTTCCATAATTTTCATGTAAAGCCCTTTATTGTATCCTAAGAAATGTTTTGATTTAAGTTTATGTCAAATATATATATATATATATATATATATATATATATATATATATATATATATATATATATATATATATATATATATATATATATAAAGAGTCTATCTTTAGCCTACATTTCAATTGACATTTTCTATGAAAATTAATCTTATTTTTTTATTTCCTAAATTTGATATAAGGTACACCAGTTTATTTCTTTTTTGTTTATTGGTGTAAAATTTAAAATGGTGTGCTGTGATACACCAGTTTATTTCTTCGTTTATATATATATTTTTAGTTTATTTCTTCGTTTAATACATTTTTTTACATTTATAATATTTGTGTGTATATGTCTGTGCATACTGTATATAACATGAAAAAATGTTATTGTAATATATTATATAAAATATATTGGCTAATAAATGTGTGCATGTATATTTGACACAAAAATATTAAATATATGTTGTGTATGTGTGAGTATATATATATATATATATATATATATATATATATAACATTAAAAAAATGTTACATATATAATGTTTGTGTGTAAAATAAAACTTTTAAATACATAATGTGGATGTGTGCAACACACTTTTTTTTAATATATATAAAATATGTTTCAAGTGAGTGTGTGTGTGTGTGTGTGTGTGTGTGTTATTTGGCAGTGCTGGAATTTCAAAAAACTTGACTTGTCCAGACACATGCATTTAGTTAATTTAAATTTTATGAAGTATAAATTTCATATCAGTGCTAATATATATATATATATATATATATATATATATATATATATATATATATAACTGAATAACTGTGACCTACCTTAACTTTAACTACAAGGTAAACAAACAAAAAATGGCAAAGGCATATTCCATCGCATCATGAAATCTTCATGCAACTGGGTAAATTATTATTAATTGATCAATTAATAGGTGAATGAATGAAGAACTATGAGGAAAGGTGTCATATATTCACAATTCTTTATCAGACATTTGCTTTGTTCCAGTACTGGAACATGTTTTTTAGTTATGATGAACCCGTTCGGCACATGTGGAAGCGTCTGAGAACATCTGGCAGGAACTGTGGGCGTCGACTGCAAGATTGCCATCCATTTCAGACCTGATTATGCAAACTGGACTCGTCGGCTGAATGAGTGACAGGCGGGAGTGTGAGTGTCAAATCTCAGATCAGATAATGTTCAATAACTGAAGTTCAGCGATTATTAAATTAGTTCATCTATAAAGAAAAAAACTGTGACGCGTCTGGACAGCAGATCAGCCTAATTTTGTTGAATATTAAGTGTCTCCAATTAAGCAAGCCAAAGGTGACTGTTTGGGAAGTTATTTCTATTTCTTATTTTTTAACAAGCATTTTTTTTTTTGCTAATTCCAGCTGCAAACACGGTAAACAATTCCCAAAATCAACCTCAAAAAGTTCAGTTGCTGCCTTAATTTTTTTCATAAGTACAATTATATTGGCTGTACAAGTCATTTCAACTCAAAGTTTAGTCTTTTTAGTTGAATTTCGTATATCTTGAAGTTGAAATACTCCTTTGATGACTTTTTGTCTTTTATTTTTGTCACTTGTTTTATATGGAAGCTTGTTTCTGCCACAGAATAAAAAATTAAAAAGATAATTGTTACTTTTTATCCTATAATTCTGACTTTTTAATCTCAGAATTGTGTTAAGTCGGAATTGCAGAAAAAAAGTGCAATTGTGAGCTATAAAGTCAGAATTACATGATATACAGTTGCATTTGTGAGTTATAAAGTCAGAATTATGTGATATAAAGTTGCAATTGCGAGTTATAAAGTCAGAATTACATGATATAAAGTTGCATTTGTGAGTTATAAAGTCAGAATTATGTGATATAAAGTTGCAATTGTGAGTTATAAAGTCAGAATTATGTGATATAAAGTTGCAATTGCGAGTTATAAAGTCAGAATTACGTGATATAAAGTTGCAATTGCGAGTTATAAAATCAGAATTAAGAGATATAAAGTTGCAATTGTGAGTTATAAAGTTAGAATTATGTGATATAAAGTTGCAATTGCGAGTTAAATTCAGAATTATGTGATATAAAGTTGCAATTGTGAGTTATAAAGTCAGAATTACGTGATATAAAGTTCCAATTGTGAGCTATTAAGTCAGAATTACGTGAAATAAAGTTGCAATTGCGAGTTAAAATCAGAATTTCATGATATAAAGTCACAATTGTGAGTTATAAAGTCAGAATTACGAGATATAAAGTTGCAATTGTGAGTTATAAAGTCAGAATTACAAGCTATAAATTCAGAATTTCATGATATAAAGTCACAATTGCGAGTTATAGTCAGAATTACGTGATATAAAATTGCAATTGCGAGTTATAAAATCAGAATTTCATGATATAAAGTCACAATTGCGAGTTATAAAGTCAGAATTACGAGATATAAAGTTGCAATTGTGAGTTATAAAGTCAGAATTACAAGCTATAAATTCAGAATTTCATGATAGTCACAATTGTGAGTTTTAAAGTCAGAATTACGAGATATAAAGTTGCAATTGTGAGTTATAAAGTCAAAATTATATGATAAAGTTGCAATTGCGAGTTATAAAGTCAGAATTATGTGATATAAAGTTGCAATTGTGAGTTATAAAGTCAGAATTACGAGATATAAAGTTAAAATTGTGAGTTATAAAGTCAGAATTATATGATAAAGTGGCAATTGTGAGTTATAAAGTCAGAATTTCGTGATATAAAGTTGCAAATGCGAGATATAAAGTCAGAATTTCGTGATATAAAGTTGCAATTGCGAGATATAAAGTCAGAATTTCGTGATATAAAGTTGCAATTGCGAGATATAAATTCAGAATTTCATGATATAAAGTCACAATTGTGAGTTGTAAAGTCAGAATTATATGATAAAGTTGCAATTGCGAGTTATAAAGTCAGAATTACGTGATATAAAGTTGCAATTGCGAGATATAAATTCAGTATTTCATGATATAAAGTCACAATTGTGAGTTATAAAGTCAGAATTATATGATAAAGTTGCAAATGCGAGTTATAAAGTCAGAATTATGTGATATAAAGTTGCAATTGTGAGTTATAAAGTCAGAATTACGAGATATAAAGTTAAAATTGTGAGTTATAAAGTCAGAATTATATGATAAAGTGGCAATTGTGAGTTATAAAGTCAGAATTTCGTGATATAAAGTTGCAAATGCGAGATATAAAGTCAGAATTTCGTGATATAAAGTTGCAATTGCGAGATATAAATTCAGAATTTCATGATATAAAGTCACAATTGCGAGTTATAAAGTCAGAATTACGTGATATAAAGTTGCAATTGCGAGATATAAATTCAGTATTTCATGATATAAAGTCACAATTGTGAGTTATAAAGTCAGAATTATATGATAAAGTTGCAAATGCGAGTTATAAAGTCATCGAGACTCATCAGACCAGGCAACATGTCTTGACCAGGACCACAGCCCTAAATGCATTGAAGTGTGTGTGTCTATATAATAATATGATCCACTTCAAATGTTGAATACTGTATATATTACTTTACATTCACCTGTCGACCCGAGGCGTCTCTTCTCTGATGTTCTGCTCATGACCTGACAACACACACACACACACACACACACACGACCTGACAACTGAAACTGAGATTCGGCAGAGGACATGATCTGGTGCTCAGATGCTGAACACACACACACACACACACACACACACAGAGATATCTCCAGCTGTGTGTGCTTGTGCTCAAGGGCTAAAAGTGCATCAGTAATGGCTCTTCTGCAAGCAGTTATGAGTACGGCTGCTCAAATATCCATGCCTGCATTTCTGCATACATAATCCTAGTGTCATAATCCACAGGCGTGAGATCTGGAGACACACACACACACACACACACGTTCATGTTACAAACTCTACATGTTTGATCACGGCATGTCCTCGATTTCCAGAACAGAACTGCAAAGTTCACCAATACATGAAAACTACGTTTGATAACGGTGAAAACACACATCCATCTAATATTCAACTAATATTCATATTCATCCATTTAATATTATGAAGAAATCTTGCATTACCACATTTTCCATCAAACCACAATAAAAATGGGAATTTGTTTAACCACTGCTCAAAGAAAACAAACTAAACTTAACCACTTCCTGTCTTACACTTAATATCCTTTTAGTTACTATAGGAATGTTAAACTGGTTAGTACTGTAATTGTTTATAAGCATAAACTATTTATTAAGACTTGTAAAAGTGACCAAGACTGCATTTATTTGATCAAAAACACAGTAAAACAGTGAAATATTATTAGTTTAAAACAACTGCTAGCGACTGAATGTATTTTAAAATGTAAAATGTATTCACGAGTCATTAAATCATGTTTAATTTGGACTTCTCTGTGCATGCTCTTTAAAGTGGTGACCATAGACCTCCATTATATGAACGGTTTGACCTAAAAATATCAAAATTGAAAATACTGCGGAAACAAAGACGCCTACATCTTGGATCAGGGTATATACAGTTTTCCTTAAGTTAAATTTACTACTTTTTAATACCTTTTTTACTACCTTCAGATTTTTTTTAAATCATCAGTTAATCAGCAGCAACCTTTCTATTATTTACACAGATTTTGACATTTATAACATATAAAAATGGCAAAAGATCTGCTGCGTGACTGGATTTAATAGGGGAAACTGCAAAAATGCGACTAAAACGAATAATTTTATCAATTTAAACTGAATGTTGGACTCAATATACTGTTCCTCACAACTTACTAAAGATCCAGTGATCCGTGGATATTGACATGCAGCCAGGAATCGTGTCGCCTGACATTTATGTTTGCCTGATTTCGACACCGGGGAAATAAAAGCAATATAGACCTAAACATAAAGCAAATTTGCCTGTGAACGCTTTATATAAATACAATATAGGCAGGTCTAAATCCGCGTGATCACTTGTTGTTCACAGATGATGTCGATCGACCACTAAATATGGCGTCAGCATCAAACACAGACAGAGACGAAAGATCTTTGATTGTGCTCAGATCAGCTAAAGCCCATATTTAAATGGACTAACGCAAACACAGAATAGGACACCTGATAGTCTGAAAAAATAATACCTAATTTAAAAAAAATAATACCTCTCAGACTACATTTAACACTTTTAATGGCCTTAAATTTGACAATTTTGATTTATCACTTTTTAATACTTTTTAAAACCCCGCGGACACCCTGTGGATGTCCTTGAGGTAAGATAAAACATATCAAAAATTAATTTCAAAGTGAACTATCCCTTTAAGAGTGTCGATTTAACAGGTATGGACAACACTGATTAAAAAACCAAGACAAAGAAACTTTCAGAGGCTTTTAACAGGAAGTAAAAACCCACTGTGGTGGTCATCGTCCACGTTAGGGCTCCTTCTCTCATAACCTCGGACACTTTACTTGATTCCTCTCGGTTTAGACACTCTCAGCGACTCAATTACACAGAGACCCTGCGGTGAAAATTACGGATGTTTTTCTACAGTTTCTATTTTTCCGCTGGGACGCTTTGACCCCGTCCTGCTGTTCGCCAAAACACACACACACACACACACACACACACAATCCCACCCTCATTTCTTCTCTTTCTTCCTCTCCAGCTCTTATTCTCCTCCACCTGTCCTGTTTGTGTGTGTGTGTGTGTGTGTGTGTGTGTGTGGTTCATTGTATTGGCATTGGTGGCTGTGAGGTAATAACAGGTAAATGCAGTTGTTTGTGCACTTCTCCCAGCATGCACTAAGAGCGAGTGACTTCTGTTGTCAATTCCCATTCAGTGATTATACCGACGTGGGAGGAACTGGACGAGCCATGAAAGCTTTCTGCGCAAACCATTCTCAAACATATGCACACATCAGACGAAAACCTGACGCTCTCTCCCTGAAAGCTTCACACAAACACCCATTAGAATTCATATAATCATGCCGTACGTTCTATAGACAACTCTAGAGCTCAACACTTTATGCCAAAAATGTTCTATATACGAAGAAAAGTCTTAATGCTTTCATGTTTAATTGGTTATTTCAATAAAGTATGTTTAAATTACTGGTAACACTTTGCAATAAGGTTCATTAGTTAATATTAATTTCAACATTTGCTAATGCGTTATTAAAATCAAAGGTTGTGCACTGTGAATTAACATGAACAAACAATGAACAGCTGGATTATTAGTAACTAGGGCTGTGCAAAAGTTAATTGCGATTAATCGCATCCAAAATAAAAGTCTGTGTTTATATAATATATTTGTGTGCCGTATATAATTATTTTGTATATATAAATATCTATGCATGCATGTATATATATATTTAAGAATTATTTGCGCTTAAATTCTGTATATATATATAAATACAAAATCTATATTATATAAATATAAATTTTTATATATGAATAACACATATATACATGCATGTGTGTGTATTTATATATACAAAATAATATACAGCACACACAAATATATTATGCAAACAAAGACTTTTATTTTGGATGCGATTAATCACAATTAACTTTTGCACAGCCCTAATAGTAACCAACGTTAACAAAGATGAATAAATACTAGGGCTGTCAAATGATTAATCGCATCCAAAATAAAAGTCTGTGTTTCCGTAATATATTTGTGCTGTATATAATTATTTTGTATATATAAATACACACATGTGCATGTATATATTTGAGAAAATGTGTTATTGTGTTGTGTTATCCAAAAATATATATATATTCATCATATTTTCATTTAAATTTATTTTTTAGTTAGTTAATTTATTTGTTTATTTTTCATTATTTTTAATTTTCTATATTAATTTATTTATTTTTGGGATTGGGGGGTGAAGTGGGGACAATATTATTAAAAAAATACTTTTATATATATATATATATATATATATATATATATATATATTAATCATATTTTCATATAAATTTATTTTTTAGTTAGTTAATTTATTTGTTTATTTTTCATTATTTTTAATTATTTATATTAATTAATTTATTTTTGGGATTTTGGGATTTATTTTTGAAGTGGGGACACTATTATATAAAAATACTTATATATATATATATATATATATATATATATATATATATTCATCATATTTTCATATAAATTTATTTTATAGTTAGTTAATTTATTTGTTTATTTTTCATAATTTTTAATTATTTATATTAATTAATTTATTTTTGGGATTTTGGGATTTATTTTTGAAGTGGGGACACTATTATATAAAAATACTTATATATATATATATATATATATATATATATATTCATCATATTTTCATATAAATTTATTTTATAGTTAGTTAATTTATTTGGTTATTTTTCATTATTTACGTTCTATTACGTTATCACTAATACGTTATTAAAATCAAAGGTTGTATTAGTTAACATTAGTTAATGCACCGTGAACTAACATGAACGCACAATGAACAGCTGTATTTGTATTAACTAACATTAACAAAGATTAATAAACACTGTAACTAATGCATTGCTCATCGTTAGTTCATGTTAGTTAATGCATTTACTAATGTTAACTAATGAACCTTCCTCCACTTTGAGCTGATGATGTTCAGCTGAAGTGTGTTTTCTGTAATTGCTAATGCTCTTTTTACACACACACTCAACAACATGAAGCATTGCTTGAGCTAAACTGGTATTATCTAATTGTGGAGTTCATTTTAACAGATATTCAACATAATTCACGTGTGAGAGTCCAACAGAAGGACGAACAAAACCAGTCACATATCCACTGATCTGTTTCTTAATAAATATTGGTTTGACTGTATTATCATCAGTCGGATGGTGTGTGACAGCACAGTTTTGATCACTCGGGGTTAGCTCAGGCTATAAGACACACAGAGTTTTTAGCTCTAAGCGTCCGACAAGCGCGAGTGGAAGCAGACGAAGGCCTGAAGTGTTTCTGAAAGCAAACGTCAGTGTGATAAAGAGCTATCGATCGCTCCGACGGCTCCACAGGGTTCGTGTGAAGCTCCAGTAACATGAGATCGGGGGTCTCCATCAGTCATTAACCCCCTAAGATGGACAACATTAAGCAGCAGGCAAAATATTTCTATTTTTCCATCAATATTTTATCACGCGCAAAGCCGGAAACAAAGATAGAGCAGCTTTAGAAGTAATGGCCCCCCATCTGCTTTTATAGATCTGAGTTTCTGCCCTTTGACAGGAACAGACGTCGTCTGAGACACCACAACACATGAACACAGGAGTCGGATGTCAGGCGAGCTACTCACGGAAAACACTCGGATCAAAGCAGGTTCGACACGCTTTTAATGGGATTAAGCCTCAACATGCACTCGAACCGTGGTTTTTACCTCTTGTTCGGTTTGATTTGTTCAAATGAGCTTCTCAAGTGTCTTTAGCAAAGGGAAAGACATACCAAAATAAAATAATGAATGAATAAAAATCATTTTTTTTGCTTGAAATAAAATAAACATTAATTGAAATAAAAAAAATATATATTTTTTTTTTAATTTCAAATATATATATATATAAATATGATATATAAACATGACGAAAAAAATATTGATTTAGTCTTTAAATCAATAAGAATAAACCTTAGTAAGTTGATTTTTTTAGCAAAGGGAAAGGCATACGAAAATCAAATAATGAATAAACAAAAATTTTTTTTTTTGCTTGAAATAAAATAAACATTAACTGAAATTAAAAAAAAAAGTAATTTTTTATTTCAAATAGTTGCCATGACAACATTCTCATTTCCATCAATTTTTTACTTGAACTAATAACTAACTAAAAATAAAAACTAATAGATTTATTTAAAAATAATATATAAACATGACAAATATTGATTTAGTCTTTATATGAATTAAACCTTAGTAAGTTGATTTTTTAGCAAAGGGAAAGACATACGAAAATCAAAAAATTAATGGATAAAAAACATTTTGTTGCTTGAAATAAAATAAACATTAACTAAAATTAAAAAAATATATATATTTTTTATTTCAAATAGTTGCAAAGGCAACATTCTCATTTCCATTATTTTTTTTATTTGAACTAATAACTAACTAAAAATAAAAACTAATAGATTTATTTAAAAATAATATATAAACATGAAAAAAAAATATTGATTTAGTCTTTAAACGAATTAAACCTTAGTAAGTTGATTAAAAATTAAGTTGGACCAACATAAAATAATCAGTCATGATAAATGTAATAAAGTTAAACATACCACAATAAATTAATTTGACCCTAAATTGTCTCAACTCATCAAAATCCCTGATCCATAATCAATCAAAGTGAGAGACTAATTTTTAAATGCTTTTCTATTCTAAATGAAAATGTTGTCATTGTTTTGGAACACAGCTCATAGAGTTACACTCTAAAAAATGCTGGGTTGTTTTAACCCAACTATGGGTCAAATACGGACAAACCCAGATGTTGGGTTAAAAATGTAATTTAAACATTTAACCCAATGGCTGGGTTTGTTAAAACAACCCAGCATTTTTTAGAGTGTAGGCCAAAAAACTTCACTTTTGATTTCATAAGGACTTTAATAAAACAACAACTTATTCTTATAAAATGAATATAGGCAAGTGTGGTTTTATAATAATGTTATATTATTTCTTAATTAAATAAAAGTAAAAATATAGGCTAATAAACATGTATATAGAGCATATATTTCTCTCAGTTTTCTAACTAGCATGCTAGGCCTATTGATTAGCTTTATGTGCCATTGCTGACAAGCTGTTTTATTGACGTCTTTCTGTGGTTCAAACACGGATTGATCGAATACATGAGACATGATTGATTCAAGTAATTTGTTCTGTACCTTTCAACATTTCTTCTGATGTTCACCATTGATGTTTATTTGCTGCTGTAAGGTGTAGGAAAGAGGAGATGAGATGATCAGTTCACGAACCGCCAAAGCGATCTGTCACGCCACCTTAAAGAGCGCCAAAACGGTATTTATTCTTTGAATTTTGTAATAAAACTGACAGAATTCGAAAGAGATTTTGTTTTATATCAAAAGTAAGTAACCTTCTCTGTCGGTGTGTTGTCGGTGTCCTCTTTAATCCACGATGATTTTTCATGAATGCGTGACGACAAAACGGATGAGGCGATTCAGAAATGGCGCCGAGTGAAATTAATTTTCTTAAAGGGACATTAACAATATTCAAGAAACACATGAAAACTCTTCGTTGATAACTGCACTGCATCCTGCTGGAGAGAAAGACAATCTTCTTATGCTTTCACCATTTCTTATATATCTAGTGTGTATTGCCTTCTCATGTAGTCAATCATTTTAAAACTCATCTTTGATCACCAAAAGTACATATTTAAGCAGGTTACCTTAAAAACAAAATTCATGCCTTAAAATAGCTTGAACGTAACACCCTTGCCCTTGCCTCAGAGTCCCGCCTCCACTCACTCGTGTGTTTTTGAGACTGTCTTTCGTTTTAAGCAATGCTGTCGACTTGTGAATTTACATATGGTTTGTCTTAAAGCACATTAATAACACCACATAGCCATATAAATAACAGATAACATTAAAAGCTGGATTTTCACCATAGGGGGAATTTAATAGACTTTTTTTCAGTCTAATTTTTTTTTTCAGAGTTATTTTTCAACCCCTGGTGGTTGCCAGGGTGTTACTAAGGTGTTTTGAGGGGCTTTTAGTCTGTTTCCATGCAGTTGCTAAGGAGTTCTAGATAGTTGCTAGGTGCAAATCTCATGTCTCTGTGATGTTCGCCTTGGGGTCAGTGGGATTTTATCTCATTCATTATTATTCATTTTTGTGTCAGCAATTTTGTGTTTTTGCCCTTTTTAATGAGTTTTATTATGTCTTTTTAGTTTTAAATAGTAGGACTTTCTTTTGAAAGAAATTATACTGTTATTCAGCATGGATGCATTAAATTCTGAAGGATCATGTGACACTGAAGACTGGAGTAATGATGCTGAAAATTCAGCTTTGATCACAGAAATAAATTACACTTTACAATATATTCACATTGAGAACAGCTGTTTTACATTGGAATAATATTTCACGTTTTTTTCTGTATTTTTGATCAAATAAATGCAGCTTTGATGAGCAGAAGAGACTCTTTCAAAAACATTTACAAATCACGGCCCGAACTTTTGAATGGTATGTAGATAATAATAATACTTGATAATAAAGAGTAAAAGTGTAAAAACCCATTTAGAAAGCAGGCTTTATGCCTTAAACAGCCTTTTAAACCAGTCTAACGATCATACCGAAGACTAATAAATCCATAACCAGAAGAGATATCGTTGTGAGATTATGACCTCATATCATCCATTAGATCAAACCTCCAGAGCGTCTTAAACCCGTCCAGAAAACAGATTCCTGTTATAATCCTGCAGGCTTAACAAATCTCATCTCATATCGACAGGTTTTCTCTCGTGCTTTTGTGTGCATGAACAATTTCAGCTGGGAAAACAATGACTTGAAAATGGCAGGTTTGCTTTCCCGTGGATCTAGATGGCATTTTACCATTTAACATTTGACATAATTGTCCACAGCCCCTTAATGGCAGCAAGACGAGGGGCCCGTGTGTGTGTGTGTGTGTGTGTGTGTGAGAGCCTGAAGTCTAGGGTTACAGTAATTGATGGTAATAAAGGCCCTGAAGTCATTGTTGCAGCGCAGGTGAGCATGAGCGGGGGGGGGGGGGGGGGTCGTGATTGACAACATGTCAGAAGATCTCAACATTTCTGAAGATGAAAAAGCGTAGTTTCCGACTCAAATACACACTCTTAAAAAAAAAAAAAAAGTTGGGTCAAAAATGGAGAAACCCAACCGTTAAATTAAACATGTCCATATTTTGACCCAAATATGGATTGAAACAGTGGCTTAGGAAAAAAAATTGGAGAAACATTAACATAATATACAACAAAAAATGACAGATAAATGGAGATTTGATCATTCGGATCTGGCTTTATATTTTCATATGAAGAGTTCAGATGCAAAAGCCTCTAAATGCCATTTGAAATTTTCTTCTAAAATGACCATTTTTATCAAGCTTGTATATTTAAGTTCAGTAATTTCACTTAAATGACAATTAATAGGTAATCTTCATTGCCATTTAAGTGAAATTACTGAACTTAAATATACAAGCTTGATAAAAATGATCATTTTAGAAGAAAATTTCAAATGGCACTTAGAGGCTTTTGCATCTGAACTCTTCATATGCATATTGTATACTTGAAAGATGTCAAACTGCACGAGTGAAATTGCAGTAACTTAAGCCAAAAAAAAAAAATCATGTCTATAGTTTTTAAATTATGGTTATTATAGTTAACTATAGTATACATTTTTGTTACTTCAAATAAATGTTTACTGAAAAATAATTTAAAAAAAATGTGGTGTCAAATATGGACAAACCCAACCATTAAATTAAACTTGTCCATATTTTGACCCAAACATGGGTTGAAACAGAGTGGCTTGGGAAAAAATTGGAGAAACATTAACATAATATACACAAAACGACAAATATGGAGATTTACATGCAGTATATTGTATTCATGATGGCATGAGTTAAATTGCAATAACTTCAACCAAAAAAGAATCATGTTTTAAATTATGGTTATTAACTAAAACTGAAGCTAAAAGCATGAAAATACATTTTTGTTACTTGAAATAAATGACAAATGAAAAATAATAAAAAATGCTGGGTCAAATATGGACAAACCCAACCAATAAATTAAACATTTAAACGGTTGGGTTTGTCCATATTTTGAAACAACCCAGCAGTTTTTACAGTGGCTTGGGAAAAATTGGAGAAACCATAATTAACATGAATACTAGATTGGAGATATAAATATTTGGTTACATTTTCAGATGCATATTATTGTTCCTTACCTGGTTTGTAAATTGATATTGTTCAATATATATATATATATATATATATATATATATATATATATATATACACAGTATAGATGTAAAACTGGCACAAGTGAAATTGCAGGTACTTAAACCAAAAAAAAAAATAAATAAATAAAAAAAAAAGATCGTAGTTTTGAAATTATGGTTATTATACTTAACTAAAAACTGGAAGGAAAAAAATGTTTAATTAAAGGCATGAAAAATAAATGTGTTACTTGAAATAAACATCAACTTGACATTTAAAATGCAAACATTTCTCATTTTACTTTAGAACTAAAAACTAAAACAAAATAACTATATAAAAAGTAATAAAAAAGAAAATAATTAGTCTAATTATAAAATAATTAATTAAAAATGACCAAAAAAACAACAAATTTACTAAAACTTACTAAGATTTAATAAAAATAACGCTAGTTCACATTTCTGTCGTTTTTTAGTATAAATTTATAGTATTTATTAACATTTTGAATTAGTTTTTGTTTTCATATTTTCCATTTTAGTTTTAGTTTTGTATGTTATTTTGTTTAAAACTAAACTAAATAAAAATGAGAAATGTTGCTACTAACTGAAATCAAATAAGCATTTTTTTTAAAAATGTTATTATATTATATTTCAATGAACGCAGGGAAAATATATTATATTTTCAATGAACCCTATATTTAATTTCAAGTAACAAAAATAACTATTATTACATAAACTATTATTATGTAGTTCTAGTTAACACTACCTATATACCATGGTAATCATATTTGTGGCGAATGCACATGTTTGCATGTTGATTTACTGTGATTTTCCTATAGTGAAGGAGCCGAACAGAGCCGCTCTTTGTGTGACAGCGATTGGAGTGAGACGGATTCGTTTTCACTCTCGACTCTTAATTCTCATGTCTTCCCATTGTGTCCCAGAATCCCTCGGGGCTGCGGGGTAATGAGACATAATTGAGGGAAGGTCACGGATCATTAATTCACCTGGACGAGACGGGATGCTTTCATACCTCGGCGTCTGAGACACACGAGACACAGGAAGCTGACCAAACAACTTCCTGTCAGTGATGTCACTCCAACAATGAGAGCTGCGTCTCAAATCACACACCCTATTATGAAGACGTAATGGGCTTTATGCACAGCTGCACTACTTCCTGAACTTCAGCCAGCTCCTTATTTCCTGTCTGCCATTATTGGGCAAAATTGATTAATTCAGGTGTGTCTGATTATTGTTGCCATGACTACTGAGGCCAGGCACACCTGAATTAATCAATTTGGCCAATAATTGCAGACAGGAAATAAGGAGCTGGCTGAAGTTCAGGAAGTAATGAAGCTGTGCATAAAGCCCGACCGCTAAAAAGTACTTATATTAGTATCATCTAAATCACCGGGAGTAGAAACTCACCTGAGGACTTTTCCTCTGTCACGTACTTTCATCAAACGTTATTATATAAATATATGTGTAACGTTACTATATATATATTCAGACACCTTCAACATTTCTCTATTTATCCCAGTTTATCCACTGTATAGATCTGGAGGTGTGTGTGTTCTGGTTGTGTGTGTGTCTTGAGTATGCATGTGGTTGTGTATAAAGGGGCCGGTGTGTAATTTGAGCAGCAGATGAGACGCCTGTGGTGTAATTGAGTTCAGGACTGACTGAAAGAGCCAGCGTCAATTACCAGCAGCGGGGGATCCGGGTTCTGTCTCCTCGTACACACACACACACACACACAGGGAAATGGAAAAGGATCAGAAAGCCTTAGTTTGCGCCTTAAGAGGAAGAAGTGCGAGAGTATTTGTTGACGGAGAGTAAATGGCTTTGGCGAGGACAGAAACATGGTTTTAGATCAAGCATGTCACATCATGACGGTTATTTGTTCTGTCTCTCTGCAGGGTGTGTGTGGAGCTTTAAAAGCAACGACAAACTGATGGACGTCTGGAGTACTTTATTATCTGCATATGCAGCTCATCCAATCAGAGTTAAGAATTACAATAACGCCATCCCAGCAAATAAAAGAACGCTCAGAGAATATTTAGCTAACGTTCCCATTAAATGATAAAAATTTAATATGTTAAATGTTCTCTGCATGCCCGTTTTTTTGTTTTGTTTTTTTTTTTAAACATGAAAACTGTTAAAAATGTTAACGGAACATTCCATTCCATCACTCTTCACACATTATGAGAATGGAATGTTCTGTGAAAGTTGTAACATTTAAAAAAAAAAAACAGAATTCCGAAAAAAAAAACGTTACATGAACATCAACATTTTTCGCATTCTATTTTGGCGTGCTGATTCTGGAAGTATTTTTTCCATTCATTTTTCCCACAGGGATTTATGTGTTAAAAAATCTTTACTGAAGGAAAGAACTACAATCCCATGATGCATTGCAAACAGCATAATCAAATTACTTCTGTACTTTTACAGCACTTTGGTCAACTTCAGCTGTTTTTAAATTGTGCTTTATAAATAAACATTGTATTGTATTGCATAAACTACAATGGAGATACAAAACTACTCATTTGCAAATATTGATTACATATATTTCATTAGAAGTTTCTTGCAAAATATCGATATATAAACAAATGTTTAAGTATTTTGAGAGTGTAGAGAGATACGACTAACTTAAGTTTAAGTTATCATTAAGAAACAACCCAGACAGCGAAATAGTGTCGGGCCAGATCCGGCACGAATCCATGTGTACCAGACGGGAATTTCCCTGAGGAGAAAATGAATGGAGTTTCTATTAATGTTCATGGAAGAACGTTTGATCGTAATCTTGAGAGACGCGTAAGCTAAAGTTCTGAGAACGTTCCCTGTTTGCTGAGATCATACATGTTGAGCAATAAGCATTTATTGAGCATTTATTTCAGTAATTCAACTTAAAATGTGAAACTAATGTATTATATAGACTCATTACATGCAAAGTGAGATATTTCAAGCCTTTATTTGTTATAATTGTGATGATTATGAATTACAGATATAAAAACCCCAAATTCAAAATTAAAATATTGTGAAAAACTTTTCATATCTGTAAACTATTATAACAAATAAAGGCTTGAAATATCTCACTTTGCCTGTAATGAGTCTATATAATATATTAGTTTTACATTTTAAGTTGAAGAACTGAAATAAATGAACTTTCGCACCATATTCTCATTTTTCGAGTTGTAATTATTCATCTGTGATTGTTCGTCAGGCTCACAGAAACACAGATTAGAGTTTCTTCTGGGCGAATCCCTGCAGACGGTTGTGTTCCCTCAGCCTGAAACACGGAAGAGCATCTATTAGACATGTTCACACACACACACACACACACACACACTCAGGGTTTCACCGACCTGACCGCGTTGATCTTGATGAATCCTGAGGCGTCGCAGGGATCGTATTCTCCCTGGACATCCATGCTGATAAACACAGGAGATAATACATGATTCCTCAGACATCATTCTAATGTGCTGATTTGCATAATGACATTTCTGATTATGATCCATGTTACATTACATTCTTTCAGGATTCTTTGATGAATAGGAAGTTCAAAAGCATAGAATCTTTAAATGTATTCTATTTACTGTCACTTTTGATCAATTAAATGCGTCCTTGATGAACTTCTTACTGACCTCAAACTTTTGAACAATAATGTAAATGTGTGAATATGGACAGACGACATCGATTTAAAAAAATAAATAAATCTAAATGTGATTTTAGGCAACATTTATATACATTTATGCTATACATAAATGATTTACATTACAGAAGAGCACATCACATCTCGTGACAGCTGTTAAACACACACACACACACATCTCTGATTGTGACTCCTCGACTGACTGACATTTGAATCTGTGTATTCGCCCCAGGAACACATTGTGACATTTCTAGCGGATCAATGCCTCGTGTGTGTGTGTGTGGAAACCGCTGTGTTAATAACACCGCTTGATCGCCAGATCGTCCGCGAGACACGCTTATGATGCAAAGTCCGTTTCAGAAGGTGAGCAGCGTGATTACTACATTATTACAGTGTGTGTGAGTGTGTGTGTGTCGGTTTTGTTGGCTAGCCAGGTGTGTTTCAGTTTAGTTACACACAAATGATTTTTAAAGACAAAATGGTCTGGCTTTTAGTAATGTTTATTTAGTATGATTTAGATATTATTAACGAAATTATTACACCCTTAATCGATCGCACGTGCAATTTTAGTTGCAATTTTATGTTAAATGTTCTCTGAATGTCTGTTTTTTTATTTTTAAACATGAAAACTGTTAAAAATGTTAACGGAACATTCCATTCTATCACTCTTCACACATTATGAGAATGGAATGTTCTGTGAACATTCCATTGTAACATTTAAAAAAAAAAAGAATTCCGAAAAACTGTTACATGAACATCAACATTATTAGAGACAGACAAATCAGAGGTGCTGATTCTGTAGGTATTTTCTAATAATTATAATAATTTTCTAAGAATATTTTTTTTTCTAAGAATAATACATTTGTATGATTTAGATATTATTTACAAAATGATTACACCCTTAATCGATCACACGTGCAATTTTAGTTCATCAATTATAATTATGTAGAGTTTAAATGAATAAATCTATAAAGTTAATATACGCTTTAGAATCAATAGATAAAGCTTTAAAATGTCTACATGTGAGCTTAAATGTTTAAATCTCTCTAAACCTTCATCAACGGTATAAAGTAGCGTTTACTTGCTCTGATAGCGAGACTGGATCTTTTAGTTGTCCTCATTCATAGTAAACTCTTAATATTTTAATTAGAGCGGTCAAAGGATTAATCGCGATTAATCGCATCCAAAATAAAAGTTTGTGTTTATATAATATATGTGTGGGCACTGTGTATAATTATTTTATAAATATAAATACACACACATGCTTGTAAATATTTAAGAAATATTTTTATGCATATACTCTATATAGATTTATATATAATTAATATGATATGTAAATACAAATATTTTATATATAAATAATATTTTTTTCTTTAATATACATGCATGTGTGTTTTTTATATATCTAAAATAATTATACACAGTGCCCCCAGCCCCCCACATATATTATATAAAAACAAACTTTTATTTTGGATGCGATTAATCGTTTGACAGCCCTAATTTTAATACTTTTATTTAATAAGTGAATTGCACTGCTTTTCTTGAGAGAAGCGAATCTCAGTTTCACTCGTTCTCAGCGTGTGATTGGCTGTTTGCGACTGATGATGTCAGTTGGTGATCGGCTAATGGAGCCAGCAAGGTCTGCTTGGATTGGTTTGGTTTTGTCAACTCGAAACTAATCCTGCAACCGTGAGTTTGTTGAACTAGCATCATGGTCCCTTTGAGACTGCCTTTAGAAGATCCCAAACTAAAACTCATAATGCGCTGGACGTTCTTGTCCTGTCCCCTCGAGCTAATGGAGGTCGAGGGAAGAGCCTTTCGACCGTACGCTTCCACACTTAAACGCCATGACACGGCTGAGAGGCCATTAGCATCTGGACCAGCGCTGAGATGAGCGGATCTGCCCTCAGGACACGCAGGGGTCACACAGGGGTCATGTAGGGGTCACACTCCAGCGATCTCAGTGTTCAGAGACGCTCCTGTGACATCATCATCATCACACAACCTGTTAATCCACTAGCACTCACTGCTCACATTAATAAACATTGCTTTGGTTTCTTTACAACAGCAAATATTTCATTTAATTCCTGCGATTACTTTATATATATATATATATATATATATATATTTTTTTTTATTTTTTATTTATTTATATATATATTTATTTATAATATATATTTTATATATTATATTTTAATATATAATCTATAATACATTCGCATGTTCACGGTTCTCTGATGATCACACGACATTTATAAACTTTAGTTGTAATAGTCTCTCAGTCCACATTACATTCACACTGGTGTGTTAGGAGCCCTGTCAAGCTGAATTAAAAAAATAATAACATTAATAATAATTATTATTATTATATAACTTATCTAATACATCATATTTCATTTTATATAATAAAAAAAACTATAAAAATTAACTTTAAAAAATTAAGACAGGAATATATCAGTTGTACATTACAAATAAATAAAAAAATAAATATATAAAATTAGTTTTCTGTGAACATTTCTTGAGAACTGAGACGCATATAGTAAATTAAACAATTTCAGAGTGAATATATTTAATGATATATTTTAATATTTAATAAAATCACAGCCTTTGTTTTGACAATCGCAGTCAAACCCGTAAAACTATATTTCCCAAACCTGCAGCCACATTAGGAGTGTAAAAGAGACAGGCATCTCATTCGGACCATCAGGCTTCGGCTACGTGATGTTGTGTGTTTACCTGACCAGCTCCTCGTTGTACAGTGATTTGGGCGACTCTCGACCGAGGATGTAAACCTGTCCTTTAAACACGGACAGCTGAACACGACCCTCCACGTTCTCCTGAGATTTATCCACACAGTGACGGACAAACTCACACTCCGGACTGTACCAGAACCCTGAGCGCACACACAAACACAACACATCACAGGTGTGATTACACTAGTGGCTCGAGGACATTCACTATGTCAGATTATAGATTTCTTACCAAATGACCAGATTCCTAAAGGCTCGATCCTTTTAAAAACAGAACGTGATCATTTAAATCCAAATATATAAACCAAAAATCAAGATAGAATTCAAGATGAAAACTGCTGTGTTCATTTAAGAAGTAGATGTATTAATAAATAATCCAAGTAAATAAGTGACAATAAAGCAGTCAATGATTTCATTTACAGAAACTAGTGGCAAAATATTAATATTAAAATAAGTATAAACAACTTAAATTTCTAAAGTGAATGTTCTTCAATGTTCACTCTTTAAGACCACCGAATTTACATTTGCATAAAATTTTCTAGTTGTCTGAGGTTGTTTTGTTACAAGATATCAAAGTGACAACATAAAACAGTGATTATATGTATAAAATTCTGTAG
>CM075865.1:48323533-48326033 GCA_038021265.1 Cyprinella venusta | reverse complement strand
GGAGTAATGATGAATAGATTATACTTTACTGTATATTCATACAGAAAACACATTTTAAATTATCGTAATATTTGACAATATTAATGGTTTTACTAATTAAGAGCAGCCTTGGTGAGCAGAACAGATTTCTTATAAAAACAGTCAAAACTTTTGAATGGCATTGTGTGCATATATGCATATACTGTATATAATCATATACAGGTGAAACTTAGAAATTTCAGTAATTCAACTCAAAAGGTGAAACTAATTTATTATATAGACTCATTACATGCAAAGTGAGATATTTCAAGCCTTTATTTGTTATAATTGTGATGATTATGGATTGCAGATATGAAAACCTTTTCACAATTTTACTATTTTTCATATCTGTAAGCCAAATATTCAAAATTATAACAAATAAAGGCTTGAAATATCTCACTTTGCATGTAATGAGTCTATATAATACATTAGTTTCACCTTTTAAGTTGAATTACTGAAATAAATGAACTTTTGATCAAATTAATGTGACCTTGATGAATATAAGGATTGATTTATTTTATTTCTTTCCCCTTTTAAACTTTTTATTCATCAAAAAAATCCTGAAAAAAATTGTAAATAACCGTTTTCAACATTGATAACAATCATACATTTTTTCTTGATCATCAGATCCTCAAATTAGAGTGATTTCTGAAGGATCATGTGACACTGAAGACTGGAGTAATGATGATAAATTCAGCTTTGATCACAGGAATAAATTACACTTTACTATATATTCACATAGAAAATAGATATTTAAAATTATAATAATATTTCACAATATTACTGTTTTTTTGTTTGTTTGTTTGTTTGTTTGTTTGGTATTTTTTGGTATTTTTAATCAAATAAATGCAGTGGTATTAATGATGAATAGATTACACTTTACTATATATTCGCATAGAAAATAGATGATTTATGTTATAATAATATTTCATAATATTACTATTTTTTTGTTTGTTTGGTATTTTTAATCAAATAAATGCAGTGGTATTAATGATGAATAGATTACACTTTACTGTATATTCACATAGAAAACAGATGATTTATGTTATAATAATATTTCACAATATTAATGTTTTTTTGTTTGTTTGTTTGGTATTTTTAATCAAATAAATGCAGTGGTATTAATGATGATGATTACACTTTACTATATATTCACATAGAAAATAGATATTTTAAATTATTATAATATTTGACAATATTAATGTTTTTTTTCACGTTTTTACTAAATAAATGCAGCCTTGGTGAGCAGAAGAGACTTCTTTTAAAAACAGTCAAAACTTTTGAATGGCATCGTGTGCATATATATATTTATAATTCATATACAGGTGAAACTGGGAAAATTGAATACGGTGCAAAAGTTAATTTATTTCAGTAATTCAACTTAAAAGGTGAAACTAATATATTATATAGACTCATTACATGCAAAGTGAGATATTTCAAGCCTTTATTTGTTATAATTCTGATGATTATGGATTACAGATATGAAAACCTGTTCACAATATTTTCATTTTTAATTTGGTGTTTTCATATCTGTAATCCATAATCATCAAAATTATAACAAATAAAGGCTTGAAATATCACACTTTGCATGTAGTTTCACCTTTTAAGTTGAATTACTGAAATAAATGAACTTTTGCACCATATTCTCATTTTTCCAGTATCACCTGTATATATAAAGTTTATATAAATGTATAAGTTTGTCCAGCGCGACACAGAAGTAACTGTGAACTGACTGAGACGCAGGATTTCTTCAGTTAAAGCTGCCGTTGTCTTCATTAACTTCTCTTCTGTGTAAATCACAATCAGCGTCCCCTCGAGGCTCTCGATCGCCCCTCAGCCGACCCGCTCCAGTCCAGCGCAGAGCAACCCGAGCCCAGATCCGGGACTAAAGATCCTGATAACAGGCTCAGGAATTAAGATCCCCAGAGATCAAGCCAGATTTACATTCATCGCATACACACTTCAGATGTGTGTGTGTGTCAGTGTGAGGTTAAACGTCTTCAGGTAAAACACAGGTCGGATTATCATTCCTCAATCCTGCCCGGACAGAATGAACGTGCCGTTAATACAGCTTTAACACTTCAAAAGACACACACACACACACACACACTCAGTGTTAAACCCCTAAACGCTGAAATTTAATATTAGATGAAAGAATTAAACTAAACCAAAATTAGAGACTGGGAAACGAACTGAGACCAGTTTAAGTTTAACTAGAAATTAATTAAAAAAATTAAACCTTAAAATGAAAAAGTGACAAATAAAATCTATATTAATGTATAATATTAAAATAACACTGGTCCCTCATTAACTTAAATTATTTTTACTATTTTAATACATTACATGCATTTTCCAAATGAAAATACAATTTAGAAATTGGATAAATATCCTGACTTTATTATATATTTTCAAGACTTTATTATATATTTTCAAGGATTAAAACTACAAACTTCAAGGATTAAAACTACAAAAAACTACAAAA
>CM075865.1:48308533-48318533 GCA_038021265.1 Cyprinella venusta | reverse complement strand
TCCAACACCCTAGATTAGAGTCCTATGGGCTCATTCTCCAGGTAGTTCAAGAGAGGGCCAGTTTGAACGATGGGGACTATGTCCAATTACAAAGGCGACTGCAGAACTGCACACCAGAAACAATGTGCACAGATAAGGCAGTCTGGCATCGCTCCTGTCACTCAAGTGCAACTAATAAGGTTGAAATACAACGTGCAAGAGACCGCAATGCACATGCTTTAGCTACAGGACACTACACTTCCAAAAAGCGTGGACAAAAAAGAAGAAGCACAGAAATGGATGAGCCAAACCCCTCAACATCTGGTTCTTCATTGCCATTCACACGATCCCATACAAATCCACTGGATAAGGAAGAGTGCTTCTTCTGCCAAAAGGACAATGGCCAGCCACTGTACCAGATCAGGACTGAGAATGCTGGTAAAGATCTCAAAGATGCTGTGGAAAAGTCCCATGATACTGCACTGAAGACAAGGCTGAACACCTGCATATCACCTGGTGATGCACATGCAATCGATGTGAAATACCACAAATCTTGCTGGAGAGAAAATGTGTTCCACGCTCTTCGAGAAACTACCACTAGCAAAACTGCCAAAGAACCCTTTCTACAAAGGTCGAGTCTTCTTGAGCTGATCAACCTTATTGATGTGCAAACACAAAACCAAGCGTATCTTCATATGGATGACATTGAAACCACTTATCTCAATTTGATTGGTTCAGAAGTCTTGGAAACTCATGTACCTGCATTTAGCAGAAAATGGCTGAAAGAAAGAATCCTCACTGATTTGCCACACCTGGTGTCTGTTCGTCCAAATAGAAAGAAGCCAGCAGTCCTCTACTCCCCAGATGCATGTGAAGAGGACATGGTTACTACCACAATGACAGCTGGCAAGGAGGAGGAGAACAGCATGAAGACAATCTACAAAGCAGCACAGGTAATAAGGAAAAGTATTGCAACCTTTACCAAGACCAAGGAGAGAAATGTCATAAAGGTATCTAGTGACATTGGCGATGTTCCAGCTGAACTACACACCTTAATATATTGGATAATGGTTGGGCCTGCTGAAAAGCTGCAAACTGAAAAGAGAACCAGAGTTGTTGACCGAGCAACATTGACGGTGAGCCAGAATATCATGTATGGGTTCAAATCCTGTGCACAGGTCAAGTACATACCGAGCAGTGAATCCGCATCATTCAGGTCACCCCAAGCAAGAGAGAACCCACAGGTTCTGGGACTAGCACTGACTGTCCACCATAACACACGCAACAAGAAGCTGATGAATCTTCTCAATGCTCATGGCTACTCTGTTTCACATGGCCGTGCCCTTCTAATGGAAACTGCTTTGGCCAATGCTGTTGTAGAAAACATCAAAGCGCACCAAGGCCTCTATGTACCACCATTCCTGAAGAAGGGGACCTTCGTGTTTTTTGCAGTAGATAACACAGACTTTGCAGAGGACACTCCCGATGGAAAAGGAACCACTCATGGAACGATCACTGCAGTGTACCAGAAGGTTGATCCTTCTAAAGAACCTGTTTCAGAACCTCTGATCATAGGTGATGCACAGAGTCTATCAGTCACTCCCTACCATGTAGAGATGCTTCACTGTGACAAGCCAAAACCACAGCTTACCAAGAGGTCAGAACAGTTTGCCATCAACCATGGGATCTCAGAATCCTATCAGCTGACACAGCTAGGATGGATTTTTGCATCTGCTTTATCAAGAATGAAAGGAGAAGAAACTTCCAGCAACATTCCAGGCTGGGCAGGATACAACTCACTACTGTCTGAAAGCCTTCCCTTGACACAGGTTGGAGCATTGCCACTACTCCCAGAGGTGGCACACGAGTGGTCAACTCTGCTGACTGTGATCATGCAAGCAAATCAGCTGAGGAAGTTGGCAGTTGGGGAAGATCACCCCACGGTCATTACCTTTGACATGGCCCTCTATGAGAAAGTGGTGAAGCTCCTAGATGCCAGACCTGACTTGAAACAAATGGTTGTTCCAAGACTGGGCGAGTTGCATGTTGTCATGGCAGCCCTCAGAGCTCTTGGTGCCTCCATGGAGAACTCTGGCATAGATGATGCCTGGGTGGAAGCTGATGTGTATGGTCCTGCCACGACAAGGCAAATCCTGAAATGCACACACTATAAGCGAGCTCTCCATGCCCATATCTACTCATATGTAGCACTCTCTGAAATGGCTCTGGAAGAGTTCTTCAAGGACAACTCACAACTGAAAGATGTGTGCCTGAAGGCTACAGAGGGAGTAGAAGCTGCCTGCTCTGAAGGGAAAGACATGAAGGCTGAATCCATGAAGCAAGCAAACAGCACCCTCCTGGAAGCATTGACTACTGCTGAGGTCATCACAGCATTCCAGAAATGGAAGGAACAGAAATCCCAGAATGCAATGTTCAAGGCCATGATGAATTACTTGCATCGTGTGGAAACAATCCTGTCCTTTATAGCGGCAACTCGGAATGCTGACCTGGAACTCCATCTACAAGCTGGAGAAGCACTGAGCAAGCTGTTCTTTGCCATGGACCGGATCAAGTACAAGCGACTCTGGCCAAGATACATCGCAGACATGCATGACTTGAGGACCAATCACCCTCAGACATGGGAGGAACTACGAGCAGGCAATATATCAGTCACCAAGAGTGTCATTCCCTTTGTGTCTGTTGGGGCAGACCATGCATGCGAACACCTGAACAAGCTAATGAAGATTAGCTCTGGGATCATTGGCATCTCCAACAATGCCAATGCCAGACAGAGATTTTTCATGGTCACACCAGAACTTTCTCGTCTGTCAAAAGAGTTCAAGAGTCAGTTTGACATGGAAGCTGACAGAATCACAGAGCATCATGAGCTTGGGCCAAGTGCAGTCAAGAGGGCACATGATACAATCGACAAGATCAAGGCAGCCATACTCAGCCATGGAAACCCCTTTACCAATGAAGGTGACAACCTGCACAATGTGATCACGCAAGCCTACATCCCAGATGAGTATGTACAACAGATCTTGAATGCTGATGTCACTGGCCAGAAATTGTATGAAGACTATGTGTCAGAGCGTATCAATGGAGATGTCAGCCTCTGGGCCCCTGTGAAGAAAGAGAACAACAAGATGTTCCTGTCTGGGAACAAGAAGATTACAGTGAAACTCAGAGACAATACTGTGGATCTGAAGGAGACCAAGGACCTGTTTGCAAGGCTGATGGTACTTGCTAGGTCAAATCGAGACATCAACCAGAAAGAGGCCATAGGAAACTATGAATTCACTCTGACACCAAGGGCACTGTTCGCTCCTGATGGAACAATTCTGCCATGCCATGACAAGTCCAAGTTAATCCATCTACTTGAGAAGCTGACAAAAGAAGACATGCCCCATGAAGACCATCAGCCGCCTCAAGTTGGAAGTTCTACTCACCAAGATGTAATGCATACAGGACTCACAGACCTCACATCTACTGATCACCCAAGTCGGAAGATAGCACTGGTGGACGGTATGGTGCTTGTGCAGAAGCTGAGCAAAAAACCAGCGACTGTATTGACAGTCAAGGATTTGAGTGGCTGCTTCAATGACAGACTGATGCAACTAACACGAGATTATGATGAAATCATCCTTGTGTTTGACACATATAGGGCAGATTCTCTGAAGAGTGCAACTAGAGATAAACGAAGACAAGGAAAAGCTTCTATTCAGTACCAAGTCAGAGATGACACTAGCATCAAACACATCCCAATGAGCAGGTTCCTCTCCCATGACAAGACTAAGAGTGATCTGACTGAATATCTTGCTGCCAAAACTCTGGAGTACAACAAGAGATCCTCCAAGCTGATCATCACATCTGCTTCTGGGCTCACTAGGAGCAACAAAGACCTTGTCTTTGAAGAAAACAACCACGAAGAAGCAGACACATTGCTGATCCACCAGGCTGTCCTGGCTTCACAGAGAAACCCACATGACGCACAGTTGGTGTTTTTCTCACCAGATACAGATGTTTTAGTGCTAGTCACAGCAAACTATGATCTCATGTTGAAGAACACATCCATTTCTATGACCTCTGGTGTTGTGCAGATTGAACCACTGTGGCGAGCTCTAGGTAAAGAAAGAGCAAAGGCTTTGCCAGCCTTCCATGCATTCACTGGGGCTGACAACACAGGAAGGTTCTCCCGCATAGGCAAGGCAACCTGGCTGCAGGTCTACCTTAAAGCAGATGAAGATATTGTCAAAGCTCTGCAGATGCTTTTGGATGAAGCAGATGTGACAGAAGCAATGCTGTCAGCCCTGGAATCCTTTGTATGTGCAGCTTACTCACCCAAGGGGATCAACATCAAGGCAATCCCTCAACTGCGATGGCATCTCTTCTGCAAACATAGGGCAGAAAGTGACAAGCTCCCTCCAACACTTGGAACTTTGAAGCAGCACATCTTGAGAGTCCATGTCCAAACAAGAGTATGGGCACAGGCAGCCATTGCTCTGCAGGATCCACCACTGGATCCTCTGCAAAACGGATACTTCAAACACTCGGATGGCATGCTCAAACCAGTGACCACAGATGTCCTCCCAGCCCCAAAGGCCATCCTTGAGTTGGTTCAATGCAAGTGTAAATCTGACTGCTCTTCTGGGAGGTGCTCCTGCAGAGCTAAGGACTTAGCTTGTACTGACATGTGTCAGTGCAGCAGCCAGTGCCAGAACGATGACGATTCCCAAGCCGTGATGTATGAAAGCGATGATGATTATGATGATGTATAGAAAATGCATAATTAAAAAGGTTGCTTAATCATACTGTGGTCTAAATGTGCATGTCGATAGTTCCAGAACATCCACGTTTTACATTAGCTAATTTTAAACTCTTCAATAAAAGGAACTCCGAGTTATCTGATCAACTGCTTGTGATGTGTCATTTTTTTACCCATATTGTGGATGTATTTCAATGGGATGATAAAAAAAACATTGTTTTTAAGGAACATGGAATATTAAATGCAAACAACTTTTCATTACAATGATATTGCAAGAAAACAACCACACCGGGTCATTTTTGACCCATTTATGCATCTTTGGGTTAATGTGGTAATGTCTTGTAGCTTTTTAACTAGCACCATTGGATTCCCTGACCCTGAAAATGTGGGTTTATCAGTTAAAATCAACATTCCAGCTTATTCAGAAGGCGAGATATTACAAATTAAAGTTTTACGGCGGCCATTTTTTTTAAATTCAATATGGCCGCCACATAGACATCTGGGCAAATGCAAACATTGTTTTTCTGACTCCTTATACAATAACCTTTCCAAAAATGTATAGTTTAGCAAATCCCCAAAAAATTCCCACAAAAATATATAGTGAACCTGACTAATGGTTGGAGAGATGGTTGGTTGGATGGATGGATGGATGGATGGATGGATGGATGGATGGATGGATGGATGGATGGATGGATGGATGGATGGATGGTTGGATAGATGGATGGATGGATAGACAGACAGACAGACAGACAGACAGACAGACAGACAGACAGACAGACGGTTGGTTGGATGGATGGATGGATGGATGGATGGATGGATGGATGGATGGATGGATGGATGGATGGATGGATGGATGGATAGATAGATAGATAGATAGATAGATAGATAGATAGATAGATAGATAGATAGATAGATAGATAGATAGATAGATAGATAGATAGATAGATAGATAGATAGATAGATAGATAGATGGTTGGAGAGATGGTTGGTTGGATGGATGGATGGATGGATGGATAGATAGATAGATATAAAATATAGATAAAAAATATAAAAAACTAAAATGACTGTTCTGAAGTCAAAACTTTTTTATTTGTTAAATTACTCAAAATTGAGCTAAAATTATCATGAAAACTAATATCATATCAAAAAAACTAATTCAAAGTATAAAAAAATGACTGTTCTGAAGTCTTACACCGCTTTCTCGTTTTCAAACGTCTCATTTATGACATTTTTGGAGAGTCACTTTGACAAAAAACAAAAGTACAATCAACTCAAATTACATTACACTGAAAAAAATAAAATGCTTTATCTAATCAATAAAATTGTGGAAAACATATTACAAGCAATATTATTAATTAAATTGTACAAATTAGAATTAATTAGAATATTAATTTGATTAACTATTACTCGATTCTAATTTGTTCAATTTAATAAATAATATTCCTTGTAATCTGTTGCCACAATTTTATTGATCAGATAATATTCATTTTTACAGTGTTTGTAAAATTACTCAAAATTAAGCTAAAATGAACATGAAAACTAATAACATATAATAAAAACTAATTCAACGTATACAAAAATGACTGTTCTGAAGTCTTACACCGCTTTCTCGTTTTCAAACGTCTCATTTATGACATTTTTGGAGTCACTTTGACAAAAAACAAAAGTACAATCAACTTATTTCAACTCAAATGACATTACACTGAAAAATATAAAATAATATACTTTATCTAATCAATAAAATTGTGGAAAACATATTACAAGCAATATTATTAATTAAATTGTACAAATTAGAATTAATTAGAATATTAATTTGATTAACTATTACTCGATTCTAATTTGTTCAATTTAATAAATAATATTCCTTGTAATATGTTGCCACAATTTTATTGATCAGATAAAGCATATTCATTTTGCAGTGTTCGTAAAATTACTCAAAATTAAGCTAAAATGAACATGAAAACTAATAACATATAATAAAAACTAATTCAACGTATACAAAAATGACTGTTCTGAAGTCTTACACCGCTTTCTCGTTTTCAAACGTCTCATTTATGACATTTTTGGAGAGTCACTTTGACAAAAAACAAAAGTACAATCAACTCAAATTACATTACACTGAAAAAAAATATATACTTTATCTAATCAATAAAATTGTGGCAACTTATTACAAGCAATTAAATTGAATTGCAATTAATTTAAATTGAATGCAATTAAATTAAATTGTACAAATTAGAATTAATTAGAATATTAATTTGATTAACTATTACTCGATTCTAATTTGTTCAGTTTAATAAATAACATTGCTTGTAATCTGTTGCCACAATTTAATTGATTAGATAAAGCACATTCATTTTTACAGTGTACACCGACTTAAAAAACGTATTAAACTCATTAATTATTATTAAACTTTTTTAATTGTGAAATTACTCAAAATTGAGCTAAAATGAGCATGAAAACTTATTAAATATAATAAAAACTAATTCAATGTGTAAAAAAATTACTGTTCTGAAGTCTTACATCGCTTTCTCTTACATCGAATATGATGCTAACAATTTCAACTGTCTCATTTATGACATTTTTGGAGTCACTTTGACAAAAAACAAAAGTACAATCAACTTATTTCAACTCAAATTACATTACACGGACATAAAAAAACGTATTTTGATGATTTAAATCTGAGTTTAGAAGTAAATAATGAGGAATATTGGTGTCATACGGGCCACAGGACAGCTAAAGAAGCCTTCAAATGGTTAATAATTCGATTAAAAGTTCAAATAAGTGAAACGCAGCGTGAACGCAGAGTCTCTCGGCCACTTGGACTCTCTCTCCTCATTCAGCGGGCTCATTCTATTGGCTCCCTCGGCCTTAGAAAGGCAACAATGGCACAGAAGACACAGTTGTAGGAAAAATTACTGCTTTACATTTTTTCCACTCTTTCCTCTCTTTTTTTGTGTGTGTTCCCCCTTTTGAGGAGCCGGAGAAGAGAAACGGGGGTTAAAATGACAAGAGGGAAAAAGGTTTGGTAGTTAAAATTCCTTTTTATGAAGGATAGAGAGAGAGTGCTGAGAAAGTGAGCAGAAGAAAAGACAGATAAACCAGGTCTTTACAGGAGCGGGGCGGCGACGGGGGCGGTGGGGGGGCGGCCATTGTGAGAATCACTAAAACAAGCCTTTCTCATGGACATTAAATGGACGTGCTCAAATATCTATGAATACTGATGGCCGATCAAAACGGATCATAGCACACAATGACGTCGCTGTCTGATAAATCACATTACTGGTTCACTGGGGTCCCGCGCAACTATTCAGATTCTAATTCCCCCCAAAATATACGGGAACCGAGTCTTGACGCACTTTGTTTAACTGAGTGAAAACAAGTTTGTTTGAGTGACAGCTAACACTCCACCGCTTTATCATCATCATATACTACAGCACACCATCATCCCTACAGTAAACTCTCACACACACATATACACTACTATATAGACAAAATACCATCTTTACATGAATAAAGAAATGCAACTATAAGACATGAAGATATTATAAATGTTACGTTTTTCTGCTTTGATACCATGTGTAATGTGAAAACACAACTATTGAGATTCTAATTCCCCTAAAACATATCATATATATATATATAGCAAAAATCTACTGCAAAAATATAATCTTTAAACTGCTAAATTGCTAAATGAATTAATAAATGCAACTATAAGGCATGAAGATATTATAAATGCTACGTTTTTCTGCTTTGATACCATGTGTAATGTGAAAAACACAACTATTGAGATTCTAATTCCCCTAAAACATATCATATATATATATATATATATATATATATATATATATATACAGCAAAAATCTACTGCAAAAATATAATCTTTAAACTGCTAAATTGCTAAATGAATTAATAAATGCAACTATAAGGCATGAAGATATTATAAATGTTACGTTTTTCTGCTTTGATAGCATGTGTAATGTGAAAAACACAACTATTAAGATTCTAATTCCCCTAAAACATATACTACACTGTAAAAAATATTGTTGGTTTAACTTAAAAAATATAAGTAACCTGGTTGCCTTCAAATTTTAAGTTCATTGAAATGGAAAAATTGAGTTAATACAATGAAGGAGATTAATTTTATCACCAGAAACTCAAAATATTAGGTTATCTGAACTACATAAATTATCTAAGTTGACTTGACAAAAGAAAAAATGATGTGATTACAAATTGTGAAAATATTTTTTTATACAGTATATACATATACATATATATATATATATATATATATATATATATATATATATATGTATATATATACACTATATAGCAAAAATCTACTGCAAAAATTTAATCTTTAAACTGTTTAATGAATGAACAAATAAATAAATGTTTAAATATAAACTATAAGTTATGAAGATATTCTAAATATTAAAAAAAGGCATGAAGGTATTATAAATATTATGATATTCTGTGTATTTTACAACACGCTTTCCAAATAATTTTGATTTGACATGCAATATATTTAGGCTACTTTAGATTAATTAAATGATAACTTTACATTTACATAACTTTACATAAAATTACATTTTTTAGTGCAATTAATATTTTAGAGCAGATGAAATAGTCTAGACAGTAAAAATAAAAACTTTTACATTAACGCTTTACCACGTTAGGTAAAGATTTGTTCAAAAATGCAGATTCATAATCGAACAAGTGAAGTTTTAAGTAAGTCATTGAATGTATGATTCAGTGTTTTCGAACAAATCTCTTGAATGAATGATTCAATGACACTCTTCATTACTGGATGATTCAACATTTCATAACGATTCTCTTGAGTGAATGATTCAGTGACTCACTTCATTACTGGATGATTCAACATTTCTGAACAAATCTCTTGAGTGAATGATTTAACAACTCACTTCATTACTGGATGATTCAGCATTTCTGGACAAATCTCTTGAGTGAATGATTAGTGACTCACTTCATTACAGGATGATTCAACATTTTTGAACGAATCTCTTGAGTGAATGATTCAGTGACTCACTTCGTTACAGGATGATTCAACATTTGTGGACAAATCTCTTGAGTGAATGATTCAGTGTCTCACTTCATTACTGGATGATTCAGCATTTTTGAACGAATCTCTTGCGTGAATGATTCAATGACTCACTCATGTTTTAACAGTCTCTTGTCTCCATCTACTGGTGTAATGATGTAATGATTCAATCTTTATTTATGGTGTCATGTGTCTTT
>CM075865.1:48226033-48303533 GCA_038021265.1 Cyprinella venusta | reverse complement strand
CGCGAATCCAAAGCGCATCCAAAATAAAAGTTTGTGTTTCCATAATATATATGGGTGCACTGTGTATAATTATTTTGTAAATATATCAACACACACAGATGCATGTATATTTAAGAAAAAAATATTATTTATATGTAAAATATTTAAAATTATATATAAATCTATATACAGAATATACATGAAAATATTTCTTAAATATATACAAGCATGTGTGTTTATTTATATAGATAAAATAATTATACACAGTGCACCCACATATAATATGTAAACATAAACTTTTATTTTGGATGCGATTAATCGCGATTCATCGTTTTGACAGCCCTTATATATATATATATATTAGGGCTGTCAAAACGATTAATTGCATCCAAAATAAAAGTATGTGTTTTGTGTTTTTGTTGTGTTTTGTAGTTTGTACATAATATATGTGTGTGCACTGTGTATAATTATATATATATATATATATATATAAACACACACATATGCTTGTATATATTTAAGAAATATTTTCATGTATATTCTGTATATAGAATTATATATAATTTATATTATATATAAATATTTTATATATAAATAATATTTTTTTTCTTAAATATACATGCATATGTGTTTTTTTATATATATAGAAAAAATACTTATACACAGTGCACCCACATATATTATGTAAACACAAACTTTTATTTTGGATACGATTAATCGTTTGACAGCCCTAAAAAAAAAAAAAACATATATATATATATATATATATATATATAAATAAATACACACATATGCTTGTATTTATTTTATATATTATATTTAAGAAATATTTTCATGTATATTCTGTATATAGATTTATATATAATTTATATTATATATAAATATTTTATATATAAATAATTTTTTTTTCTTAAATATACATGCATGTGTGTTATATATATATATATATATATATATATATATAATAATTATACACAGTGCACCCACATATATTTTATTTTGTTTTATTTTATTTTAAACACAAACTTTTATTTTGGATGCGATTAATCGCGATTCATCGTTTTGACAGCCCTAATATATATATATATATATATATATATATATATATAAGGTCATATTAATATTTCTCCCTAATTAAGAATGGACTGAACAGCATTGGAGATTCACACACACACACACACACACACACACACTGAAGAGAGTTGGATCTCTTACCTTCGGGTTCTCCAGAAGTCCAGACTCATAGCTGTGAAACACAGGTGTGTGTGTGTTCAGTGTTAGTGCAATAACAGCAGAGAGACGGGACAGTGCTGGAGTGTGTGTGTGTGTGTGTGTGTGTGTGTGTGTGCAGGTCACCTGATGTGCATGAGATTGGCATCCATACTCCACGGAGCCTTCGGCGTCACCGGCACGGGGATATTGTGCTTCTAGAAAACACAGAAACACACTCTTCTCAAGAATTTACAAGTCAATTTTAATAAATAAATGCAAAGAAACACATTTACACACACTCACACACACACACACACGCACAGACACACACAAACAGACACATGCATATACAAACAAACACACACACAGACTCTTGCAAAATTTGAAAAATCTACAGTGTAATATTTGAGAAGCTTCATGTTTGTTTAATGCATAAAGATTTACACACACACACACACACACACCTGATGCAGATTCTCTAAATATAATATATGCAATACGGACCACATTTATATTTGTCTATGTTTTTTTATTGGTTTTTGTTTTGTTAAAAAGTTTTGATTCTTTGGTTGTATGTTTGTATTGTTTTTATTAAGTTTAATTTTTTAGTATTTTATTTTATTTCTTATAATTGAAAAAAAAATCCGATGTAGATCCTGTATAATATAACAGCTGATTATTAATGAACTAAATCTCGTTAATGAACTAATTGATGAGTGAACGCTGATTAAAGGATCAGAAACTGCAGGTTTAGTTCAGATTCAGTTCTTGAGCTCCATCTACTGGACTCAATTAACAACTACAAACATTATAAAAAACAAAACAATAAAAATGACAAAAACACACAACAAAATTACACAAAAAAAAAAAATTACGAAAAAGTCTAATAGTATATTAATGATACTAAAATAACAAATATTGTGATAACAAAAAATACTGGTATCGCTATTTATTATTTGAAAATATTATTGACAACATTCGACATTTTTATTTACAGAAATTAGATGTACCAATATATAAAATAATTAAATTAAAATACTGTAGTATGTAAAAAGTAAATGTTAATCAGTTTTTTATTTTTAATGCAATTTCTACCTGATAAAATGTTTTAAAGTTTTTAAAATAACTAGAAATATATAAATTAATTCCCCAGCTTATTAAACTGAGGACCGGATGAAGTGATGTCAACTCAAGTCACATTCACTTATAAACACCAATCATCACTTTAACAAGCTCATTATATCTGCATTAAATTATTACACAACTAACTGTGACTTTGAAAGTGAGATTTTTCAAGCCTTTATTTATTATTTTGATGATTATGGATTATATTCTAATTTTGACTTTGCACCATATTCTAATTTTTCCAGTTTCCCCTGTATATATATATATATATATATATGTGTGTGTGTGTGTGTGTGTTTGTGTACCTCTGCGTACTCCATGAGGTCGCTCCTGCCACGGAAGCGCGTGTAGAACTGGGGAATCCTCCAGGGGGCGATGATCTGAGGATCAGGAGGAGAGATCAGGATCGGAGAGATGGATGATGGGTGTGTAACACACACACACACACACTCATGATAATGATGTTCACTGACCTGCACTTCAGGATAGAGAGCGTAACACGTCAGCTCGAAGCGGATCTGGTCGTTCCCCTGAAACACACACACACACGTATGAGCTGATAATTCCATCATCACTATAATAACCCATGAACTCTGAACTCTGACTGGATCTGGTAATGACGCTGCTGTCGGCACAGAGCTGCTGGACAGGTGGAACTGAGCTTTGTTTGCATCATTTACAGTATTTTTATATTCATTACAGAAATTTCCATGACTTTTTAAGATTTTATTAATTTCCATGACTTTAATATTTTAATCAATTTCCATGACTTTAAGATTTTATTAATTTCCATGACTAAGATTTTAATAATTTCCATGACTTTAATTTTTTTTAATTTCCATGACTTTTTAGGATTTTATTAATTTCCATGACTTTTTAGGATTTTATTAATTTCCATGACTTTTTAAGATTTTATTAATTTCCATGACTTTTTAGGATTTTATTAATTTCCATGACTTTTTAAGATTTTATTAATTTCCATGACTTTTTAGGATTTTATTAATTTCCATGACTTTTTAAGATTTTATTAATTTCCATGACTTTAAGATTTTAATAATTTCCATGACTTTATTTTTTTTTTAATTTCCATGACTTTTTAGGATTTTATTAATTTCCATGACTTTTTAAGATTTTAATAATTTCCATGACTTTATTTTTTTTTTAATTTCCATGACTTTTTAGGATTTTATTAATTTCCATGACTTTTTAAGATTTTATTAATTTCCATGACTTTAAGATTTTAATAATTTCCATGACTTTATTTTTTTTTTAATTTCCATGACTTTTTAGGATTTTATTAATTTCCATGACTTTTTAAGATTTTAATAATTTCCATGACTTTATTTTTTTTTTAATTTCCATGACTTTTTAAGATTTTATTAATTTCCATGACTTTTTAGGATTTTATTAATTTCCATGACTTTTTAAGATTTTATTAATTTCCATGACTTTAAGATTTTAATTAATTTCCATGACTTTAAGATTTTAATAATTTCCATGACTAAGATTTTAATAATTTCCATGACTTTAATTTTTTTTAATTTCCATGACTTTTTAGGATTTTATTAATTTCCATGATTTTTTAGGATTTTATTAATTTCCATGACTTTTTAAGATTTTATTAATTTCCATGACTTTAAGATTTTAATTAATTTCCATGACTTTAAGATTTTAATAATTTCCATGACTTTAAGATTTTAATAATTTCCATGACTTTAATTTTTTTTAATTTCCATGACTTTTTAGGATTTTATTAATTTCCATGATTTTTTAGGATTTTATTAATTTCCATGACTTTAAGATTTTAATTAATTTCCATGACTTTTTTTAGATCTTATTAATTTCCATGACTTTAAGATTTTAATAATTTCCATGACTTTTTAAGATCTTTATAATTTTCATGACTTTTTAAGATTTTAATAATTTCCATTAAATATATTTTTTAGAAGGTATGAGTTGTGCATATAATAAAAAAGACAATCTTCCTAAATCACGGATTGACAGCCGACAGGATTCAGACATCATCCTCAGTGTTTCAGTGATTAATGCACACATTTACTTCTGTAAAGTCTGCATTTGATGAAAGATAATAATTAATTTTAGAAAAAGTAAATATTTGATTTGTTACTCTGCATGTCAGTGACCTTTAACCCTCATCAGAGAACAGCAAACGTGCAGATGTTGTTAAACTGTAATATTTTATTGTGATTGTGAATCTCTTCTATAGAGACTCAAGCACTGATCCGAGATCAGGCGTCTGCTGCCATCTAGTGCTGGAACTAATGAACACTGCACTTACACACACACACAAAAAAAAGACCAAGAGTCAATGTTCAGAAATTATTAATTATTATTATGTTTTGAACTATGCTGTGTTTGTTGTCGAACTCAAAAATGGGTTTATTTTTAATTATAAAAAATGCCATTATTTAATATGAAAAAGTTAGTTTGTATTTTATTGAGAAAATATTTCATATATATATTTTTTTATTAGATCAGATTACATTTTAATCTGTCATATGGTCATGTTACAATGAACCTATGGGGCATGTTGTCACAGTTCACTTCCATTTTTTCAAGGTGTATCATGAAACAATAATACACCGTATTAATAAAACAAAACCACATAATTCTACTAGACATGTGAAATTATTTCGAGAAAAATAAATACTCTGAACCCTAAGCAGATTTACACAAGCCTAGCGTTCAAAAGTTTGGGGTCAGCCATTTTAGTTTTATTTTCACAAAGTGATTAATCTTCTGAACACTGATAATGATTTCGGCACCTTTCCCGTGGCTCCGTGAGAGACGAACTGAGCTCGTTCCTGCTGGGCGATCTGGACCTGCCGGCGAGCGATGCAGGGGCGAGCGAGCGCCGTGCCCAACAGATAGCGGTCCTCGTACACGCCGTTAGCCTGAACCGACGGCCAGATGAACTCCTCCACAAACTCACAGCGCAGGTCTTCAACAAACACCTGCAACACACACACACACATGCATGAGTCCATATTTACAATTTACAGTTTTCCCAAATTAAACCTCCCACTTCAGACCTCAGTGAGTTCCAGCCAATCAGACGTCAAGTTCACATGTTGACCACATGATGTCGCCATGCCACAACTAGAGCTTATATAACTTAATTTAACTCAATCATGATCATGATTAAAACACGCTTTACCATAAGCAAGCACTGAAGCATTACGAAAGCAAACATTCATGATATGTTCTAGTGCACTTCAGCTGTCATCAGTGTTTATCCGTCTTTACCTTCTTGGCTCCGAGTTTCTCAGCTTTCTTCCGGGCAGCATCAAAGTCCTCATTCTGTCCAATATTAGCCTTTAATGTGAAAAGAGGGATTACTGTGAGAAAACAGATCATTAAAAACAACAAAAGATAACCTAGTCCGGTGTAACCAGGCCTCATCTGAACTGAACTAAACCAAACTACAACCAAAGAAAACTAAACTACAACTAAACTAAACTACATCCAAACTAAACTTAACTAAACTAAACTAATATAAAATAAAATAAACCAAACTAAACTATGACCAATCTAAAGTAAAGTAAAGTATGTCCAAACTAAAGTAAAGTAAGACTAAAGTAAAGTAAAGTAAGACTAAACTAAAATAAAGTAAAGTACGACCAAACTAAAGTAAAGTATGACTAAAGTAAAGTAAAGTATGACTAAAGTAAAGTAAAGTACGACTAAAGTAAAGTAAAGTACGACTAAAGTAAAGTATGTCCAAACTAAAGTAAAGTAAGACTAAAGTAAAGTAAAGTAAGACTAAACTAAAATAAAGTAAAGTACGACCAAACTTAAGTAAAGTAAGACTAAAGTAAAGTAAAGTAAGACTAAACTAAAATAAAGTAAAGTACGACCAAACTTAAGTAAAGTAAGTAAAGTAAGACTAAACTAAAGTAAAGTACGACCAAACTAAAGTAAAGTAAGTAAAGTAAGACTAAACTAAAGTAAAGTACGACCAAACTAAAGTAAAGTAAGTAAAGTAAGACTAAACTAAAGTACTACCAAACTAAAGTAAAGTAAGTAAAGTAAGACTAAACTAAAGTAAAGTACTACCAAACTAAAGTAAAGTAAGTAAAGTAAGACTAAAGTAAAGTAAGACCAAACTAAAGTAAAGTAAGTAAAGTAAGACTAAACTAAAGTAAAGTACTACCAAACTAAAGTAAAGTAAGTAAAGTAAGACTAAACTAAAGTAAAGTACGACCAAACTAAAGTAAAGTAAGTAAAGTAAGACTAAACTAAAGTAAAGTACGACCAAACTAAAGTAAAGTAAGTAAAGTAAGACTAAACTAAAGTACGACCAAACTAAAGTAAAGTAAGTAAAGTAAGACTAAACTAAAGTAAAGTAAAGTACGACCAAACTAAAGTAAAGTACGACTAAAGTAAAGTAAAGTACGACTAAAGTAAAGTAAAGTACGACTAAAGTAAAGTACGACCAAACTAAAGTAAAGTAAACTAAAAAGTAAAGTAAAGTACTACCAAACTAAAGTAAAGTAAGTAAAGTAAGACTAAACTACAGTAAAGTAAAGTACGACCAAACTAAAGTAAAGTAAGACTAAACTAAAGTAAGACCACACTAAAGTAAAGTATGACTAAAGTAAAGTAAAGTACGACTAAAGTAAAGTACGACCAAACTAAAGTAAACTAAAAAGTAAAGTAAAGTACTACCAAACTAAAGTAAAGTAGGTAAAGTAAGACTAAACTACAGTAAAGTAAAGTATGACCAAACTAAAGTAAAGTAAGTAAAGTAAGACCAAACTAAAGTAAAGTAAGTAAAGTAAGACTAAACTACAGTAAAGTAAAGTATGACCAAACTAAAGTAAGTAAAGTAAGACTAAACTAAAGTAAAGTACGACCACACTAAAGTAAAGTATGACTAAAGTAAAGTAAAGTACGACTAAACTAAAGTAAAGTACGACCAAACTAATGTAAAGTATGACTAAAGTAAAGTAAAGTACGACTAAACTAAAGTAAAGTACGACCAAACTAATGTAAAGTAAACTAAAAAGTAAAGTAAAGTACGACCAAACTAAAGTAAAGTAAAGTATGACTAAAGTAAAGTACGACTAAACTAAAGTACGACTAAACTAAAGTAAAGTACGACCAAACTAAAGTAAAGTAAACTAAAAACTAAAGTAAAGTAAAGTACGACCAAACTAAAGTAAAGTACGACTAAACTAAAGTAAAGTAACGTAAAGTATGACTAAAGTAAAGTAAAGTATGACTAAAGTAAAGTACGACCAAACTAAAGTAAAGTAAACTAAAAACTAAAGTAAAGTACGACCAAACTAAAGTAAAGTACGACTAAACTAAAGTAAAGTAACGTAAAGTATGACTAAAGTAAAGTAAAGTACGACTAAACTAAAGTACGACCAAACTAAAGTAAAGTATGACTAAAGTAAAGTACGACCAAACTAAAGTAAAGTAAACTAAAAACTAAAGTAAAGTACGACCAAACTAAAGTAAAGTACGACTAAACTAAAGTAAAGTAACGTAAAGTATGACTAAAGTAAAGTAAAGTACGACTAAACTAAAGTACGACCAAACTAAAGTAAAGTACGACCAAACTAAAGTAGAGTAAAGTACGACTAAACTAAAGTAACGTAAAGTATGACTAAAGTAAAGTACGACTAAACTAAAGTACGACCAAACTAAAGTAAAGTAAACTAAAAACTAAAGTAAAGTACGACCAAACTAAAGTAAAGTACGACCAAACTAAAGTAAAGTAACGTAAAGTATGACTAAAGTAAAGTACGACTAAACTAAAGTACGACCAAACTAAAGTAAAGTAAACTAAAAACTAAAGTAAAGTACGACCAAACTAAAGTAAAGTACGACCAAACTAAAGTAAAGTAACGTAAAGTATGTCTAAAGTAAAGTAAAGTACGACCAAACTAAAGTAAAGTATGACTAAAGTAAAGTAAAGTACGACCAAACTAAAGTAAAGTACGACCAAACTAAAGTAAAGTAACGTAAAGTATGACTAAAGTAAAGTAAAGTACGACTAAACTAAAGTAAAGTATGACTAAAGTAAAGTAAAGTAAAGTATGACCAAACTAAAGTAAAGTAACGTAAAGTAAGACTAAACTAAAGTAAAGTACATTAAAGTAAAGTAAACTAAAGACTAATCTAAAGAAAACTAAAGTAAAACTAAAGAAAAGTAAGACTAACCTAAAGTAAAGTACGATCAAACTAAAGTAAAGTACGATCAAACTAAAGTACAGTAAACTAAAAACTAAAGTAAAGACTAAAGTAATCTAAAGTAAAGTAAACTAAAAAGTAAAGTAAAGTAAGTTTGAGAGAATGCAGGAACTGATCAAAAGTTTCCTTTGAACGCAAGTGGCTTTAGATAAAAGCATCTGAGAAATGTGTAATACAGAAGATATTCATTATTGTTTATTTTTTACGTAATGTAAAAACCCGATCGTGTACAGTCAGTTGAGTTCCTCATTCACACTACACACTCGAGGACAGAGATTAATGCACTTCCTCAAAAACTCCATTGTTTCATGTGTATCGCTGTCCTGACTCGCACTTGCTGAATAATTATAAACCTCTGCATTGCGCAATACTTTAGAACTTCAATCATCAACTCCACTGCTTACATCATCATAATTAAACAACAACTAACAAACTTGTCGTGAAGTTACGCTTTACAGAAAACATCCATGTCCCAGATCCCCTTCAGACACGCGTTCAGCGTTTAGCAACATTAAAAAAACACTAATGAAATGAAAAAAAAAAAAATAACTTAAAAAATAAAAAATACAAATAAAAGCTAATTTAAAATATTAATAACACTGGTATTAAGCAATTCATTTGTTACAGTATGCATTCATTTTTGGTAACGTTAGTTACTAAAAAACAAGTTCATGTCAACACAGATCCATTAAATAATCTTAACAGATACAACAATAATGTATTAGTAAATGTTGAAATTAATATTAACTGAGAAGTGTTTTTCATTGTTAATTAATGTTAACTAAATGTAATCTAACTGATTACATAAAATGTATATATAAAAATATGAATCAAATTTTCATTAGTTTAAATAAAAATAAATTTTCTAAATAAAATTATAAAAAAAAGATACTAAAACCTTAAAAGACTAAAACACAAAAAACCCACTAAATATTAACTTTTATATTAAATATATTATTAAATTAAAGTTTATATTAATATTATATTAATATATTAATATAAAATTAAAGTTTGCCAGCTAGTACCGATATTTTTGATAATTTTCACAATCTTTCTCCAGTATAATGTTTAATTTGTAAGTATCAAAACATGCAATATATCAAAACTGAACAGATCCTCTGCTTTTAAACAAACAAGAACTATTTTACTCCATCTTCCTATCAACACTTGAATGCGAGTATGTTGCATTAAAAAAGCAACATTTCGAACAAAAGGCAGGGAAAATTGCTTTTTTGTCAGGGTCTACGACGAGTGCATGAGCAAAGCTTTCCACAATGCCTTTGCTTTGAATGTGAATGCTCACAAAATGTGTTCAAATGCAACATAAAACAAAAGGCCATCCGGTGAGCTCATGATGTGATGAGCGCAGACAGGCTCATTGTTCCCGACGATGCCACTATTGTTCTGGAGTCAGTAAAGCATCATGTGGATCAGGCCATGAAAACAGCAGAGGAGAACACTAGCGGAGCGAGTCTTCACAAGCCCAAATTAACCGTCAATCATGGGAATAAAATCATTTCCTCCATTGCAACACACCAGACTCGCCTCTTAACTGTCATCACTGCAAACAGTTTCCAGTTCATATATCTAACAATTCTTAAATCAAGATGCATTTCCTAGATGAGTAAAATGCCATTAGATATTAACCCTTTACCTGTCACCCCCCTTTTTGATAATTGACATTAAAATGCACTATACAAACTTAAATGGTTGTAATTCAAGAATGCTTTGGAATATAGACCTAAGTTTGGTCTTGTTTTAAAGAAGACAATCAGCAGATTATTACTAAAGGGAAAGCACTTTAAAAAAATAAAGTATGAAAAAGTTATGGGAGTTATAATTTAACAGTGAATCAAATATGCTTTATTAATATATATTTTTTAATATGAAATAAATATTTTACAAAATATGTTTTACTATAAAATGAAAGCTATATATCGAACCAAGTTGCGTTCCAAATTTGAAGTTGACATCACAAAAATTGAAGTTTGCATGAGATTTTGTTTAGGCGTAGTACCAAAAATAGCCACCGGGTGCCATTGAATTCCATTGAATTTAATTGTATGCATTTTGCCATAACTAATTAATAAATTTCTATCCAAATATCACTTCTGTCACTAAATATGGAACCTTGAGACTCAGACCTTTCTGACAATATGTGTTTTGTCAAGATTAGAAAAGGTTTTCATGATAAATTATGAAAGATGATGCCCAAAAGGGGAGGGGCCTAATAAAAAAAATACCGTTTCTATGGTAACGCAACGTCCAATTTCAAAACGGTTTTCACAGGATGAATTCTGAGTTCGTAAGCTTTCAAATGATACCTAATTTATGATAACTACTAAAATATGTGAAATAATAATAATAAAAAAAATATATACACTCACCGGCCACTTTATTAGGTACACCTGTCCAACTGCTCGTTTACACTTAATTTCTAAGCAGCCAATCACATGGCGGCAACTCAGTGCATTTAGGCATGTAGACATGGTCAAGACAATCTCCTGCAGTTCAAACCGAGCATCAGTATGGGGAAGAAAGGTGATTTGAGTGACTTTGAACGTGGCATGATTGTTGGTGCCAGAAGGGCTGGTCTGAGTATTTCAGAAACTGCTAATCTACTGGGATTTTCACGCACAACCATCTCTAGGGTTTACAGAGAATGGTCCGAAAAAGAAAAAACATCCAGTGAGCGGCAGTTCTGTGGGCGGAAATGCCTTGTTGATGCCAGAGGTCAGAGGAGAATGGCCAGACTAGTTCGAGCTGATAGAAGGGCAACAGTGACTGAAATAACCACCCGTTACAACCAAGGTGGGCAGAAGAGCATCTCTGAACGCACAGTACGTCAAACTTTGAGGCAGATGGGCTACAGCAGCAGAAGACCACACCGGGTGCCACTCCTTTCAGCTAAGAACAGGAAACTGAGGCTACAATTTGCACAAGCTCATCGAAATTGGACAATAGAAGATTGGAAAAACGTTGCCTGGTCTGATGAGCCTCGATTTCTGCTGCGACATTCGGATGGTAGGGTCAGAATTTGGCGTCTACAACATGAAAGCATGGATCCATCCTGCCTTGTATCAACGGTTCAGGCTGGTGGTGGTGGTGTCATGGTGTGGGGAATATTTTCTTGGCACTCTTTGGGCCCCTTGGTACCAATTGAGCATCGTTGCAACACCACAGCCTACCTGAGTATTGTTGCTGACCATGTCCATCCCTTTATGACCACAATGTACCCAACTTCTGATGGCTACTTTCAGCAGGATAATGCGCCATGTCATAAAGCTGGAATCATCTCAGACTGGTTTCTTGAACATGACAATGAGTTCGCTGTACTCAAATGGCCTCCACAGTCACCAGATCTCAATCCAATAGAGCATCTTTGGGATGTGGTGGAACGGGAAATTCGCATCATGGATGTGCAGCCAACAAATCTGCGGCAACTGTGTGATGCCATCATGTCAATCATGTCAATATGGACCAAACTCCCTGAGGAATGCTTCCAGCACCTTGTTGAATCTATGCCACGAAGAATTGAGGCAGTTCTGAAGGCAAAAGGGGGTCCAACCCGTTACTAGCATGGGGTACCTAATAAAGTGGCCGGTGAGTGTATATATAATATATTATATTTTTTAGAGGACTTCTTACCTTACTTTTTGAAATATAATTTTATCTTTTTTATTGACAAATGCTAATTATGTTTTATTATGAACTTTTAGCACTAAAAACCAAAGTTTCAATTATTAAAAGTGTGTGCGTCGACTTTTTGTGACAAAGGTCAGAAACTCCTGTAATGACGTCGATTTTTTGAGGCGCACTCTTGTCATAAATTCATATATTACTGTTCATTCATAATTTGTAAGAAAAAAAACAGACCTAAAATATCTATTTAGGAGTCTTAGACCTTTCCAACGATATATAGTTTGTCATGACTAGATTAGGATTTAATAGTAATATAGTGAAGTAAAGTTGACAGTTAAGGGGTTAAGTCTAGATTTTTGGGAAATCAATCTTAAATTAAGAGAGTTCTTGCTCAAAACAAGCAAAAAATATCTGAAAATGGGGTCAGAAAAATGATCTTAATTCATATGGAAACAACATTATTTTTTGACCCCATTGGCAGATAATTTGGCTTGTTTTAAGCATCAACCCACTTCATTTAGATTTATTTTCCCAGAAAACAAGACATAACATCTAATATCATGTTACTCATCTAATAAATGCATCTTGATTTAATAATTTTTAGATATTTGTACAGGAAACAAGACATTTTTTTTTGCAGTCATCACAGTTTCCCTGAAGGAAGTGATTTGTGATTTATGCAAATAGGATGTGTGTGTTGTAACGTGTGAGTTACCAGATAGGCGATGACGTCGTATCCCTGTTCCTTGAGCCAGACCAGAATACAGGAGGTGTCCAGACCGCCACTGTACGCCAGAACCACCAAACCCTTCGACATCTCGACCCGGTGACCTTCAGCACAACACAAAAGTCACACAGTTCATCATGTGACTCTCAGGTGTGTGTTCATGCACCGAATGTCATACTAAAATATTCTATTTCTGCTTTTTAATTTGAAATATTATGATGCGACTTTCAAAACTGCATTACATTCAAAAACAATGTGAAATAGGATGGAAAATAGACATTAATTATAGAAAATAAAGTGTCAACGAATTTTCTATAATGTCAATTTTACCTCGTATTTTGCATTCTTTTTTAATTTAATGCAGTTTTTACACGTTACCACATGTTCTTAGTTACAATAATAATAAATGATGCATAATTACAACTAACCCTTTAACTATACTTAATATCACTCAATAAGCTTAACCAAAAATCCACTCATTTGCTGAAATACACATTCAATATTAAAAATATTCTATTTCAGCTTAACATTCAAAATATTACGCTGATTACACTGGTCTACAGCCTCAATGCTTCTAAAATAAATGTTGTTAGTAGATACTCTCAGAAAAAAAAAAGGTACAAAAGCTGTCACTGGGGCTGTACCTTTTCAAAAGGTACACTTTTGTACCCAAATGTTTCAAATTGGTACCTTAGTGGTACATATTAGCACCTAAAATGGACATATTGGCACCGAAAATGTACATATTAGCAGCTAAAATGACACATTAGCTCCTGAAATGTACATATTAACACCTAAAATGGACATAATAGCTCCCGAAATGTAGATATTAACACCTAAAATGTACATATTAGGACCTAAAATGGACATAATAGCTTATGAAATGTACATATTAGCACCTAAAATGTACATATTAACACCTAAAATGTACATATCAGGACCTAAAATGGACATAATAGCTCCTGAAATGTAGATATTAACACCTAAAATGTACATATTAGGACCTAAAATGGACATAATAGCTCCTGAAATGTAGATATTAGCACCTAAAATGTACATATTAACACCTAAAATGTACATATTAGTACCTAAAATGTACAAATTAACACCTAAAATGTACATATTAGCACCTAAAATGTACATATTAACACCTAAAATGTACATATTAGGACCTAATGGACATAATAGCTCCTGAAATGTACATATTAGCACCTAAAATGTCCACATTAGCACCTAAAATGCACATATTAACACCTAAAATGTACATATTAATACCTAAAATGTACATATTAACACTTAAAATGTACCTATTAGCACCTAAAATGTACATATTAACACCTAAAATGTACATATTAGGACCTAATGGACATAATAGCTCCTGAAATGTAGATATTAACACCTAAAATGTACATTTTAGCACCTAAAATGTACATATTAACACCTAAAATGTACATATTAGGACCTAAAATGGACATAATAGCTCCTGAAATGTACACATTAACACCTAAAATGGACAAAAGTTTACCTTTTGAAAAGGTACAGCCCCAGTGACGGCTTTTGTACCTTTTTTTCTGAGAGAGTACGAGCCTTGACTTGGGAATGGCGGAGGATTAGTGAGTTATACATTTATTTTCTATAAATGAGTAAAATACATCTTTTACTGGATCTATGCATAATTCTTTTTGGACAGTACTTGCATTTTAGGCAATGAATGATGCAATCTGAAGCTGGTATTGCATCATATGTTTACTTTCATGATGTTATTCAAAATAATCACGGATCATGATGTTCTCATAAAACAAAGCGTACATCAATCTGAAGAACATCTAGAAATCATAAACCACAAGAGCCACAGCCCTTCGGAGTTTAGCTCGTACAGTACGTGTAGTTCTCTAATGAGGTGAAGGACTCGATGAACTGGACGAGGTGTGTTTAATTAGGGCTGAAGCTGAAACTCTGCAGGGCTCTCCAGTCAACTGTTCAAACATATACAAATGTCACAATGCATCATAAATAACACATTTCATCTCTAAAGCAGATTACTTAAAAAAAAAAAAGTAGACCAGTGTAGTCATAAAATTGCATTAAATTAAAAAACAAAGGAAAATAGAATGTAAAATAGACTTAATGTTTAAAAAATGCCCATTGAGTTTCTAAAACATACTAAAATACAACACTAAAAAAATCAAATTCAATTTTTCATTCAAGATATGATTATAATATCATAAGACTGCATTAAAGGTGAAACTCAAAAAATGAGAATATGGTGCAAAAGTTCATTAACTTCAGTAATTCAACTTAAAAGGTGAAACTAATATATTATATAGACTCATCACATGCAAATGAGAGCCTAAAATTTTGATGATCATGGCTTACAGCTTATGAAAATATTGCACAATATTCTAATTTTTTGAGTTTCACCTGTACATAAAAATAAAAAAACTAATTTAAAATGGAACTTCAAATAATAATTGTAAAAAATACCCACTGAGCTGCTAATATATATATATATATATATATATATATATATATATTAACCCTTTCATGCATGTATTATGTCAATAATTTTGCATGTATTATGTCAATAATCTTTGTTGTTTTTCAAAGAGATTTTCAGATGTCCACTTGAACGGACAGTGTGCGTTTTGGGTTTTAACTGAAGAGATACTGTATTTAACATAATGGCCCCACTTTATTTTAAGTGGCTTTAAGTACCATGTACTTACATTGAAATTAATAATTTGATACAATGGACTACATGCTTTTATATTGTACTTATATTTAAAAAATACCAGCATGTAATTACAGCTGTAATTAATATATGCAATTACATCTGTAATTACACAGCTGACCCACCCCTCACACCTTAACCTACCCTTAAACCTAACCCATACCACCACACCTGTCCCTAACCTTACCCGTATCACACCTCAATAACAGCAAAAGTGATTTACAATACAACATGAGCACATTGTACTTATTTTTAAATGTAAGTGCATAGTACTTAAAGCCACTAATATAAAGTGGGACCAACATAATACAGCAATAGCACAACAATAATGTGTGAATTTAACAAGCCAATAAATAAAATTACATAAAATCGTGTGAAAAGTACACTCTAAAAAATGCTGGGTTGTTTTAACCCAGTTTTGGGTCAAATATGGACAAACTCAAACATTGGGTTAAAAATGACATTTAAAAATGTAATCCAATGGCTGGGTTCGTCCATATTTGACCCAAAATTGGGTTAAAACAACCAAGCATTTTTTAAGAGTATATTAAATATAGATACCAAATATATAATACAACTCCAATTAGCCTATTGCGAACACTATTGAGTTTTGTCCCATTTGACCCTCACGCTCCCTCCAGTCTAGCAGAGTATATCACTTTATCCTTATTAGCTGATGACATGATGATTATCCTCAAAGTGGACACATTTCTACTGTAGATCTCTGAGGAAACCTCAGACTGAGGTCTACGTTAACCTATTGGGTTATTTTAGACTGTGGGAAGTAACAAGTAACACGCATTACATAATCAGTTTACTTTTTGATGTAACAAGTCATATATTATGTAATCAGATTTAATTTTATGGTGAAACAAGTAAAAAATCACACATTACGTAATCAGATTTTTTTTTTGATATAACAAGTAAAGAAATGCATTACAAGTAACATGCATTAAGTAATCACATTACTTTTTGATGTAACAACACTCTCAGAAAAAAAGGTACAAAAGCTGTCACTGGGGCTGTACCCTTTCAAAAGTACACTTTTGTACCCAAAGGCTGCATATTGCTACCTTAGTGGTACATATTAGCACCTAAAATGTACATATTACCAACTAAAATGGACATATTAGCTCATGAAATGTGCATATTAACACTTAAAATGTATATATTAGCACCTAAAATGTACATATTAGGTTCTAAAATGGACATATTAGCTCCTGAAATGGACATATTAGCACCTAAAATGTACATATTAACACCTAAAATGGACAAAAGTTTACCTTTTGAAAAGGTACAGCCCCAGTGACAGCTTTTATACCTTTTTTCTGAGAGTGAAGTAACCCATTACAAGTTACATGCATTAAGTAATCAGATTACTTTTGGATGTAACGAGTAAAGAAATGCATTAAAAGTTACACGCAGTACGTAATCAATTTTTTTTTGATGTAACAAGTAAAGAAATGCATTACAAGTTACATGCATTAAGTAATCACATTACTTTTGGATGTAATGAGTAAAGAAATGCATTAAAAGTTACATGCAGTACGTAATTAGATGACTTTTTGATGTAACAAGTTACGCATTACAAGTTACATGCATTAAGTAATCAGATTACTTTTGGATGTAACGAGTAAAGAAATGCATTACAAGTTATGCGAATTAAGTAATTAGATGACTTTGATGTAACAAGTTACACATTACAAGTAACGTGCATTAAGAAATTACATTACTTTTTGATATAACAAGTAAAGGAACACATTACAAGTTACATACATTAAGTAATCAGACTACTTTTTGATACCTGACTCCAAATGACATTCTAATGACACAAATACATCTATTAACAGCCAAAATATTACTGCAGATAAAGTATTTTCAAGAACAACAGTCCCAGTAATTATAGGATGAATTGTAGCTGAATTAACTTATTCCATTTCAGCTTTGCATACATTTGTTTAGTAATATCATAAAATTGCTTTAAATTAAAACAGAATCCAAAATAGAATGTAAAATAGACATATTCATTATAAAAATGCCATTTGAGTTGCTGAAACATACTAAAATATAATACTAAAACATTTTAATTCAGTTTTCCGTTCAAAATAGTATGCTGATAATGCCATAAAATCTACATTAAATTAAACTTAATGTAAAATTGGATATACTGGGGCTGCCTGGCTTTTATAGCCTATGTATAAAATCATGTTATTATGTCATGAACTTATTAAATTTATTCAAGCTGATGTCAGTGCCATAAAACAAGAAATCTGTATTTTCATGGTGTGGATCAGGAGTATTTTATTTCACCTCTGAAATGCCAGTAAAGCACTAGAAATGTGAGTTTAACAGAACATCAGATGATTAAAAGCATGAGTTTATAAATGATTGAGCCAGTTTAACGCACTATATATTAAACTGCACTTTGGATTTACATACATGTATACATAAATAAAACGCTATTTTATTAAACATGCAGGAATATCAGAGCATTACATGAGAACCAGCAATAATATCAGTAAAACGTTTCATTAACATTTTACACACTGACATGAACAACAACCTGTTGTTGAGATGTAAACATATAGGCTAAATCACCTCAAATTCATATTCGCGTGAATAGTGAACATAAAAACAAGACAGAAAACCTGCAGGAACTCACCTAAACTCAGCAGCAAATAAAAATGAATTATGGGGAAGAAGCTTTCAGATCCGAATCCAAATCCAGTTTGTTCGCTTGCAGCGTCTGATGTCACCCAGATACAGCACACATGTCATCAGCCACGCCCCTCAACCACATGAGCCAATCAGATCACGCTCAACAACAGGGGTGCGCCCACACGGGCTGGGATTAGCCAATCAGATTACGCTGCTTATTTAAAAGCATGAGGCGTTCAACCAATCTGATCCAGCCATACCCATTCAGCACTAAAAATGCAGGTGTACATGATTAAATGTTTGAGAATATCCTGGTGAAACCCAGAATATTTTTTTTAATTAATTTCCATTAAATTGTTTAGAGCATAAAAATCGGAAAAATTATATTGAATTAAAGTTATGCAATGTCCTCTCTGAAGGGGACACTAACTAGGGCTCGTTTTTGTAAACAATAAAAATACATGAATAGGCAAACACTGTGCTTTAAAAAACAATAAATCAACAATCAATGTTTAGGTTTCAGGATTTTATAAAACAAACTTTGTTTAAAGTTAAAACATGTTATGAAACATATAACAGAATGATTTGCTTTATGCAATATGTGTTTAATGGCCATAAACAGGTTTTCCCATCCCATACAATGGACCTACTTTGCATATTAATGAGTTCTTGCGGTAACAAGTCACGAAAAGAGAAGCGTGATAATGGGAGTAGGAATTAAATGGCAAGATTTTCATAATCATTTCTAATATTTTATATTGAAACGTAATTTCTCCCTGTTAATTGCTGTCTCTCTCAAAATGCCTGATAAACATTTAAGTCCTCGTGTCCTAAGTCATAATCGATGTCTTAATTGTTTCGTAACAAAAAGTCATATTTTGATTTGAAACCCCATTATTAACATTTTCCTTAGATGTTTATGACAAACAATGTAAAATAAAATGTCAGATTTAAATTATAAATATAAAATATATTTCCAAAAGAGTGTTATATTTGCTCGTTAAGTTAATGTCAGTCATTAAGTCCATGTAGAGTTGTCAATGAGAATGAATACAGAGAAATTCACTAAAATATAATGTCCACTACAGATTTATGCTCACTTTCTCTCAAGCATTTTTCAAAGAAAAGCCTATCGTTAGTGCCATCAAAACTTGTTCAATATAATTTCATGAAACATTCTCATACTAATGCAATAAATGTCATTCGTTATTGTTAGTTCTGCTTGAATATAGGCCCTACAATGGAAATTCAACGTCATAAAAAGGACAAGACGTTATAAAAATGGATTTATTGATTTAATTAAACTGGAAAAAGGCCAATAAAGCAAACATGATATCCGACAACCGCTTTAATTATAATAAAACAAAATCACACTTGCACTAAATTAAAAATTGCATATCACTATTCAAACATCATAAGATCGCTGCATCGAATTGCTTTACTTATATTATATTTTATTTATTCCATCATAAGCACAGGACAAAAACACTTTGAAACACATGCTGTAACATTTCTGCAATGTTAATGTTCTTATTTTATTTGTTTACCTCAGTGAGCAGATTCAGCTGTTCTCCTTTCTGAGGATAAACGTTGATGGCTTCTTGAGTCTGGCCTAAAAGTTTAAAATTACATTGAAAAGCTTGGGGAAAAAAAATACTAGCATGCTTTATATCATAACATGTCGGTTGAATGATTTAACACATTCATAGCATGTCATTAGCCTGATTAACATTTTGTTAGCATGTTTAACTCGTTGCTAACAGTTTTTAGCATGATTGGCTTTTTAAAATGTTGTTAGCATGATTAAATGTGGGTAGCATGCTGCTAATGAGTGTGTTGCTGGCATGATTTAACACATTGACATTGCTATCGTGCTTTAACACATTTCTAACTAACATGAATTAGCTCATTGCTAACATATGTTGATATCATGATTTAACACATCAACATGTTCAACATTTTGCTAACATGATTAGCATGTCGTCGGTAGGATGTTTAGTATTATGTTACTTGTGGTGTCCAAGGATAGTCAAGCTTCAATAATTTCTCTTTAAGTCTTATTGTACAAAAGTTTTGACCCCCTCACTGAAATGGTACTTAATTTAAATAGTTGTTTTGATCGTCCGTTTAACGAGAATCGGTTAGAAAAGATCCAGCAATCCGGTCTCTCAGAAGAGAAACTGATTAAAATTTAGTCTCAGAAGAAACATGATTAGCAAATTTATTAAAAACGCCAATTTAGTCATAAGATTGCATTAATTTGCATGACCTTTCCAAGTCTAAATCACTCTTTTTAAGATTTTTATGTTGTTTTTGGCTCATTTTAATGCTCGTTGGAAAGTACTGAGACACTTTATCATATAATCACACCACATTTTTAATTATTTGTTGGTTTTGCTTTATTTTTCCGCCATGATCTGAAATTCAAAAATCAAAAATACAATATAACCTTCTGAAAAATCAATATAATGAATTGCTTTTTTAATATATATATATTTATATAAATCAACAGAAAACACTTGAGCAAGACAATAAATCAAGTTGAAGAAAAGGAGCTCTCGTCCTAAACTTCACATACGACTCGAGACTGAGACGAAGTTCAGATGCACAACATTAGGAACGTTTTCCATTGGCAGTTTCTGACAAATTGAACCACAAACACTATAAAGCCTCCAGAGAGATGATGACCTGCTCCATCAGTCATTCACAACATGTTTAGTCCATTTCACAGACATCTCTCTCAACAGCGCTTTTAAATATCAGAAACATCAGAGAAGTAAATTAGAAACACTAATGCGAAGTCAACAAAACAAAGGCGTTCTTGTTGCAATCAGTGGCGTTTGGTGAATAAAACAGACGCACTTTAAATAAAGAGGACGTGACGTAATTTGCATTTCCAAGAAATCACACTTTTAAAGAGTGTTGTTTTCGGCTCATTTTAATGCTCGTTTGAGACAAAAAGTTGTTGCAATCAGTGGCATTGGAGAATAAAACTGATGTGCTTAAAATAAAAAAGGACGACGCGTTGTTCTGAAAATCTCTCGTCTTATTCACAGCAAAAAATGCTTTTCTTACTTGGTGTTTTTGTCTTGTTTCCAGTCCAAATATCTAAAAATTCTTAAATCAAGATGCATTTACTAGAGGAGTAAAATGCCATAAGATATTATGTCTTGTTTTCTGGGAAATAAATTAAAATTAAGTGAGTTGTTGCTTAAAAAAAAGCAAAATTATCTCCCATTGGGGTCAGAAAAATTATCTTTTTTGTTTGTTTGTTTGAATTAATATTTTTTTTGATCCCATTGGCAGATAATTTTGCTTTTTTTAAGCAAAAACTCACTTAATATTGATTTATTTCCCCAGAAATCAACACATATCTAATGTCATGTTACTCATCTAGTAAATGCATCTTGATTTAAGAGTTTTTAGATATTTGGACTGGAAACAAGACAAAAATACCGAGTAAGAAAAGCATTTTTTGTAGTCTTCTCCTCCTCCTCCTCATCTTCACCACTCCTTCTTCTTCTCGTCCATGGACACGCCGCCCGGGCCGAGCGCCACCACCAGCAACAGGCCTCCGACGACAGACGTGGTCTGGAAGAAGTCGTACTTCAGGAAGTCATGCATGGGTTTGTACGCCGGCACTGTCCAGAAAGCGTTGAAGTAAACGTTGATGGCCAGAAGCCAAACCACCAGCGTCAGAGCCGCCAGTTTAGTCTTGAATCCCACGGCCACCAGGATGATGAGAGCCGTTCCCACCATGTTCTGGAGAATCTGGAACACAAAGACAGAGAAAAATAAATGCTTTTCTTATTTATCTAACATTTCTTAAATCAAGATGGATTAAATGAGTAACATGACATAAGAAATTAAGTCTTGCTTTCTGGGGGAATAAATCAAAATTAAGTGAGTTGATGCTTAAAACAAGCAAAATATCAACCAACGGGGTCAGAAAAATAATGTTAATTAAAACAGAAACAATATCATTTTTCTGACCCCATTGGTTGATAATTTGGCTTGTTTTAAGCAACAACTCTCTTAATTTTGATTTATGTCCCCAGAAAACAAGACTTAATACTTAATACAAGACTCAAGACATTTCTTTCTTGTGTTCGGAAAGAGAGGATTTTCCCGTTATTGCTATAATGTCATTGCATTAGACTAAAATTTACTGACTTGACTCATTCCGAGTCTAACATCTTCCCAAAATCTTTTTATACCCTTCCCCCCCCCCACATTGTAACACTTGTGATGTTTCCGGTCAAAAATGACCGGTTTACAAAAAAATTGCTTATAAATCTCTCATTAAATTTAATATAACACAACAAAACATAACATTACGTATTATATATATATATATATTTTTCTGTTAGAGTGCTGTTGTGTTAGCGGCTGCTAAGCTAATAACTAATGATAAGCTAATAACTAAACTCTTTATTCTAGATCTGCTGTAAAGCCCAAAACATAATAATCTCCTGTTATCACTGTAGAGCTGCTGTGAAACTCTATACTGTAGAAATGAAGGAGACTCTGTAACATAAATCTCTTTAAACTAATAAGCCACTAAACACACTCCTTTATTTATAAGGTACAGTCAAATCTCAGTGTTATTGATGTGAACCTACAGATGTTTATCGACACACACACACACACACGCACACACACACGGATCTGCACGAGTATAAAGGAGTGTTTAAAGCTCTGCGTGACATTTGATTCCTGGGTTCAGGATCTCAGAGCGCATGTCAGAAACACTTGAAGCTTCAGTGTCGAGTTTCATTCATTGCAAACCGCAGTTAAAAACTCAAAGCGTCGCAGTCATTTTCCAGGCAAACCTGCTTTTAAAAAATAAGTGCTGTATAAAATATACACACACTACCAGTCAAAGGTTTGGGGTCGTTAAGATTTGTCATGTTTTTAAAAGAAGTCTCTTCTGCTCACCAAAGCTGCATTTATTTGATTAAAATACAAAAAAAAAAAAAATTACAGTAAAATGTGAAATATTATTCTAATGTAAATCAGCTGTTCTCTATGTGAATATACAGTAAAGTGTAATTTATTCCTGTGATCAAAGCTGAATTTATCATCATTACTCCAGTCTTCAGTGTCACATGATCCTTCACAAATCACTCTAATATGAAGACATTTAACATTATTTTCAAAAGATTACAAAAGATTCCATTTCACATAAAAGAAAGTTTCTTCATCACAGAATCCTGAAAAAAATGTGTCCACAACTGTTTTCAACATTGATAATAATAATAATACTCAGATCCTCATATTAGAGTGATTTGTGAAGGGTCATGTGACACTGAAGACTGGAGTAATGATGATAAATTCAGGAATAAATGACACTTTACTGTATATTCACATAGAGAACAGATGATTTACATTAGAATAATATTTCACTGTTTTTACAGGTTTTTTTTGTATTTTTATTAAAATAAATGCAGCCTTGATGAGCGGAAGAGACATATTTTATAAACATTAAAAATCATATAGATCCAAAACTTCTGACTGGTATCGTACTTTGTGGTTTTAACATTTAAAGTCACCATGAAATGATTTTTTTTTAATGTAATATTGCAGGTTTTTTTTCAATGATTTATTAACGTTTTAAATAATATTACTGATAATCTTCTCTGATGGCGAGGGCGGGGCTTTAACTTGTCACTCACATGAGATCAGCCAATAGCAAACCACAACCATCCAATCAATAGTGTGTATGTGTGTGACGTCACTGTCGGCTGGAGTGACTGCGGTCACACACACTGAGTCTGGGGTTTTCATATCTGTAATCCATAATCATCAAAATTATAACAAACAAAGGCTTGAAATATCTTACTTTGCATGTAATGAGTCTATATAATATATTAGTTTCACTTTTTAAGTTGAATTACTGAACTTTTTCGAGTTTTACCTGTATATTGTATTGTTAATATATATTTCTTTTAGGAAAATATATAATATATATTTACTTATAAGTTAATATATATATTAGGGCTGTCAAAACGATTAATCGCGATTAATCGCATCCAAAATAAAAGTTTGTGTTTACATAATATATGTGGGTGCACTGTGTATAATTATTTTAGATATATAAAAACACACACATGCTTGTATATTTTTAAGAAATATTTTCATGTATATTCTGTATATAGATTTATATATAATTTATTTCATATATAAATATTTTATATATAAATATTTTTTTTTCTTAAATATACATGCATGTGTGTTTTTATATATATATACAAAATAATTATACACAGTGCACCCACATATATTATGTAAACACAAACTATTATTTTGGATGCAATTAATCGCGATTAATCGTTTTGACAGCCCTAATATATATATATATATATATGTTCTTTTATGCCAAAAATCATTAGGATATTAAGCAAAGATCATGTTCCATGAAAATATTTAGTAAATTTTCTACCGTAAACATACAAAAAAAATATTTGTGAGTGGATGCAGCAAAATCGCGAACATAAATGAATAAAGATGATTTTTTTGCACCCTCAGATTGTATCTCAGCCAAATATTGTCCTATCCAAACAAACCATACATCAATAAAAAGCATATTTATGCAGCTTACATATGTGTAACTCTCAATTTCTAAAAATGTACCCGTTTTTGTGGTCCAGGGTCACATATCAAACCACAACTATCCAATCAATTCCCCTCAGAGAAAAGTCAAGCTCCGCCCACACTCGTTCTTCAAGAATCGGATATGCGGCACTATAGGGAAGAGAAGACTTGAAAAGACTCACAGAGAAGAAGTTTGAGTCGAAGTGCAGCAGCGTCATGAACATCAGCACCAGGAGAACGCGTCCGCCGAGCTGCATGTACTGTTTCGGGGAGCTTTCTCCCATCGACGGCACGCCGGCAAACATGCTCTTCCCTTCAGACCGAGACTCGGCCAGGAGCAGCAACAACCCTCCACCGAGAGCCAGATTTCTACAGGAACACAGGAAGCTCATTAACGTCCTTCAAACAGCCCATAATAAGTCTGGATGTTGTTTTCAGGCTCTTCTAGAAATGAATTATTCTCCATTGTTGCGGCTCCTCTCTTCCCAGTCTGTCAGTAACGCTCTGTTTACTTCCTGTCTCTATGAAGCCCCTCCTCCTGAAAAGCACACTGTGCTCTGATTGGTCGGCTGGAGCAGTGTGTTGTGATTGGTCGAGCGCTTCGAGTGTGTTTGGGAAATGTCCCGCCCCTTACCATAACCACCAGTTTATCACACTACTGACTAGGGATGGGCAACGATTAATTGTGTTTAATTTCATCCAAAATAACAGTTTGTGTTTACATAATATATGTGTGTGTGGTGTGTATAATTATTTTTGTATATATAAATACTAACACATGCATGTATATATTTTAGAAAAATGTGTTCTTAATATATCAAATATTTATATTTATACATAATATTAATTATGTATATATTAGGGCTGTCAAATGATTAATGGTGATTAATCGCATCCAAAATAAAAGTTTGTGTTTACATAATATATGTGGGTGCACTGTGTATAATTATTTTAGATATATAAATACACACACATGCATGTATATATTTAAGAAATATTTTCATGTATATAGATTAATATATAATTTATATTATATATAAATATAAATATTTTTGTATCTAAATAATATTTTTTTCTTAAATATATACATGCATGTGTGTGTATTTATATATATAAAATAATTATACACAGTGCACCCACATATATTATGTAAACACAAACTTTTATTTTGGATGCGATTAATCGCGATTAATCGTTGCCCAGCCCTACCACTCACTAACTTATTGTGCACATTAATTATTATAATGAGGAATATTGTTGAGTTAATTAGTAGTGTGTTAAACGGGTGGTTATGGAAAGGGGCGGGACATTTCCCAAACACACTCAAAGTGCTCGACCAATCACAACACACTGCTCCAGCCGACCAATCAGAGCACAGTGTGCTGTAATTAATCTGCAGCGTCTCGTTGGTTTTATAAAGTGATCCCGCATGTGATCTCACCTCATGAGGAACTTGAGATCCCACAGAATACTGTAGGCAACAGTCTGAAACACAGAGAACAATGATGAAGCGCCAATATGAAGATGCAGATTATAATCCAGCGCGCACACACACACACACACACACACTCACACACGTGCTGTTCTCTCACCTGTAGTGCAATGATGCCAAATAACCCGAAACAAGCGAACTGAACAAAGTTTCTGCTGAGGATCAACACACATCCACCTGAGAGAGAGAGAGAGAGAGAGAGAGAGACACCGTCAAACTAAAGAGACACGCTTCACAGTCACTTATTACAAAGGGTGTGTGTGTGAGAGTGTATGTGTGTGTGTGAGTGAGTGTGTGTCTCACCGATCTGTCCTGTGAGATTGAGCAGCACGAAGCACAAGGCGAGGAAGTATCCGCAGCTCCAGGTTCCGTCTATATAATCTCTCTGCTCGTTCCACTGGAACCACATGCGGATCCCGTCCTCCAGGAACGTGCTGATGAGACACAGGCGAGCGACGTGAGGGAGATACTGCTTCGTGATCCGCAAGAACTGCAAACACAAGACAGTTAAACACACTGTCATCTCTCACTCACTCTCTCGCTCACTCACTCGCTTACTCCCTCCCTCACTCGCTCACTCACTCCCTCACTGACTAGCCAATCACTGACCAGACGCCAGCAGCCAATCAATCACTGATAGAAAAAGTAAATAGAAAAATACAAATGTAATGTAACGCATTACTTTCCATAAAAGTAACTTAGTAACATAATTTGTTCGCTTTTATAATAATTTAATAACAATCATAATTTAATTAGTTGCATACAATTAATTTAATGCAATCTCTACAAACAAACAAAACAAACAAACAAAAAAATAATAATAAAAATAACAGTCACATAAAATCTGTCAACTGGTTACGATCATTAACTAAAACAAATAAAAATAGCTGTTATTTGAAATAAAGCTGTTTAACAAAATAAAACATAAATAATAATAGTTGAAAATTTTGCCTTGGCAATAAACTGAATTGAGTTTAAGTTAAAGCACTAAAATTATTAAGTGGAAATAAAAACTAAAAACAACTAAAACTGAAATAAAAATGCACTGAACCTTAAGCAATATTTTTTTAAAAGCTCAACCAAATTCCTAAAAATGAATAAAAATAAGCATTAATTCATAATATTACTAAAAAAAACAACAACTAAAATTACACTTGATCATTCTAATATTTCCCATTTTATCACCCACCCACACCCTAGCAACCACCTAGCAAGCACCCAGGATACTCAAGTAACCACCTAGCAACATCATATCAACCACTTAGAAATACCCTATTAACAAATCAGAATACCTTAGCAACACCATAGCAACCACCCAAAATACTCAAAGAACAGCCTAATACCATAGTAACAACTCAGACTACCTTAGCAACACCATAGCAGCCACCCAAAATACCCAAAGAACCACCTAATACCATAGTAACAACTCAGAATACCTTAGAAACACCATAGCAACCACCCAAAATACTCAAAGAACAGCCTAATACCATAATAACAACTCAGAATACCTTAGCAACACCATAGCAACCACCCAAAATACCCAAAGAACCACCTAATACCATAGTAACAACTCAGAATACCTTAGAAACACCATAGCAACCACCCAAAATACCCAAAGAACCACCTAATACCATAGTAACAACTCAGAATACCTTAGCAACACCATAGCAGCCACCCAAAATAACCAAAGAACCACCTAATACCATAGTAACAACTCAGAATACCTTAGCAACACCATAGTAACCACCCAAAATACTCAAAGAACAGCCTAATACCATAATAACAACTCAGAATACCTTAGCAACACCCTAGCAACCACCCAAAATACCTAAAGAACCGCCTAATACCACAGTAACAACTCAGAATACCTTAGCAACACCCTAACAACCACCCAGGAATCTAGAAACACACATTCTGAAGATCCAAATGAAAGCGGAAACTTACTTTGATGTTTAATGTTTTGCATCATCAATATCTCATATTCATAACAGCAGAAGCTCACAGTCACAGTAACCTGAAACTCCAGCGATTCACTCCACTTTTCCACATTTAGACACGAGCACATGCTGGGAATCACACACACACACACACACACACACACACACTTTAATAGCAGGTGACATATGTTTGATCACTGACAGCTCTTCTGAAATGTCATGTTTGATGATTTCTGGAGGAAACCAGTGAATGCATGTGCTTCGAGAAGGTTCTGATCTAAATCTCTGAGTTTGAGTATTTCTCCACACTGAGATTAAACACTGAGTGAAGGAACAGTGAGGTACAGGAACAGCTGTGACTCAATAACACACTTTCACACCCGGATAAACCTCTCATAACACACAATGCCAACATGCATTTAATGTGTATTTTGTTTTTGCATATTCTAAACTCATGCAGCAACCAATATATGCCTGTTTACTCAATGCATTCACGTGCATTTTAATTCAAACATCAAAAATGAACATTAATAACAAACCCTGATAAAGAAACAACATGAGCGAAGTGTTATTACACCGGTCACTGATGCACAAACACACACACAGCTTTAACAAAACATGTAATATAACACACTTCGCCTGGAAGTAAACATTAATCTCACACACACACACAAACAGACAGTGATAAATAGAGATGATTGACACCTGGTCCGCCACGTCCTCCGCCGAGCTCATCAGGTCCTCCTGCCCCATCGCTGATGATATATGGAAATATTAACAATATAAACACACGTGGATTAAACACTCAGAAGTGCTACTGCCTGTATAGGCCTCCACCGCCGCCTTCCCACAATGCACCGCGGTGATACGAAGGAACCTCAGTTCTCGTGCGCGCGCGCACTGGCCTCCCGCGAGCCACGTATACTCAACCGCGCGCGCGCACGGCGAAACAGTTCATCAAGACTTTCAACAATATATTATATATTATCAGTTGTGAGAATATTTCAATAAAACAAGCACTTTATAGATACATTAAACAAAAATAAAGTAACACTTAATTATTATTGTATTACTAATAAACCATAGTTACTATAATAATATAAAAATGATTATTGTATATTACTTAACGATTAAATACATTTTATTTCGTATGATTTCAAAATGATAGACAATTATTATATAAATATTAAATTAAAACACACACACTTTTATTTATGCTCCCTCATATAAATGAAACACACTAAAGTGCATTAATATAACAGCTCATGAGCTTGTGTATGTAAATATACACATGTAATCAACAATATCAGATAAATAGGAGACAAACAGCTGAAACACACTCAGGTTCAATGTGATGGATCAATCTGTGTGTGTGTGTGTGTGTGTTGCTTTAAGAGAGCAAAAACAAATCTGTTGTTTTATGCTCTTAGTTTTTATGAGTTCATTGTTATTAGTCATATTTGTAGTTATCATTTGATAGATTATTTAATCAGTTTACTATTATTATTATTATGAATCATTTTTGTAGCGGTTCAGTGTATCAAAGTTCATTAGAAGTCCAAGTCTCCAAAATATCAACTTATTTTCCAGTTTACTGAAATTACTGCAAATAAAGATAAACAACATGTAGACATTAAAAACAAAACTAACTAAAGCACAGAAAAATTAATGAAACAACAATTAAAACGAAAACAGAAAATGTATTTTTTTATATAATTTAAAAACAACAAATATAGAAATTCAAACTATGAATACAAACTATAATAGCTGATATCGTCAAACACACACATTATGAAAATCCCGTACAGAAATAAAACATTTCAATGAGTTCAACTTTTTTATTTTCCATTTACTTTGCCAACATGTTTAAAACCATTCTTCTTTCTGTTCTTCTTAAACTTCTTGCTGGAGCCGGGAGGAGGAAGCTGGAGAAACGGCAGAACACACACACATACACACACACACACACACACACACGTTACAGCAGATGATTAAAGTGTCAAACCTTCAGAACTGCATATTAATATTGTACACATCATCAAACACACGTGTCAATCAAATCACCTTTTTACGTTTCTGTGGCTGGTTTTCTACTTCCATTTCATCATCTTCATCATCATCATCCTCATCAGTCTCAAAGTCGTCTTCCTCTTTCATGTTCTGCTCATTCTCTTCCTTCTTAGTGAACAGAGAAGCTGCAGAAACACACACACACACACACACACACACACTAACATCAGCATCATCAGGGTTATGATCCATAATCATATCCATAGAAAACATTCCTGCTCATTTAAAGCTGAAATAAAGTCTAATTAAACTTTAACTTTGCAAAAAACTTAAGTTGAAGTACTAAAATTATTAATGGGAAACAAATAATAAATTTAAACTGAAATAATAAAAATAATGAAACCTATATAGCAATATGAAAAACGCACATAATAAGCATATAATGAATGTAATTATGCACAAAAAAAGCTAAAATTAACATGAAACTATATATATATATATATATATATATATAAACTAATTCAAAACATTAATTAAACCATAAATAAAAATGCAGTACTAGTTTAAGCATGTTATTAGTTTTTTTAAAATATATCTTTAATAAAAAAACTAACAAAAGCACATCAAAATATTAATATAATATTCAAATGAAAACTGAAAAGCACAATCAAAATATTAATAAAACTAACAAAAGTTATTTTATTTTATTAAAAAGCATAATTAACAAAATCACAAACTTACTAATTATTTAAAAAAAATTATTAGTTTTTATATTTATTTAAAAAAAATAATTAACAAAACTGCATAAAATTACTAAATTAAATATAATGAAAATTGAAAATATAAAAATAAAAGCTAACTCAAAACGGGAATACAACTCATAAATAATACATTGTTATTTATAATATTTTTAAAGACCTAACTAACAAAAAGCACATCAAATTACGAAAAAAAATACTTATTTTATTAAAAAGCATAATTAACAAAATCACAAACTTACTAATTATTTAAAAAAATATTTTATTAGTTTTTTATATTTATTTAAAAAAAAATAATTAACAAAACTGCATAAAATTACTAAATTAAATAAAATGAAAATATAAAAATAAAAGCTAATTCAAAATAGCAATACTACTCATATATAATAGATTATTATTTATATATTTATATTATTTATATTTTTAAAGACCTAACTAAAAAAAAGCACATCAAATTACAAAAAAAAATGCTTGAAATGAAAACTGAAAATACAAAAATTAAAACCATTTCAAAATATGAATAAACACTATAATAGCAAATAAATAATCCTAAAATAAGCAGAATTCATCAGTGCATGTTATTCTAAACGAGAAATGCAGTTTGAGAGTAGTAAGCACAATCTGGGACCACAGTGGTGTGTGTGTGTGTGTGCATGCATCTATAGTATTTATGTCCCTGTAAATCATTTCTTTGAAGTTAAATAAATGGTTAAAATGTGTACTGACGTGGATAAAGGTCAGACAGACTGTCCTCAGAGTCGCTGTCGTCCACGTCACTGGAACCCGGAGCCCAGACGCCGCTGTCCTCCTTCCTGCCGGCTCGCTTCTCACTTCCTGAGTCCTCGTCACACACTGCTGCTCTCTTCTTCTGCCGGAGCTGGACCGGGACAAACTTCACACCCTGGCGCACACACTCCTCATCTGACACAGCCATAAAACATTGCATATTAATGACATCATTACAAAATTCACGGTTCAAGGAATATTAGGCTGCCGTCACTTTAAGAGCGAATGCACTGACGAGCATCCGGTGATCAATGCCGTGGCGTAATGACAGACATGTAACCATGACGATCACCACGACCCATTAATGGAGAACTTACACTGATCTAGAGCCTTCCTGTAGCGCTTGCCGGTGACGTGGCGTAGAACGTGTCGAGGCACGCGGTTGATGTGGCGTAGCGTGAGTTTGCAGAAGAGATGATTACTGAGGAAACAGAAACACAATATCAGCATCAGTTTATTCAACATCAAAATATTAACACGTCATTCGTTAGTTAGTTAGTTAGTTACTTTATTCTCCCCGTATATTACAAATCACACACACGATACAAAGATTGCACATATAGTATAATTCATAGTATATTATTATCTTATCTTAACATGATATTATTCATAATATATTATGATATTAACATTATCTAAACCATTTTGATTATTACTTATAAACATAAAGCAATTCTGTTATTTTAATTTTTTTTAGAAATATTTCAAATAACGGAAATAAGTTTAAGTTGAAACACTAAAATTATTTGCTGTAAAAAAATTAAAATGAACTTAAAAATAAATTACTTAAAATTAAAATAAATAAATAAATAAAATACAGTAAATTAAAAACAAAAATGAAAGCCAAATCAAAATATTAATAAAAACAATAGCTTATAAATAATAATAAATATTATAATAATAATCACTAGTTATCAGTGCACATTATTTTAAATTAGGGCTGTCAAACGATCAATCGCATCCAAAATAAAAGTTTGTGTTTACATAATATATGTGGGTGCACTGTGTATAATTATTTTGTAAATGTATAAATACACTCACATGCATTTCTATTCAAGAAAAAATATTATTTATGTGTTAAATATTTATATTTATATATAAATCTATATACAGTATATACATGAAAATATGTCTTAAATATATACAAGCATGTGTGTGTATTTATATATATATATATAATAATTATACACAGTGCACCCACATATATTATGTAAACATATAAAACACTTTTATTTTGGATGCGATTAATCGTTTGACAGCCCTATTTTAATTTAATAACAATTATATTTAATGAAAAAAAAGTCCAGTTTATGACTTAAATTTCACCAGATGATGAGAGCAATTAAACAAAACTAGCTGACCAGTGAAAAATAGAAAGAAAATTGAATAAAGTCATATTGCGTTTTTGACACTTATACCGCAGATCTGACACAAATATGCAAAATAATTGCATAATGAATGTGAATGTTATTTTCCGTGAGGCACATTTCTGGAAAATACGGTAAATAATAAAACCAAGCTGAAACATATTATTAAAAAGTACATTTAAACGGGGCAGGTTTGCTCCAATTAATCCAGCATTTTATGTATATTACTCTCACCCTCATTAACCGTGTGTTTAATCAATGTTATATTAAATAGCGCTAAAACCTGTGTAGTTTTTTGTCAGAGTTTATATATCAGAATATACAAATGATATAATATAGATAATTATATATATATATATATATATATATAATATCAGAATATATATATTATATAAAAACATCAGAATATACGATTGTAAATATTTAATGGATGAATTGTCAATGAAATATATTAACAATACAATTTACAGGGTATGATTTTACCCCGAAACTCAGTATGTTGACACACAATAATAATAACTGTAAGTTCATTTGTGTCTGTGTATCACAGCTTATCTGTTCTGTAGCTGGAAAAGTATACCTCTGTTTCTTGTCAAATCTATTTATACAGTCAATATCAAAGCTCCTTTACGATTTAGATGAATTTTGTGTGTTTTTAGGCTGAAAACAAATGCTGAAACTCAGTCTTTTTGATACTCAAGCTGACGGTGACGTCACGCGCATAACCGGAACTATATCCCTGACTCTTAAAAGTGTGTAAACCCCTGGTGTAGTGTGTACTTACGGCTGTTTAGTGCTGTTGACTATATGGGGCTCGTACTGCCTGTAGTCAAACTCCACCTCAGCGCTCAGTTTCTTGTATTTCTTCCCTGACGTGAAATGTTGTAGTTCGTCGAGGCTGCAGGGAAACTCGTGGTCGTTCAGTGTGCACTTGATCTGGGAAAATACCAATGTAAACACAACCATTAACAAACATACAGAGACATTCAACATTAATTCACGATTTTATCTCCTAAAACAGATCATTTGTGAACTGAAATGTGAGTTTTAGCGTCGTGTTATTGACCTTCTTGGCGTCTGTGAGTTGAAAACAAGGATGCTTCTGTAGAAACGCTCTCAAATCTTCGGGTAAATCCTCCATGACGGGATAAATAAAACATCTATATTATGAGGAAAACCTGCTGTTGGAGCAAATATCACAAAATCGCTGTAAAAACACACACTAAACATTAATCGCTTCTGTTTTGCTCCACATGTCGCTCAGCGCGCCGCGACGTTTCAAAAACTACAACATGACGTCATATAAACACGCCGCTGACGTGCGAGCAAAGGCTGTCTATCGCGATGCCTGAAATACAACGGTTGTAAAGCTGCGAGGGGTTTTAAAATAATCGCAAAATTGCTATATTACATCTGTCTTCATCAATATTGGATTAAAGACATATTTCGAGCTGAGACAGCAGGTGGTGTTAATATTATTCTGATGAGGCGCATTATTAGATCGCTGGTCACATGACAGTTAGTCAGCTGATACTGAGCTCTTCATCTTCTATAATCACCTCTCTCAATCAGTCTGATATTTTAGTGTACTTTTATATATTGTAAATAGCATGTTTAGATAGACAGAATATGTTTGTTTGTGTTTAATATTTTAAATTGTATCGTTATATTAAGGACTCTTGTGTTTTAAATATGTCTGGACCAAACGGCGATCCCAATATTTCAGCTGATAATGGAATAATCGATGATGAAGATGAATTCAGTGAAGAAGGTATGATTGAAATCTTCTCACTCTGGAATATGAATTGCTCGGATGTTTTACCTTTGATGATTTCATTAGTTAATAAAATTACGTTACAGTTAAAAATACTTTATTACATTTTTATTTTTTACTATTCATTGGATATGTGTGCGTGTATATGGGTGTAATAATACATAATAAAATGCATACATAGACACACTCACATTCACTATTCATGGCATAAATATACATATACACTCACACACACTATACATACAAGCATAAATATGCACATACACTCTCTGTCTCACACACATACTTAAAAGCATAAATAAATGTGCATACACACATAAATATTAGGACTGTGCAAAGGTTAATTGCGATTAATCGCATCCAAAATAAAAGTCTGTGTTTACATAATATATTTTATATTTGTGTGTAGTGTGTATAATTATTTTGTATATATAAATACCTATGAATGCGTTTATATATATTTAAGAATTATTTGCGCTTAAACTCTGTATATATATATGTATATATATATATATAAATACATAATCTATATTATATAAATATAATCATTTTATATATGAATAACACATTTTCTTAAATATATACATGCATGTGTGTGTATTTATAAATACAAAATAATTATACAGCACACACAAATATATTATGTAAACACAGACTTTTATTTTGGATGCAATTAATCACAATTAACTTTTGCACAGCCCTAATAAATATACATAATAAGAATTGAGGTTGTGGGATGTTCTTAATAATCTCGTAAAAAAAACAGTTTTTTAATTTAATAATAGCATACAAACAATTCAGACTCTAAAGTCAGATTACAGACACTGAAGTAGGAAGAAGATCAAAGTGAGTGTTTTTAAGAAACAATGAAAGATCACTGGATTAAAAGCAGGAGAGCTGGATGTAAAGAGCACTGTGTGTGTGTGTGTGTGTGTGTCGGCTCAGAGTACGCAGCGATCGACTCCATGCTGGACCAGATCAACTCGTGTCTGGACGACATCGAGGAGAAGAACGACTCCCTGAACGGGAAACTTCACGAGCTCCTGGAGTCCAACAGACAAGCCCGACGAGACTTCAGACAACAGCTGAGTGATGAAGAACACGACCATCCTCATCCTCCAGAGGAAGACCCGGCGTCCAGAGACACACACACCCGAGACTAGAGATTATTATTATTATTAATGCATTGATGATGTAAAATACCTGCATCGTCTTCTCAGTGGACCAGTATGGTAGCATTAATATTATTATTATATATGTAAACGTCTTTATGTGGTTGTTCTGTTGTTAAGATGCACTGATTTGAAAGCATTAAAGCGCACGAGACAGTGATTATGTGTTTTAAGGCGATCGTGGTAAAATCACCGTAACGCACAGCCTCGAGTGGATTATTGCTTTCATATGAAGTGCAATGTGAATATGAGAAGTATTTTAATAAATATTTATTAAGGATGCAAACATGTTTAAATGGAAGGTTATTTCAGCCGTGGAGCAGATTAAAAAAGGTACAATATTTCAGCTGGAAAAAAGAATTCGTAATAAAACAAGAATCAACATTAGCTTGGATTTTTGGATTGTAATTTTGACTTTTTCTCCTCACACTTGAGAGTTTATATCTCAAAATTCTGAAAGTCATAAAAAGTCATAATTGTGTGATTAAAAAGTCGCTATTACCTTTTTATTTTTATTCCGTAGTGAAATACATATCCAAACGATCATGGTAAAATCACCGTAACGCACAGCCTCGAGTGGATTATTGCTTTCGTGTGATATGCAACGTGAATATGAGAAAAGATTTTAATAAATATTGATCAAGGATGTAAATATATATGTATATGGAAGATTATTTCAGCCATGGAATTACACACATATATATATATATATATATATATTCATATGTGTCGATATTTCTGCTCGTAATAAAACAAGGATCAACATTAGCTTGGATTTTTGGAGATTTCGAAAATTTTACTTTCTTACACTTGAGAGTTTATATCTCACAATTCTAAAAGTCATAAAAAGTCATAATTGTGTGATTAAAAAAGTCGCTATTACCTTTTTATTTTTTATTCCGTATTGAAATGCATATCCAAAACGATCCGTGGTAAAATCACCGTAACGCACAGCCTCGTGTGGATTATTGCTTTCATATATATATTTAGGGCTGGACAACGATTAATCACGATTAATCGCATCCAAAATAAAAGTTTGTGTTTAAATAATGTGAATTTTTTAAATAAATGTGTGTGTACTGTGTGTAATTATTTTGTATATAAAAATTCACACACATGCATGCATATATTTTAGAAAAATGTGTTATTAATACATAAAATGTTAATATTTACATTTAATATAAATTATGTATAAATATATTTACAGTATATACATGCAAATATTTCTTAAATATATACATAAATGTTAGTGTGTCTATAAATACAAAATAAATATACACACTACACACATATATTTTGTAAACACAAACTTTTATTTTGGATGCGATTAATTGCGATTAATCGTTGCCCAGCCCTAATATATATATATATATATATATATATATATATATATATATATATATATATATAGTCAATATTTCTGCTCGTAATTAAACAAGAATTAACATTAGCTTGGATTTTGGAGATTTCGAAAATCCAAAATTCTGAAAGTCATAATTGCGAGTTATATATTGCAAAATTGAAATTGTGAGATTAAAAAGTTAATTTAAAATCTTCCGATAGTACATAAATAACCCAGTCGCTCTTGTAATCATCAAATATTTTAATAGAAATTAAAATGAGACGCATACAGAAAACAAACATTGGAAAGAACATGAACTCCAGCTGCTGTAAAACACTTCAGTTCGTCAGAACACCAAACACACACACACACACACATCTCGTGCCTCGCATCGGTCCTCCTTCAGAGCTCGAAACACGTGACGTTATCATTATTATTCCACGGCTTTCAGTCATGTGATCTGAACGTGTTTTCTCCTGTGGTAAACGTACAGCAGTTCCCTTCAACAAATCAAAGCACACCTCCAATCATCCGCATCACATTCAGCCTGATCTGAAGTCAGTGAGGAAAACATGATTCATGATCACACATGCGTTTAATGGATCTGGTCACAGCTCGTCCCAAAACCATCAATAAATAAATGATATTTAGCATGCAACATGTCTACGGGTAAAAAAAATACTGCATTACAGTAATGAAAAATATAAGTATAAAATGTTTGGCGGAGAATTTGTGGGTGAAATGTTGAATTAATGCGACAATGCAAATAAAGAGGCTTGATTTTTTTAGTCTATGCAAGAGTTCGGGGCCTGAAGATGAACGTGAATGGATGCATTTGCTACACAGTGTTTCGTTAGAGTAATTAAAGAGTCGTTCAGTGCTTCTGTTTCCAGTGTTTCCAGAGACGAGGTGATGCATTCAGACAGTCAGAGAGAGAGAATGCCTTTATAATCCTCACACACACAGTAGATGAAGCAAACACACACACACACACACGTCCAGGTCATATTTCACCCCGAAAACATGAAGATTAAAAAAGGAAATGAGGTTTTAGGGAAAGACGAAGGATATTTTGGTCCCACGAAGACTTTTTGCATTGTGACTTTCACGCTCGTTTTTAATCGTGATGCAAAAAAATAGAAATAAATGAATTGAGATGTTTCAACTGTAATATTACACTTACAGTTTTATGCAAAATTATGTGCCTAATTTGCATGAAAATGATGTCACAATAGAAAAACCCTAAAAACATGCTTGTGAAATATTATTTCTTTTGTTCTTCACTGCAAAAAATGCTTTTATTACTCAGTATGATTGACTCATTTCCAGTCCAAATATCTAAACATTATTAAATCAAGATGCATTTACTAGACGAGTAAAATCACATAAGATATTAAGTCTTGTTTTCTGGGGAAATAAATAAAAATTAAGAGGTTTTTTTTGGTTAAAACAAGCCAAATTATCCACCAATGGGGTAAAAATAATCTTGTTTCTGTTTAAATTAAAATTTTTATTATTAAATTTTTATGATTATTTTTATTAAAATTTTAAATTAAAACTACTTTATTATTTTTGACCCCATTGGCAGATAATTTGGCTTGTTTTAAAGCAACAACTTTTGGCATTTTACTCATCTAGTATCTTAATTTAAGATTTTTTATATATTCATTTATATATTATTCATTTATAAATATATATATTATATATTCATATTATGTCAGTATTACATTTTGTTTTTTTATTTATTATTTTTCTTTTTCACTTTATAATTGTATTGTGTGACTTATTTTTAGATAAAATGTACTGCAAATGATTAAGTTTTTTTTGTTTGTTTCTCAAAAAGGATAAATTATGATATTTTGTAAAGAGAAAACAGTATTGTTGGACTCATTTCCAGTCCAAATATCCAAAAATATTAAACCAAGACGCATTTACTAGACAAGTAAAATGACATTAGATATTATGTCTTGTTTTATGGGGATTATCCACCTCTTGTTCCTGTTTAAAGTAACATTACTTTATTATTTTTTGACCCCATTGGCAGATCATTTTGCCTGTTTTAAAGCAACAACTCTTTTCATTTTTATTTTGGCATTTTACTTATCTAGTATCTTGATTTAAGATTTTTTTATATATTCATTTATATAATGTTAATTTAAACAGAAACAGGATTATTTTTCTGACCCGACTGTCAGATAATTGTGCTTGTTTTAAGCAAAAACTTATTGATTAATATTGATTTATTTCCCCAGAAATCAAGACATAATATCTAATGTCACGTTACTCATCTAGTGAATGCATCTTGATGGAATAATTTGTATATATTTGGACTGGAAACGACACAAACACTGAGTAAAAAAAGCATTTTTTGCAGTGATGACTTTTTTCTGACACATTAAAACTCATAAATGGCCAAGTAACGAGTAAACGAGCCGTTGCGAATGAAACCTAGCACTGCTAATAACAGGAAGTCAATGCAAAAACAACCTTGAGAACAGAATATTTCCATCCTCACATCAAAAGTCTTATATGAAGTCAGTTTCTCGAGGATTTCTGCACTGTAATGCAACGCTACATGTAAAAACAAGTCATGTAATGGAGGTAAACACCACTGGTGGAGTGACATCACATCAGTGTGAGCCAATCACAACGCAGCCTTTTAAAACAGTGTGCAAGAACTCAGGATAGAGATGTTTCTGAAACGTCAGTGTATGTCATGAATCCACACGGCTCTTACACTAGTGTTACTCAGATGTTCACTTCGTTAAAGAACACAAAATAAGGTTCGTCTTCCTCCTTTGTCCCAGTCTGAACGTAAACCCTTGAACACCGAAGAGGTTTCAGCGCCGCTACATTCATCAGCGAGAGGGAATCATCATCGACACGCAAGGAACACGAGGAGCGATTAGCACTAGCTTACGCTTACTAACACTAACTCTTTCTGTCTGGACACAGTTATTACTTATTTAATATTAAAATCAGCATACTTTTAATTCACTACAACAATTTTTGCAATAACGATATTTATGCATTATGGTAATGAGATTGAGAATGCCATTTTACATGAAAGTAATCAAGTATTGGGTGAGGGTGCAATTATCAGGAAAAGTACTGACCCAATCACTGAATCACTGACTCACTCACTGACTCACTGACTCACTCACTGACTGACTCACTCACTGACTCACTCACTCACTCACTGACTCACTCACTGACTCACTCACTGACTCACTCACTCACTGACTGACTCAATCACTCACTCACTCACTGACTCACTGACTTAATCACTGACTCACTCACTCACTGAATCACTCAATCACTGACTCACTCACTGACTGACTGACTCGCTTAGTCACTCACTGACTCAATCACTGACTCACTGACTGACTGACTCACTCACTCACTGACTCACTCAATCACTGACTCACTCACTCACTGACTCACTCACTCACTCACTTACTGACTGACTCCCTTACTGACTCACTCACTGACAGACTGACTCGCTCACTGACTCACTCACTGACTCAATCACTGACTCACTCACTGACTCACTCACTCACTGACAGACTGACTCACTCACTCACTGACTCACTCATTGACTCACTCACTCACTCACTGACTCACTCACTGACAGACTGACTCACTCACTCACTGACTCAATCACTGACTCACTCATTGACTCACTCACTCACTCACTGACAGACAGACTGACTCACTCACTCACTGACTCACTCATTGACTCACTCACTCACTCACTGACAGACTGACTCACTCACTGACTCAATCACTGACTCACTCACTCACTAACTGACTCACTCACTCACTGACTCACTCACTGACAGACTGACTCCCTCACTCACTGACTCACTGACTCACTCACTGACAGACTGACTCACTCACTGACTCAATCACTGACTCACTCACTCACTAACTGACTCACTCACTCACTGACAGACTGACTCCCTCACTCACTGACTCACTCATTGACTCACTCACTCACTGACTCACTCACTCACTGACTCACTCAATCACTGACTCACTCACTCACTGACAGACTGACTCACTCACTCACTGACTCAATCACTGACTCACTCATTGACTCACTCACTCACTCACTCACTGACAGACTGACTCACTCACTGACTCAATCACTGACTCACTCACTCACTAACTGACTCACTCACTCACTGACTCACTCTTTGACTCACTCACTCACTGACTCACTCATTGACTCACTCAATCACTGACTCACTCACTCACTGACTCACTCAATCACTCATTCACTCACTCACTGATTCACTCACTCACTCACTGATTCACTCACTCACTGACTCACTCACTCACTCACTGACTCACTCAATCACTGACTCACTGACTCACTCACTGACAGACTGACTCACTCACTCACTGACTCACTGATTCACTCACTCACTGACTCACTCAATCACTCACTCACTGACTGACTCACTGAGTTTTGTGTTGACCTATGACCTGGACATGTTCACGTGTCGATGAGGTTCACCCTTCAGCTGAAGCAGGACCCGTTCAGTGCTGGAGTTCTGGGGATCTTGTGCTCAATGAAGACATCTACTGTACAAACAGGGGGTTAGAGGCGTGTAACCGTGGCACAAACCCTTCAGAACTGCAGGAGACACACACACACACACACACACGGTCTATCGGCGGGGTGGTTTCACTCGGGTCCTCTGAGCCTGATAATAACGTTCTGGGTCTCAGCGTCGTCTTCCTCCTCCTACTCCTCCTCTTCCTCGTCTCTTCGCAGGAGTCCTTCCTCGGCCCCGAACGCTCTTTCCCTCAGGAACGCTAACAACGAGATCCTCGTTTTCCTCGGGAACGCTAACGACGAGATCCTCGTTTTCCTCGGGATCCCCAAGGAGATCCGGCTGGTGTTCCTGACGGAGGCTGGTGTTGGTGCTGATGCTGGGGAGTGAGGAGCTCACAGACTCGGAGATCTCCAGGCCTGGTTTAGGGATTTCATCGGGACTGATGTGGTGTGTCGCTTCTCCCGAGGTCGAACCGGAGTCTTCGTGTTTCCTTGAGACTTTATAACGCTGCACAACCACAAATGAACAGATGATATGTGATATATAAACAGAACATGGCCACCAAAAACTCTGATGTTTTCCTAAAGCACATACACTTAATTACAACTTAATAACACTTTACAATAAGGTTCATTAGTTAACATGAATTAAGGATGAACAATACTTCTATATTATTTATTAATCTTCGTTAATGTTACTAGTACTTCTTGTTAACATTAGTTAATGCACTGTGAACTAACAATGAATGACTGAATTTTATTTACTAACATTAACAAAGATTAACAAATACAATAACAAATGTATTGCTCATGCTTAGTTCATGTTAGTTTATATATTAATGTTAACCAATGAACCTTATAATAATTAATCATACAATAAATGAATAATAATTTATTAATAATTAATAAAGTACTGCTGTACATGAGTGGTGTGTGGCTAGACAAGACACAGTTAAAGTCAACATGAAATTATTCCATTCACAAATAATTTTTCTTCCAAAATATGGAGTATTTTTGAGAATATTATTATTTTGAGTATTTTTGTGAAACAGAATATTAAGTAGATATTAAGTATTTTAACTGATAAAAATTATTTTCAGTAATTGTGTCATTTTTTAAAAATTGAACAATTGAGAGACAAAGGAATATTTGAAGTATATATATATATATATATTAGATGAAAAACTTAAGCTTAAAAATATATATTTATAATACAAATATTAATACACACACACACACACACACACACATATATATATATATGTATATATTTGGTTTTAAAATATTTTTTTCATTTAATATACATATATATAAATGATGTAACAATATATATAAATAAATAATAAAATAATAATAAATAATATATTTATTATGTATACAGTATATATATATATATATATATATATATATATATTTCTATTATGTAATAAATATAATATTTTTAATAAGTTTTCATCTAATATATAATATATATAAATATCCTTCGCAGCTAAATTAAATAAGTTCTAAAATTACTAAAAGTAAAAATGGAATAAAAAAAATGTTAATATAAAAAAACAACCAAAAAAAAAATTACAAAAGCAAGTAACAAAATTAATAAAATTCTATCTAAAATGAAAAAAAAATAACACGAATTCAAAACACTAATAAATACAATATTATAGTGTATATAAATGATACTAAAATAACACTGACACCAAGGGAAGAAAAAAAACAGGATAATTTATCAGTGGGAAACTATACAATTCCTACTGATTTTATATTAAAGTCTGAACAAGACTTAATCTACATTATTAGCTACTAACAAACAGAATCAAGAGTATATAATTTATGCAAGAAGAGTTTAAAACAATGAGGATCCAACCAAAGCATTAACCTGACTCAGGGAGATTTACGAGAAATATTAATAAATCTAAATAAGAATTACACTTATGTAATTTAACGAAGAGCAAATTGATAAACTGCAGCATTTTTTTAATAAATATTAATTTAGCATTAGAAAAATGTGATGTAGAAAAACAGCAGTTGTGTTTTGACATGCACAACTATTTTCTAATCAGATTTGAAAGGTCAAAGTTTAAAACGCACCTTCAGATTCTCGAAGTGTGTGAGCGTCTTGCAGTGTGTGTGTCGAGCCGAAGACTCGAAGTGATAGAACTGATCGCAGAGTCGACAGAGAAACCCAGCGACAGGCACCACAAAACTAGACCCTGGGGGACAAAACGTTCAATTTAACGCCACAAATTATAGAAATCATCATCGTATCTGCATCTCGTGGCTAATTATTACCCACCATACACTGTGTCGGAGTCAAACTCCTCGTCTTCAGTCAGATCTTCTAGTGTGACCTCCATCTGTGCAGACAGACCCTCCTGGAGGACACATACAACATTTAATCATGTAGAGTAGAGGTCAACCGATATATTTATATGTATATGTAGTTTTTCTGATTGGCCGATGTGTTGGAACGTGTTCCTGCGAGCAGTGTTGGGTGTAGCTAATTACTAAGTAATTAGTCACTGTAATTTAATTACTTTTCCCTTGAACATGTGAAGTGAGGGATTACTCTTCATTTATCTGTAATTTAATTACAGTTACTTCTGATGTAATCGAGGTAAATACTGATCAATCCCATCTCACAGTGATTCGTATGCGTTTTATGAGGTGTCTAAATATTACGACCTCACTCGTACAAATTCGTATGAATTATTGTAAAATATGTTATGAGATCAGACATAAAACAATAGTGGTTTAACATCAAAATGTATTGTCTGATGTTAAAAAGTATGTTTTTATAACGCAACCTTCTCCAGCTTGGTCTGTTTAAGGATAATTCATGCAATTTTATAGTATTTATTTGAAAGAATTAAAGCAGATTCATGTCTATCCTTGTATTATTCAGCTGGTTGAGATTGATATGGGATTTTGAAAGTAATTAAATACTTTTTAGAGAGAGTAATTAGTACAGTAATCTAATTACACTATTAGTAACTAGTAATGACTTTTTTAGAGTAACTTACCCAACACTGCCTGCGAGTGATGGTCGGTCCGTGTGAAGTGAGTGAATGATTATAATTTATTAAATATTGCTTAAAAAACATATAGTATTATTCACACACTTAAAAGAGAATCTATTGTGCCCTTTATAAAGTCTTGTTATTGTACTAGAGCAGGTTTTCCTGCTTGAATGTTGATTATTCTCCTCATATTCTCATTGTTGCGGCTCCTCTCTTCCCAGTCTGTCAGGAACGCTCTGTTTACTTCCTGTCTCTGTGAAGCCCCTCCTCCAGAAAAGCACACTGTGCTCTGATTGGTCGGATGGAGCAGTGTGTTGTGATTGGTCGAGCGCTTCGAGTGTGCTTGGGAAATGTCCCGCCCCTTTCCATAACCACCAGTTTACCACACTACTGACTCACTCAACCAGGCCCCGCCCCTTTATTCTGCGCATTAATTATTATAATGAGGAATACTGTGACGTGTTCTTGGAAGAAACTGAAGATTACAATGTTCAGAAAGTTCAGAAACACTGATGTAGAGAACAACTGGTTATGTTTGACCATGAAGCTCTATTACACACACTAAGGAAAGAAAAAGCATATGTCCTATTTAAATAATAACCACAAATTTGGCATAAATGAACCAATCGACTAGGAAAATCGTAGGTTCGGGAAGCTCTAGAAAGCGAATTCATGAAGAACGGATAAGAATGTGAACCTTGACGTCGCTTTGGATTTAATGCATAAATGAAGAATGTTTTACCTTCCCGTTTTCCTCTTCCTCCCTGTCGTCGTCACTGCAGTCGCCGTCCTCTTCACCCAATAGCATGCCAGAGTTCAGCTGATCCACGCCGTCTTTCCCCGCCTCCTTCCACAGCTGCAGCGACACACCAAAACAACACCGTTCTCACTGAGATTAAACCGTTATCACCGTACTTGTAGGATAATTTGAACTATCGCATCACAGAAATAATGATCCTGTGAGGTTGAGTGAGTGGAGGCGGGGCTCATTGGCATATTCATAGCACCTCGCATTCTAAATGAGGCGAGGGTGTCGAGTTACATTCAAGATATTTTAAAACATTTGCAAGTTAAAATATGACATTTTGGTGATCAAAGATGAGTTAAGGGATTAAATTATTGGCTAAAGGGGGACTTAAAAAAAACCAAAGCCAACTCTTCACCTTATAATTAACATGCATGCATGCATACACATCAATCATATTTTCAATATTAAAATAATGGTTTCGTCTGAGGAGGAACAAATCTCCCCAACACTTAAAGCACTTCTGTGCTTTACTAGAGTAAAACTTCAGGTTTGCTTCATCATATTCGCCAGTTAAATTGTATTTAACCCTTTATAAAGCTCAGATTAAAGTTTATCTGTTTAGAATAGCTTTTAGAATAGAATTTTATGATCTTTATGTCTGTCTTTGTGCATTATGTTGTACGTGTCCTTGAGAGCATTGAATGGCGCCTATAAATAAAAGGTATTGTTATTATTATTAGTATTATTATTATATTGCACGACACAAAAACAAGCATCATTAGTGGGATTTGTGAATATTACCAGCTCGACGCGCTGCTTATGCTCCTTGGACTGCATGTGCTCCACGAACTCTCTGGCCGTCCTGAAGTGCAGCTTACAGACGGTGCAGCTGGTGCTGGGCGAGTGACTGCAGCGCTGCACACACACACACACACACACGGTTAAACCAGGAGTTCTGAAGCATGCACACAGATGTGGTCTCACTACTAGTCATATATGCAATGACAATCTTAGTGATTGCATGCAGGATTATTATTGTTAAGGAAAAATACATTTATTTCAAACATTTCTGTGTACTGAAATTAAGCTGAAATAAATCAAAATATAAAATTTATTTGAAAAACTTAAACTAAATGAAAATTAGAAACACTGCCTTGGCAATAAACTGAAATAAGTTGAATAAATAAATAAATAAATAAATAAATAAATAATAAATAAATAAATAAATAAATAAATTTAAAAAAAATAAAAAAATAATAAATAAATTACACACACATATATATATATATATATATATATATATATCGAAATAGCAATATTAATAAAACCATATAATATGACAAAGGCACATAACGAAATTACCAAAGATGTATATGAAACCAAAAATCTAAAGGTAAAATCTAAATATTATTTGAAAAACTTAAACTAAATAAAAATTATAGCCATGGCAATAAACTAAAATAAGTTTAAGTAGAAGCACTAAAATTATTCACTAGAAATAAATAAAAACTCGAATTATCTGAAACTGAAAAAAATAAAGCTTAATAGCTATATTAAAAAAAAATCTAATAAAATGACAAAAATACATAATGAAATGAAAAAAAAATAAATTAAACTGAAATAAATCAAAATCAATTGTAAACTTAAACTAAACAAAAAACTTGAAATGTTGTCTTGGCAATAAACGAAAATAAGTTGAAGCACTAACATTATGAACTGAAAATAAATAAAACTAAAACTAACCTGAAGCAAAAAATAAATTAAGCTTAAATAGAAATATTTAAAAAAAATAACTAATGCACATTAACAAAACTACTAAAAAAATTAACTAAAACTAACAAACCAAAATAAAAAAATTAAATAAAAAATATTAACAAAACTAAACCTTGCTAAATGAGGCTGACTGAGGGCATGAAGTCTGTGAGATAGTTCACCTTGTGCTCCCGGGTCCTGCGATGCTCCATGACGTTGCTGGTGAAGTGAGTCTGGCAGGTGGAGCACCACCGCTGCAGGCCGGGCCTCTTCTCACTGGAACGGGTCAGGCCATGTGAAGCATGTGGGAAAATCAATGACGTGTTTGTTCTCTAAGATACAGATACCTAGGGCTGGGACAATATATCCATGCATCGCGATCGATTTGCTCCAGGCTAGTTAACAGCAGATGGCGCTCTAGGCTAGGCTAGTGTTTAACAGCAGATGGCGCTCTAAGCTAGTTTTTAACAGCAGATGGCGCTCCAGGCTAGTTTTTAACAGCAGATGGTGCTCTAGGCTAGGCTATTTTAACAGCAGATGGCGCTCTAGGCAAGTTTTTAACAGCAGATGGCGCTCTAAGCTAGTTTTTAACAGCAGATGGCGCTCCAGGCTAGTTTTTAACAGCAGACGACGCTCCAGGCTAGTTTTTAACAGCAGATGGCGCTCTAGGCTAGTTTTTAACCACAGATGGCGCTCTAAGCTAGTTTTTAACAGCAGATGGCGCTCTAAGCTAGTTTTTAACAGCAGATGGCGCTCCAGGCTAGTTTTTAACAGCAGATGGCGCTCTAAGCTAGTTTTTAACAGCAGATGGCGCTCCAGGCTAGTTTTTAACAGCAGATGGCGCTCTAGGCTAGTTTTTAACCACAGATGATGCTCCAGGCTAGTTTTTAACAGCAGATGGCGCTTTAGGCTAGGCTAGTTTTTAACAGCAGATGGCGCTCTAAGCTAGTTTTTAACAGCAGATGGCGCTCCAGGCTAGTTTTTAACAGCAGATGGCGCTCCAGGCTAGTTTTTAACAGCAGATGGCGCTTCAGGCTAGTTTTTAACAGCAGATGGCGCTCCAGGCTAGTTTTTAACAGCAGATGACGCTCCAGGCTAGTTTTTAAAAGCAGATGGCGCTCCAGTCTAGTTTTTAACAGCAGATGGCGCTCTAGGCTAAGCGCCAGGCTAGTTTTTTTAACAGCAGATAGTGCTGCAGGCTAGTTTTTAACCACAGATGATGCTCCATGCTTGATTTTAACAGCAGATGGCACTCTAGGCTAGTTTTTAACAGCAGATGGCGCTCTAGGCTAGTTTTTAACAGCAGATGGCGCTCCAGGCTAGTTTTTAACAGCAGATGGCGCTCCAGGCTAGTTTTTAACAGCAGATGGCGCTCCAGGCTAGTTTTTAACAGCAGATGGCGCTCTAGGCTAGGCTATTTTAACAGCAGATGTCGCTCTAGGCTAGTTTTTAACTACAGATGATGCTCCAGGCTAGTTTTTAACAGCAGATGGCACTCTAGGCTAAGCGCCAGGCTAGTTTTTTTAACAGCAGATAGTGCTGCAGGCTAGTTTTTAACAGCAGATGGCGCTCCAGGCTAATTTTTAACAGCAGATGGCACAGCAGATGGCGCTCCATGCTTGTTTTTAACAGCAGATGGCACTCTAGGCTAGTTTTTAACAGCAGATGGCGCTCTAGGCTAGTTTTTAACAGCAGATGGCGCTCCAGGCTAGTTTTTAACCACAGATGATGCTCCATGCTTGATTTTAACAGCAGATGGCACTGTAGGCTAGGCTAGATTAGTTTTTAACAGCAGATGGTGCTCTAGGCTAGTTTTTAACAGCAGATGGCGCTTTAGGCTAGGCTAGTTTTTAACAGCAGATGGCGCTCTAAGCTAGTTTTTAACAGCAGATGACGCTCCAGGCTAGTTTTTAACAGCAGATGGCGCTCCAGGCTAGTTTTTAACAGCAGATGGCGCTCCAGGCTAGTTTTTAACAGCAGATGGCGCTCCAGGCTAGTTTTTAACAGCATATGGCGCTCTAGGCTAGTTTTTAACTACAGATGATGCTCCAGGCTAGTTTTTAACAGCAGATGGCACTCTAGGCTAAGCGCCAGGCTAGTTTTTTTAACAGCAGATAGTGCTGCAGGCTAGTTTTTAACAGCAGATGGCGCTCCAGGCTAATTTTTAACAGCAGATGGCACAGCAGATGGCGCTCCATGCTTGTTTTTAACAGCAGATGGCACTCTAGGCTAGTTTTTAACAGCAGATGGCGCTCCAGGCTTGTTTTTAACCACAGATGATGCTCCATGCTTGATTTTAACAGCAGATGGCACTGTAGGCTAGGCTAGTTTTTAACAGCAGATGGCGCTCTAAGCTAGTTTTTAACAGCAGATGGCACTCTAGGCTAGTTTTTAACAGCAGATGGCACTCTAGGCTAGTTTTTAACAGCAGATGGCGCTCTAGGCTAGTTTTTAACAGCAGATGGCGCTCCAGGCTAGTTTTTAACCACAGATGATGCTCCATGCTTGATTTTAACAGCAGATGGCACTGTAGGCTAGGCTAGATTAGTTTTTAACAGCAGATGGCGCTTTAGGCTAGGCTAGTTTTTAACAGCAGATGGCGCTCTAAGCTAGTTTTTAACAGCAGATGACGCTCCAGGCTAGTTTTTAACAGCAGATGGCGCTCCAGGCTAGTTTTTAACAGCAGATGGCGCTCCAGGCTAGTTTTTAACAGCAGATGGCGCTCCAGGCTAGTTTTTAACAGCAGATGGCGCTCTAGGCTAGGCTATTTTAACAGCAGATGTCGCTCTAGGCTAGTTTTTAACTACAGATGATGCTCCAGGCTAGTTTTTAACAGCAGATGGCACTCTAGGCTAAGCGCCAGGCTAGTTTTTTTAACAGCAGATAGTGCTGCAGGCTAGTTTTTAACAGCAGATGGCACAGCAGATGGCGCTCCATGCTTGTTTTTAACAGCAGATGGCACTCTAGGCTAGTTTTTAACAGCAGATGGCACTCTAGGCTAGTTTTTAACAGCAGATGGCGCTCTAGGCTAGTTTTTAACAGCAGATGGCGCTCCAGGCTAGTTTTTAACCACAGATGATGCTCCATGCTTGTTTTTAACAGCAGATGGCACTGTAGGCTAGGCTAGATTAGTTTTTAACAGCAGATGGTGCTCTAGGCTAGTTTTTAACAGCAGATGGCGCTTTAGGCTAGGCTAGTTTTTAACAGCAGATGGCGTTGTAGGCTAGGCTAGATTTTAAACCACAGATGGTGCTTCAGGCTAGTTTTTAACAGCAGATGGCGCTCTAAGCTAGTTTAACAGCAAATGGCGCTCCAGGCTAGTTTTTAACAGCAGATGGCGCTCTAAGCTAGTTTAACAGCAAATGGCGCTCCAGGCTAGTTTTTAACAGCAGATGGTGCCCTATGCTAGTTTTTAACAGCAGATGGTGCCCTATGCTAGTTTTTAACAGCAGATGGCGCTTTAGGCTAGGCTAGATTTTAAACCACAGATGGTGCTTCAGGCTAGTTTTTAAAAGCAGATGGCGCTCTAGGCTAGTTTTTAACAGCAGATGGTGCCCTATGCTAGTTTTTAACAGCAGATGGCGCCCTATGCTAGTTTTTAACAGCAGATGGTGCCCTATGCTAGTTTTTAACAGCAGATGGCGCTTTAGGCTAGGCTAGATTTTAAACCACAGATGGTGCTTCAGGCTAGTTTTTAAAAGCAGATGGCGCTCTAGGCTAGTTTTTAACAGCAGATGGTGCCCTATGCTAGTTTTTAACAGCAGATGGTGCCCTATGCTAGTTTTTAACAGCAGATGGCGTTGTAGGCTAGGCTAGATTTTAAACCACAGATGGTGCTTCAGACTAGTTTTTAAAAGCAGATGGCGCTCTGGGCTAGTTTTTAACAGCAGATGGCGCTCTAAGCTAGTTTAACAGCAGATGGCGCTCCAGGCTAGTTTTTAACAGCAGATGGCGCAGCAGATGGTGCCCTATGCTAGTTTTTAACAGCAGATGGTGCCCTATGCTAGTTTTTAACAGCAGATGGTGCCCTATGCTAGTTTTTAACAGCAGATGGCGTTGTAGGCTAGGCTAGATTTTAAACCACAGATGGTGCTTCAGGCTAGTTTTTAACAGCAGATGGCGCTCTAGGCTAGTTTTTAACAGCAGATGGCACTCTAAGCTAGTTTAACAGCAAATGGCGCTCCAGGCTAGTTTTTAACAGCAGATGGCACTCTAAGCTAGTTTAACAGCAGATGGCGCTCTAGGCTAGTTTTTAACAGCAGATGGCACTCTAAGCTAGTTTAACAGCAGATGGCGCTCTAGGCTAGTTTTTAACAGCAGATGGCACTCTAAGCTAGTTTAACAGCAAATGGCGCTCCAGGCTATTTTTTAACAGCAGATGGCGCAGCAGATGGTGCCCTATGCTAGTTTTTAACAGCAGATGGCGCTCCATGTTAGTTTTTAATAGCTGTTGGCGCTTTAGGCTAGGCTAGATTTTAAACCACAGATGGTGCTTCAGGCTAGTTTTTAAAAGCAGATGGCGCTCTAGGCTAGTTTTTAACAGCAGATGGCGCTCTAAGCTAGTTTAACAGCAGATGGCGCTCCAGGCTAGTTTTTAACAGCAGATGGCGCTCCAGGCTAGTTTTTAACAGCAGATGGTGCCCTATGCTAGTTTTTAACAGCAGATGGCGCTCCATGTTAGTTTTTAATAGCTGTTGGCGCAGCAGATGATGCTCTGATAATTCGATAATAATTCACTGCTTTGTTTATTCCACATGATGCTGTAGTTCAGCGTAAATGAAACCCTCACCCGTCTTTGCGCGCTCCTTGCAGGGATTCCTGGACTCGCGGCAGAAGCGTGACGAGACACGCGTTACTCATGTGCTGGATCTCCATCATCTTCTGCTGGTGCGTCAGTCCGTTCATATGGCTCTGGAAATTCTGCACACACAAGATTTCAACTATGGACCATCATCCTGCATAGTAGTAATCAGGGATGCACTGATCTTAAAACTTTGGCCGATAACGATTACTGATAATTCTTTATATTTGAAAGCCGACAACCGATATATCGGCCGATAAATCTAAAGTTTTTATATAGTTTTTGAGAGCCTGGTCACAAAAACAGAAGTTCACCAGTAAAATCCACGTCAACGTTTTTATTTTTTCTGAAATGTATTTTGCTTTTTTGAAGCGATTCCAATCATATTTCAAGCAATTCATAATCATCATGTTGAACAGTGCACATCTGAAGCGTCTCAGCTAAGGAATAATACATTATTTTATCGGCTTTAATATATCGGACACATTTTCTTATCGGGCCGATAACATTAAAATAAAGATATATCGGCCGATAACGATAGTAATAATCCCTAGTAATAGTCATTTTACTTCACATCAACACTAGAGAACATAATTTCAAGTCTTTTCTTATATGTAGAATGAGGTGATTTTTTGATATTATCATGAATGCTTCTTCGTATAACGTACTTGCTGGTTATGGCAAGTGATGTTGCAAATGTAGCAGAAGAACTTGTTGGAGGTCTCCGGCCCTTCGTCATTTTCCTCCTCGTGAGCGCTAGTCTGCTTGACCTCCTCGACCTCTGGCACTGGATCGGAGACGATGGCGTCATCTGGACTGTCACTGTTCTGCTGTTCCACTCCTTTATCTGGAGCTTCTGTATGTTCGATCTGCTGAGGTATATCAAACAAAAAGACATTATAAGAGCCCGACCGATAAAGGATTTTGAAGGCCGATACCGATGCAAATATTTTTGGGTTTTAAAATCCGATATTCCGATATATCGGCCGATATTTTTTTTAAATTAAATATTGTTGGATTTCACACACGTGTAAAAGAAGTTAACTTTTTCTGCACACGATTCGTTTGATACGTTTTCTCTATGTCTAAATGTTCACTCCTCGCAAGTATAACTTACATTTTACAATGCAGGGACTGTAACTAGAGATATGCTAGTTATAAATACAGTAATCATTACTTTATTTAGGCAGAAAAAGTTCATTGTGGTTTCCAAGCTCATTAATGTTAACGTTAGCGGTCTTCCACTGATGATAGTGGCGTTAGCTAGCTTTGTGCTTAGCTAGTCTATGATGAGCCATAATTTAACAATAGATAACATCATACTGCAAATTGTAAAACATACATTTTCAATATAACAGGCCAAGGAGAGATGATTGAAGCGTGTTTCATCCGTTTTATTTTAAAAATATTCATTTTTCGGCCATTATATCTGCCGATACCGATATTTAAAAAAATGCCTAATATCGGCCGATAATATCAGCCGGCTGATATATCGGTCTGGCTCTAGACATTATTATTAGGGGTGGGCGATATAGAAAAAATATCATATCACGATTTTTTTTAGGAAAATCACGATCACGATTTTTATCACGATTCTTTGTCAAGTTGGTTTTAATATTTTGCAAGTGGCTGTTCATTACAGCCAAACTAATGTCCTTATGTTAAAAACAAAGCCTTAGGTGACAAAATAAAAAAGAAAGGCATACATTTAGGCCAATGGCGAAGATAAAAATCTTTGTCATTATTTTCTTTGTTATTAAAAAAAATAAGACAAGATAAACATTACACAAATTAATATTCAAATTAAATAAATAGTGCTTTATTTTTCAGATGCACTATAGGTGTATTTAGCAGTAGCATTGAAGAAAGTAATTAAATTAAACAAATATGAAATTAAAACACTACAGAGACTTCACTGAATAAATTGATTCTTATTAAAGCTACTATTAAAGTTCTCAGTCAGTGAGTGATTTTCTCCTTGTGTTTTTTTTTTCTTTTACTAAAGTGATAGTTCCCTCAAAAATGAAAATGGTCTTAATTTACTCTCAAGATGTTTTAAACCCGAATAAGTTTCTTTCTTCTGTTGAAAATAAAAGTTCTTTTGAATAATGTGGGTAACCGAACAGTTGCTGGTCCCCCTATAGTTTTTTATTGGTTCTCTCCTGGAAGTTAATGGGGACCAGCAACTGTTTGGGTACCCACATTAAAAAAATCGTTCTTTTGTGTTCAGCACAAGAAAGAAATTAATACAGGTTTGTAACAACATTAGAGTGAGTAAATAATGACAGTTTTTTTTTTTTTTTTTTTTTTTGGTGAACTATCCCTTTAAGGACGTACGGCAGTGCTATTTATTCCTGTCGCTTTTAGACCAGCACGCGACGCTTTTAATGTAGACGCATGTTACACCAGATATTCTCTCAAACGTTTGCTTTCACTTTAGACATAGCCTGTTTATGTAAACATTGTGTGTATTTAACAGTATTAGCATAATAATACTCGAAAGATAGCCAAGTCCAGTATTCTGGCTCTGTTTGACAGGCTTCTAGTGCCTGTGAGCGTCGGAGGTATGCGGTCAGGAAAGCGCACGTTAGAACAGCACATCAGCGCGTGAATTAAATGTTTAACCGGCAAGGCTTATGCAAATAATGAACTTTTGTGAATTGCAGTGTCCCATGCCTATTCATTAACGTGTGATGTGTAGGCTACGTCGCGTTGTACAGTTGAGACGGGGCGCCAGAACTGAACTGATAGAATGCACTGTTACACGATACTACGATATTTCTTCAAAAGCAGATCGTGGAGACATTTTAATCGTCCACGATTAAAAATCGTCATATCGCACACCCCTAATTATTATTATTATTTTTAGGGATGCACCGATATGAAAATTTTGGCTGATACCGATAACCGATAATTCTTTATATTTAAAAGCCGATAACCGATAATTCTTTATATTTAAAAGCCGATAACCGATATATCGGCCGATAAATCTAAATCAAAATTTTTATATGATTTTGGAGAGCCATTAAACCATTAAAATCCAAAATGCCACTTCAGATGCAGATTTTGTGCCACTTCTGCAGTTCAAAGATGGATTTTGTTGATACTGATTCCATTTTATCGGTACCAGCCATATATATTTGGTCCATTCAGACACACATTTCCATAATTATCTCTATGGAAAGAGCATCCCGGACCACACAGAGATGACGGCACCAACCTTGGCCACTTGACTCTGTTCATGGGCTTCAGCGGCGACCGGCCCGGCGACACTGCCTCCCTCCTGCAGTGTGCAGTCTGAAACACATCACACACACGTTCGTATCATTCACAGGAGGATTTCACACACACAATCAGAAGTTCAACCTTTTCCACCGCAAAAACACAACATGGTTTCCAACACGACACTCATAGCCAATCAGAAAATGTTTTATTGCAAAGTGTTAATAAAACTATAATAGAATATAATCTCAATAATACAAAAAATAACACCTGGTTAGAAATAAATTATTATGTAATTGACACCAGGCCATAGATGATATGTTGATTAATATTCCTGATTTCGTCTATTTCTACACACATCTGCTCCGTTACTGAACGAATATGCATTTTTAAACAAATCTATTGAGTGAATGATTCAATAGCTCATTCATAAACTTGCATCGTTTCTGAATGAATCAGCCATTTTTAACAAATCGCTTGAATGAATGATTCAATGACTCACAATGACAGATTTGTCTCCACCTACTGGCGATTTTAGTATCATTTTAAAAAAATGGTTAAAATATTATACAGTCCAAAAGCTCATTTATACGGCGGCGTATTGCATTCACTTGAAAAAAATATCTACTCTGTTTTTCTGAATTAACGAGTTAATTTTTCTGTTTTTCTGAATTAACGAGTTAATTTTTCATGGATTTTTTTTTGCTCTGTTTTTCTGAATTAACGAGTTAATTCAGAAAAACAGAGCAAAATTTTTTTTCATGAAAAATTAACTCGTTAATTCAGAAAAACAAAGCAAAAAAAATTTTCTCATGAAAAATTAACTCGTTAATTCAGAAAAACAGAGCAAAATTTTTTTTCATGAAAAATTAACTCGTTAATTCAGAAAAACAGAGTAATTTTTTTTCTTCAAGTGAATGCAATACGCCTCCGTACATTTATTTCAGTAATTCAACTTAAAAGGTGAAACTAATGTATTATATAGACACATTACATGCAAAGTGAGATATTTCATGCCTTTATTTGTTATAATTTTGATGATTATGGCTTACAGATATGAAAAACATAATATTCTAATTTTGAATTTGGGGTTTTCATATCTGTAATCCTCAATCATCAAAATTATTACAAATAAAGGCTTGAAATATCTCACTTTGCATGTAATGAGTCTATATAAGATATTAGTTTCACCTTTTAAGTTGAATTACTGTAATAAACAAATGCACGATATTCTAATTTTTCGAGTTTCATCTGTATATATTCATATTTATTTATATTTTTATTTACAGCAATGGCTAAGAGTGATGTCCAGCCAATTCATGTTGAAAATATCCATAATATCCCTCAACAACACACAGTTATGATGATTACCTGCAGGATCCGGGCTCTTGTATTCAGTGTTTTGAGCTAAATCTGACCTGCACAAAGACAGAAACCACATCATAAAATTACATATAAACAAAGGATCAAAACCAACCTGTATGATCTTATATGTCTGATGAAAGGAGGTGCACTGATGAATCATTCTCGATAAGACAAGAAATGTATTTGTAAAGTAAAGTGTGATTTGATGACTCACAGATTTGAAGTCACGGACTCGTCAGTTCTGTGTTTTTTGGCCGCTGGTTCATCAGGCGGCTCTGAAGGATCGGTGACGATGGAAACTTCATCTGCTGTTCAAAAAAAAGACAGATCAGAGACTGGTCACATGACTTCTGGCCTTCAAAACTCAACTTATTTTTCGGTCTGTGTATGGACAAAAAAAAAATCTCAATTTTTTGGCTGAATGGTGATACCTCTTAAAAAAATGCCTCTTCTCCCTATCAAACATGCATTTATTTGATCAGGAATACGGTAAAAAAATGTGATATATTATTCTAAATGTATATCATCTGATTTCTATATGAATATATAGTGAAGTGTAATTTATTCCTGTGATCAAAGCTGAATTTATCATCATTACTCCAGTCTTCTGTGTCACATGATCCTTCAGAAATCACTCTAATATAATGATTTGCTGATCAAGAAACATTTATGATTATTATCAATGTTTAAAACAGTTAATATTTTTGTGGAAACCAATTTTTCAGGATTTTTTGATGAATAAAAGGTTCAAAAGAACAGCATTACTTTTGACCAAGTTAATTTTTCTTTAAAGCATAATAGTAAATAAATAAAAAACTAACTGAGCCCACACTTTTTGAACAGTATGTATAAAAGCGAAACTATGCTGCTAATAGTTTTGAAGAATTTGTAAAAATATAACCCCTCTTTTTAATATTTTCCGAAAACATTTAGTTTCCCACAAAACATTTTGACAGTAAATAGGCTCCTCCTCCAGATACCTCTGCTGCTGCTGGCTTCTGATTGGCTGTTGCTGCTCCCCGCTGGTTTCGGCTCAATTTCCCTCTTTCTGTCCGGCTGTCGTGCCTGAAACTCCTGTGTATGTTAAGATAGAGACAGATTCACCAAATATAGAACGATATTAACAAATATGTCATTTATTTGTTAAAAATTCCATGCATGTCAGTTCAGTAACGTTCAAACAGATGATGGAAAAAAATTAGGGCTGTGCAAAGATTAAAAGTTTAAGCAAAGATTTCAAAGATTTTTTAAAAGTTTAATATAAATAAATATATTTTTTATAATAATATAATAATTTCATAATTATTATTTATAATTTATAATTATTAAAAAATTTTTTTTTTAACATTTTTCACATTTTTCCAAGTCTGTACGAGTTTCTTACTTTCGTTGAACATAAAAAAACTATATGTTTATAACCAAACAGTTTATGAGCCCCATTGACTCGGATAGCATGGAGAAAAGATACTGTGGAAGTAAAAGTTGCCATTCTTCAAAATATCTTTTATGTTCAGCACAGGTTTGAAACAACACGAGGGCGAGTGAATAATGAACGAATATTCAGAGTAAATGATCATTTTTGGGTGAACTGTCCCTTTAAAAGTAGCTTTTTGTTGTGTTCATAATGTAAAGATTGGTAATTTATGTGATTAACCCTAAAACCGTATTGTGGACAAATGTGGGCAAAACAGTTTTGATTTATTTTTAAAAAACACTTCCCTTTATCTGAGCGGTACAAGACTTGGCTACTTTTCCTAAGTTTGCCTCCTGAACACACACAATTTTTTTTTGGACTCAATTCTACAATGTTTAGTGGGTGAAAAAAAAACTCCTTAATCTTGTATTTGGGTCAAAAATGGGCACCCATAGAAATGAATGAGGAAAACTGTAATTTAGAGCAGTCTAAAATAAGCCAAAATAAGACACCAGGTGACAGCAAAGTCTCTTCATCTTTAGGTTTTAGCTCTAAGAACTGATTGGAATGATATTTTAATATAGTTAAAAATTTAAAAAAATAAAACATAAAAATAAGCATAATTTACATAGAAAATACGGTACTTTTTGAAGAATATAAATTCAAAAATACCCCCAAAATAAAATAAAACACCATAAATGGATAGACAAAACTTTATCGAAGACAGTGATATAACATTTATAATAAATATTTATTTATTATATTTATTTAAAAATAAAACATAAAAATAAGCATAATTTACATAGAAAATATGTTACTTTTTGAAGTAAATAAATTCAAAAATGCCCCCAAAATAAAAAACAAACACCATAAATGGATAGACAAAACTTTATCGAAAACAATAAATAAAAATTAGGATCACACAGTCCTCTGTGCCCACATGTGTCCACAATTACAGGATTAAGGGCTATAAAGTGAGTACGGTTTGAGGGATACCTAGATGAGATAAACATTACGCTAAAGTGAAAGTGCATGAAATGTAAATTTTTTTAAAAAATCTAAAACTTCAAAAGAGTCACGATCAGTCTAGTCATTATCGTGCCGCTCTGGCCCACTTACGTTGCTGAAATAGCGCGCGTGTGGATTGAAATGTCGCGGGAATCCCATGTGAGGAGTTTTGATGGCCACTCCCATCGGAACGGGCCCGAGGAGAGACGCTCTGGATCCGGCGCTGAAGAACTGTGGGAACTGTTGGCCGCCCATCGCAAAGCCACGCATGCTTCCTGCTTCACACAGGAGAGAAATCACTCAGCACGTCACCAAACACAAACCAGTGCCTATCCCGAAGAATACCGCTGTTCATTTCTGTTATGATATTAATTTTTAATTGACACGTCGCTTAACCCCTTAACTGTCACCGTCCTGGTACCGGGACGCCTAACTTTACTTCACTATATTTCTATTAAATCTTAATCTAATTATGACAAATTATATATCGTTGGAAAGGTTTAAGACTTCTAAATAGATATTCTACCCCTGTTTTGTGTCACAAATTATGTAGGAAGAGTCAATGATGAATTTATGACAAGAGTGCACCTCAAAAAATCTGCATCATAACATGAGGTCTGACCTTAGTCACAAAAAGTCGATGCACCCACTTTTAATCATTGAAACTTCTGTTTTTAGGCTAAAAGTTCATAATAAAACATATAATCTAGTATTTTTCAATAAAAAATAAAAATTATAGTATAATATTTTCCTCTAAAAATTATAATATGTATATATATATATATATATATATATATATATATATATACTATCCTAAAATGTATTGCAATTTTTTTATCGCCTTTTTTATTATATCACATATTTTAGTAGTTATCATCATAAATTTGGTATCATTTGAAAGCTTATAAACTCAGAATTCATCCTGTGAAAACCAGTTTATAATTGAACATTGCGTTACCATAGAAACGGTTCTTATTTTATCAGGCTCCTCCCCTTTTGGGCATCATTATAATCAGAATTTATAATCAAAACTTTCGTGACAAAATTGATATCCGGACAGAAATGTATTAATTTGTAAAGGCAGATGATATACAACTAAATTCAATGGCACCCGGTGGCTATTTTTGGTACTACGCCTAAACAAAATCTCATAGGAACTTCAAATTTGTGATATCAACTTCAAATTTGGAACATAACTTGTTTAGATTTATGTCTTTGATTTTATAGTAAAAAAATATTTTTTAAAATATATATATTTTATGTAAAATAAAAAATCCTACAGTATATTTGATTTACTGTAAATTTAAACTTCCATAACTTTTTCATACTTTCATTTTTTGAAGTGTTTTCACTTCAGCAATAATCTGCTGAGTGTTTTCTTTAAAACAAGACCAAACTTGGATATATATTCCAAAGCATTATTAAATTACAACCATTTAAGTGTGAATAGTGCATTTTAACCCCCATTCTCAAAAAGGGGGGTGACAGTTAAGGGGTTAAAGGTGGCCTTAGCCCCGCCCACAACATTTGAGGATGGGAAGTTCGGTCTGATCTCACTGGGATTTAAGGGAACATATTACGTGTCTTATTATAGTGCCTGCTATATTAAAGCGTGTGGCTCAGTTTACCCTGCATCTGTTGCATGAGCAGAGCGCCCTGCAGCATGGGGTTGTGTCCGATGATGGTCTGCGTGGCGGAGCAGAGGTTCACCATACGAGCAGACGGAGGCGCTGGAGCCATGGACCTGTTTGATGACAACACACACATTAACTCGTGCATGTGTCTCAGTTCAATGTAAAAGAAGCATTATAAGAAAGTAAGGTTCATTAGTTAATCACATCCAAAATAAAAGTTTGTGTTTACATATTATTTTATGTGTATAACTAGTTTGTGTATATAAATACTAGGGCTGTCAAAACGATTAATCGCATCCAAAATAAAAGTTTGTGTTTACATAATATATGTGGGGGCACTGTGTATAATTATTTTATATATATATATACAAAAAAACACACATGCATTTATATTTAAGAAAAAAATATTATTTATATATAAAATATTTATAATTATATATAATATAAATTATATATAAATCTATATTAGGGCTGTCAAAACGATTAATCGCGAATAATCGCATCCAAAATAAAAGTTTGTGTTTACATAATATATGTGTGTGCACTGTGTATAATTATTTTGTATATATATAAAAACACACATGCATGTATATTTAAGAAAAAAAAATATTATTTATCAATAAAATATTTATATTTCTATATAATATAAATTATATATAAATCCATATACAGAATATACATGAAAATATTTCTTAAATATATACAAGCATGTGTGTGTATTTATATATATATAATAATTATACACAGTGCACACACATATATTATGTAAACACAAACTTTTATTTTGGATGCGATTAATCATTTTGACAGCCCTAATAAACACATATACATGTATATTTTTAAGAAATAAAAGAGGTGTAATGCCCCCCTAAAACAATGGTAGGGAAACACTGTATATAAATAAATGTGATTGATTGATAAAATCGAATTAAAGGAGTAGTTCACTTTTAAAAAATCTTTTGGAAAAAAAAAATTAGATAGATAGATAGAAGATAGTGACTGAAGAGATGTGGGGGAAGGTTATCATATATTTTCTTATTATTATTATATCATCTTTTATTTTATACAGGGTTGACAATGGCAATTGGTACATAGGAGAAAGGATAAAAATCGACTAATACAATATTGGCAATATGGTGGTAGTGGGGAGTGGTGGTGGTGATGGTAATGACAATGGTAATAAAATAATAAATGGTTACTTTGTTTACACACACACACACATACCCACACTTAGATCAAACACTTAAATCACTCTGTCACTTCTGGAATTACAAGATTGCTCACTACTGCACTATGTTAGTTTGTATGTATGTCTGACTGTTTAATAATAATAAAAAAAATAAAAATAAAAAAAGAATTTGTTTGGTTTAACCAGGAATGGATTATTGTGCACTCTAAAAAATACTGGGTTGTTTCAACCCAAATTTGGGTCAAATATGGACAAACTCAAATGTTGGGTCGAAAGTGTAAATTACAGTTGAAAGTGAAAGTTGAAGTTGGGTTAAAATTTTAAATTGCATATTTGGGTTTGTCCATATTTGACCCAAAGGCATTTTTTAGAGTGTATACTTTCATAAACTGTGTACTGTAGTCTATGCTTGTATGAATCTATATTATCAACATGTCAATTGCAGTGATAAGTTGCCATTAAAAAATGTATTATTTATATATATATATATATATATATATATATAAATTGCTGATAATTTACTCACCCCCATGTCATCCAAGATGTCCATGTCTTTCTTTCTTCAGTCGAAAAGAAATGAAGGTTTTTGATGAAAACATTCCAGGATTTTCTCCATATAATGGACTTCAATGGGGACCAAACGGTTCAAGGTCCAAATGAGAGTTTCAGTGCAGCTTCAAAGGGCTTTAAACGATTCCAGACGATGAATAAGGGTCTTATCAAGCGAAACGATCGCTCATTTAATAAATAAATAACAAAGTTTAAGTTTTATAAGCTCAAATGCTCGCCTTGCTCTGCGCGTTCGTGACTCTCCTGTTCAAACTCGTTCATCAAAATGAACAAATCTTTTTTCGAGTCATGACTCGAAGGGTCCTTGATAAGACCGTCTGGAATCGTTTAAAGCCCTTTGAAGCTGCACTGAAACTCTCTTTTGGACCTTGAACCGTTTGGTCCCCATTGAAGTCCATTATATGGAGAAAATCCTGGAATGTTTTCATCAAAAACCTTCATTTCTTTTCGACTGAAGAAAGAAAGACGTGGACATCTTGGATGACATGGGGGTGAGTAAATTATCAGCAAAAGTTTTTTTTAAAAGTGAACTACTCCTTTAACAAGTACGATCGCTAAAACGGACTATGGGGTGTGTGGTGCATTGGTGAAGCGCACCGTGCCGTCTGGTGGTGGTGTGTGATGTGGTGTGCGGGCGGAGGCTGTGGAGGAGGAGGTGGTGGAGGAGGAGGAGGTGGTGTCTGATGCTGGAACAGCTGTTGGAGCTGACGCAGGTGTTGCTGGAACTGCTGCTGCTGCTGCTGGTGCTGATGAGGGTTAAACATCCTCCGCTCCTACGCTTCAGTCTGGGGAACACAGAGACCAGTCACTGCATATATCTTGGTCTCATTTTTAATGTTAACGGAATAATAAGAACATTACAACAACAAAAAAAAAGAAAAAAGTAAATTTGATTTATTAAAAATCTGATTTATTAAAACTGATAATGTATTTTTTCCTTCAGCTGAGACACTTCAGATGCGCACTGTTCAACATGATTATGAATTGCTTGAAATATGATTGGAATCACTTAAAAGAAAAAATATTAGGGCTGCGCAAAAGTTAATTGCGATTAATCGCATCCAAAATAAAAGTCTGTGTTTACATAATATATTTGCGTGTGCTGTATATAATTATTTTGTATATATATAAATACCTATGCGTGCATGTATATATTTAAAAATTATTTGCGATTAAATTTTGTAAATATATAAATACATAATCTATATTATATAAATATTTTATATATGAATAACACATTTTCTTAAATATATACATGCATGTGTGTGTATTTATATATACAAAATAATTATATACAGCACACACAAATATATTATGTAAACACAGACTTTTATTTTGAATGCGATTAATCGCAATTAACTTTTGCACAGCCCTAAAAAATACAGTTCATCAAATACAGGTCATTTCGGCTACATACAATTATCATGAGAACTTTATTATTGTGTGTTTGGGATGTGGATTTTACTGGTGAGAATTTTGTTTTTGTAATCAGGCTCTCAAAAACTATATAAAAATTTGGTTTTAGATTTACCGGCCTATCGGCTTTAAAATGTAAAGAATTATCGGTCTAAATGTTCATATCGGTGCATCCCTAATTATGCAGTAGTATTATTTAGACAATTCCAATTACTATTAAAACTGCAATATGACATGATCTGATTCTGAACATCTCATATTGAATCGTCAAAATTGTATAAAGTCAGTCTCTGAATTTTTCCACCCAATCTTTTATTAAAACTAGTTTATTGAAACAACCAGTTGTGTAAACCGCTACTGTGTTTTTAAGATTGTGACACTGTACATTATTTAACAAACCGGCTTATTTACTGATTTCAGATAAGAAGACATCACCCAATCATAATAACAGAACACGTGTGTATGTGAGTGTGTGTATTTAAATATTGGTGCTGGGCAACGATAAATCATGATTATTCTCATCCAATATAAAAGTTTGTGTTTACATAATATGTGTGTGCTGTGTATAATTATTATGTATATATAAAACGCACATATGCACGTATAATTTTAAGAAAAAAATTGCATATATATAATTTATATTTATATATAATATAAATTATGCATATATATATATATATACATGCACATATTTCTTAAATAAATACATGCACTTGTGTGTACAATATCTAAAATAATTATATAACTATAAAATGGACACAAGCGAGTCTGTGGAAAACTTGAGAGGAAAGCAGTTAAGAAAATGAAGATAAATAAGTCAATAAATTAGATTAAAACAAAAAAGGTTAACACAAACGTGATTAAAATAAAACAGATTAGTTATTAACCAATTAAACAGATTAAATAAAAGAATGAATAGAATTAGGCTAGTTAGTAATTAGGCTATTAAATAAATACATTACAGACAATACCGTAACTTAAAGCTAGTTTTAGATTTGTGACATGAATTTTTCAGTGTAAAATGTGGGCATTTATAAAAGATAGCTGTCTTTTAAATGTTGGGATGGACATGAGGATCATATTTGGGATTCTGTGGCATCTAAACAAGACGAGTGAGACGACAACAAACAAACAAACAATGAATCAAGACAAAAACAACAACAGCTCGACAGTCTGGCAGTGTCTCAAACCCTCGCTCCCTACACAGACAGCAGCTTTAGAGTATCTCACGAGCAAGCAGATGCATTTCAGAGAATCTAACAACTGCATTTATGCCTTAACATGCTGTCTAGATAGGTGACTCACCAGGGTTTAGGAACACAGCCATAATCTTTATTTGTGTGCTATATGCTAAAGCGCTATCTGTCAGAAACACGACAACATCAGCGGACACCCACAAGCCTCTCTCGTAATATTGATATTTTGAACTTCGGTGTCCACTTATCTGCAGAATTAAAGCTGGTACTCACCAATTTTGCTGCAGGGAATATGAGTTTAATAGAGGAGAAATGAGCGAACGCCTGTTGAAAGTTCCCGTGTCACATTAGCGCCGTGCTAACACTCGCACACACCGGTCTCAGAGCGACAGTGACGGCAGCTTGTCACACAGCGACCCCTGCAGGACTGGAGGAGACACGGCGCATTACACTGAAGCACCCTCGGCACATTCAGACATAGATCAAAAAAGATTCATTTTATTTTTCTATTCAGGAGACTAAATTATGGAAGCTTGTTTCCGCCATAGAATGAAAAATATAAAAGGTGATTGCGACTTTTTATCTCACAATTCTGACCTTTTTTCTCACAATTGCGAGTTTATATCTCGCAATTCTGACATTATTTCTCAGAATTGCGTGATATTAAGTCAGAATTGCGACTTGTAAAGTCAGAATTGTGAGTTATAAAGTCAGAATTACGAGATATAAAGTCGCAATTGCGTGATATAGGCTAAAGTCAGAAATGCATGATATAAAGTCAGAATTGTGAGATTTAAACAAGTCTTTTTTCCCCTTAAAATTGGCCTGATAAGTAATTGCGAGTTTATATCTCACAATTCTGAGGAAAGATGTCAGAATTTCGACATATAAACTCGCAATTATGTGTTATAAAGTCAGGATTGCGAGATGTAAACTCGCAATTATGAGAAAAAAAGTCAGAATTGTGAGATTAAAAGTCGCACTTCTGTCTTTTTTTCTCAGAATTGCGATTTGTGACTTTATATCTCGCAATTCTGACTTTATTTCTCGCAATTGCGCGTTTATATCTCGCAATTCTGACATTATTTCTCAGAATTGCGTGATATTCAGTCAGAATTGCGACTTGTAAAGTCAGAATTGTGAGTTATAAAGTCAGAATTGCGAGATAAAAAGTCAGAATTGGGAGAAATAAAGTCAGAATTGCGATTTTTTATCTCACAATTCTGACTTTTTTCTCACAATTGCGAGTTTACATCTCGCAATTCTGACTTTATATCACGCAATTACGACTTTATATCAAGCAATTCTGACTTTATAACACACAATTCTGACTTTATATCTCGCAATTCTGACTTAATAACACGCAATTGCGACTTTATAACTCGCAATTCTGACTTTATATCATGCATTTATGACTTTATATCAAGCAATTACGACTTTATAACTCGCAATTCTATCTTTCCATTTTGCAATTCTGAGAAATAAATTCAGAATTTAGAATCGTGAGCTAAAAAGTCACAATTATTTATTTTATTTTTTTATTCAGTGGCGGAAACAAGCGTCCATACTAAATAGTATCTAGTCTGGAAAAAAAAAACATTTTACTTGTTTACTAGATAGATAGATAGATAGATAGATAGATAGATAGATAGATAGATAGATAGATAGATAGATAGATAGATAGATAGATAGGTAGGTAGGTAGGTAGGTAGGTAGGTAGGTAGGTAGGTAGGTAGGTAGGTAGGTAGGTAGGTAGGTAGGTAGGTAGGTAGATAGATAGATAGATAGATAGATAGATAGATAGATAGATAGATAGATAGATAGATAGATAGATAGATAGATAGATAGATAGATATCATTAACATTGTTTTGACTTTAACAAGCGCGCCCACTACTGAGAGAACTCGGTGCTGCAGCTCGTGCCCGCGCGCGCGCTCACTGAGAGAAAAGCAGCTCATCATCATCTCAGAAGGACTGCAGACACACTTACACACACGGAGATAAAGAGAGACAGAATAAATGCCGAAATAAAATCCGTCCTGAAAGCGTGATCGTGAGAGAGAGATAGAGAGACGGAATAAATCAATGCAGAAATTCACTTGAAACACATATTCATTCATTGCCGGTCATCGCGATGGGGAACCGGGGGATGGAGGATCTGATTCCTCTGGTCAACCGAATGCAAGATGCGTTCTCCGCCATCGGGCAGAACGCGGAGCTGGACCTGCCGCAGATCGCGGTGGTGGGCGGACAAAGCGCCGGGAAAAGCTCCGTGCTCGAGAACTTCGTCGGGAAGTAAGTCGTTCATGCATTATAATCATATGCAACACCTAATAACATACAATAATAAAGCAGTATCAACCTTACATTCCAGCTCAGTCATGCATCAATGATATGCAAAGGTCATCGTGATGATGATGATAACCTTTAAGTGTTATTGAGGCATGATGGAGGATCATAAAATCACCACCGGCCATTTTCACAACAGCACATCTAAATCCAGTTACATAATCCCCCATCAATAGTAATTTATAGTGTATTCTTCAATATGCATTAGTGCATCATCATCATTAGTGAAATCTGTGGTGATGATGATGATGATAATAATAATGCACAAGCTCAGAAGCCATAATAGAAATACTGTGTGAAAGATGGATGCTGGTGCAAGGCAGGTCATAATGCACTGAGATTATGCATAAGCAATTAAACATAACCATTATCTGCCCTTTTATTATGGAGCATGGCATTGTTTCAATATAAAAACAGAAAATATTTGATTTCATGCATGCAACAACAACAAAATCCTCATTAGTGGTGTTTGCAAGCTGATGAAACCTCTAAAACAGGGTCCCCGCGGGTCCTTAAAAATTCTTAAAATGTCTTAAATAAAATTTTCGCTTTTTAAGGTCTGAAAATGTCTTAAAATCTGAAATTTACAATAAGGAGGTCTTAAATTTCATGTACGGACCTTAAATTGTAAACTAAAAGTTGACAAAAAAATGCAATGACTTTGTCAACTAAAACTAGACTAAAACTATGAAAGACAAAATTACTAAAATGTGACTAAGACCAATAAGCATTTTCATCTGAGGACTAAAACAAAAATGGCTGCTAAAATCAATACTGTCGGGTCGTGCTGAATATTTTCCTTTTTTTGTCATGGTAAAGCCTTTTAGAGGACTTAAAAGTCATTAAATTTGCTGTTAAAATGTGCAGATACCCTGTTAAAGCGTTTGTTCTCCAGACATGAACGATTCCCTCAAATCTACCACTAATCGACTCAAAACAGGTGTAAAAAAGCCCTACAGATACACATTAAAGGACTCGAGTCACATCTAGATATCCAGACCATCAGAGATGTGACACCCTAGCAACACAGAACATCTTAGCAACGCCCTAGCAACCACCCACAACATTCGAGCATCATGATGGTGTTTTAGTTAATGTAAAATATCTCATCATCATGGAGCACAATAAATATTATAGTATTATAAATATTGAGGAGGACGATGCCACAATATACTGTATTATTTAGCTAAAGTCTGTTTCTAAGGATATTTTGGTGATTGACGGGTTTTAATCAACATTAGCATTGCTCAGAATTGGCAGTCCTCACATCACAACATTATATCAACACTGAAATAAATAAACTAGGGCTGTCAAAACGATTAATCGCATCCAAAATAAAAGTTTGTGTTGACATAATAAATGTGGGTGCACTGTGTATAATTATTTTGTATATTTATTAGGGCTGTGCAATAATTAATTGCGATTAATCGCATCCAAAATAAAAGTCTGTGTTTACATAATATATTTCTGTGCTGTATATAATTATTTTGTATTTATAAATACCTATGCATGCATGTATATATTTAAGAATTATTTGCGCTTAAATTCTGTATGTACATATATATAAATACATAATCTATATTATATAAATATTTTATAAATGAATAACACATTTTCTTAAATATATACATGCATGCGTGTGTATTTATATATACAAAATAATTCTATACAGCACACACAAATATATTATGTAAACACAGACTTTTATTTTGGATGCGATTAATCGCAAATTAATTTTTGCACAGCCCTAATATATATAAAAACACACATGCATGTATATTTAAGAAAAAAATATTATTTATATATAAAATATTTATATAAATCTATATACAGAATATACATGAAAATATTTCTTAAATATATACATGCATGTGTGTGTGTTTATATATATAATAATTATACACAGCGCACCCACATATATTATGTAAACACAAACTTTTATTTTGGATGCGATTAATCGCGATTAATCGTTTTGACAACCCTAAAATAAACGAATGGAGCGACAGGCTCGAGTGGCAGTGTTTTTGGACTCTATTAAATCTGGAGGGGGAATTTTTTTGGTTGTGTGTGTGTGTGTGTGTGTGTGTCTAAGTCTTACACTGCATGATTCAGCATCTCTTGCTGCTGACGGAGGTCGTGTGTGAGGCACTGATGCTCTCAGAGAGCCATATAACACAGTTATCAACTAGATTTGTGCATTTTAATTTGATTTTGCCAGTGGAATATTATCCAATTCAGTATCCCGAGTGGCCGCTTCACCATTCATGTTACCATAAACACAGTTTAAACACGTTTATCACTGTATGAACATTCACGCATGAAGATATTCATAGATCTGAGGTGTCAGTCACAATCTGTGAAGAAAAAAAAAAACAGTAAACACATTTTTTTAGATAAATTTTTTTTTTAGAAAAATTTTCTCAATTTTTTTTCCGATTGTCAGTAAAAAAGAAAAGGAAAGAAAAAGAGGGAGAAAGAGAGAAAGGGAAAAAAGAGGAGGAAAAAAGGTGTTCTGTTTATTAAAAAAACTGTTCTGTTTTTGTTTTCTTTTTTTTGTTTTTTTCCTTGTTTCTTTTTGCACTGTATGACTTAACAAACATTTTGTCTGCCTTGTACTTTTTGTGCCATTGCCTGAAATAAAAAAAAAAAAATCTTGATAGAATTAAAAGACAAATCACATTATGTCAGTGCAATAATTTGCTAATTTATATTTTTAATTCAATGCAACAGAACTGGATCCCTTAAGTTATAGGGGTCATGACATATATGTCAGCCATAAAGTGACTGAACGCTAGTGGGCGGGGCCTCATGTGATGATCTATGACAATTGGTCGATGTCTTGCTTTGGAGGCGGGCATATGCAAATTTATTTTCTTGTTATCACAGATCCCGCAATATTCAAACAAGCTGTTTTTGGAGCTTGATTAAATAAGTTCTGACAGCATGATTTCATAATAATTTTTTCCTGTAAATTACGATTTTATATGAATAATGTTTTCAATAGTGAGTGGGCATAATGTTTCCGCTGCAGTGACCATAGCCAATCATAACAGTGGCATTACTGACACGCCCTAAAACTGATCATTTCAGACAGAGGCTCAATTTGAGGGTTACAAATGATTGTTTTTCCTCATATATATATATATATATATATATATATTAGGGCTGTCAAAACGATTAATCGCATCCAAAATAAAAGTTTGTGTTTAGATAATATATGTGGGTGCACTGTGTATAATTATTTTAGATATATAAACACACACACATGCTTGTATATATTTAAGAAATATTTTCATGTATATTCTGTATATAGATTTATATATAATTTATATTATATATAAATATAAATATTTTATATATAAAGAATATTTTTTTCTTAAATATACATGCATGTGTGTGTATTTATATATATACAAAATAATTATACACAGTGCACACACATATATTATGTAAACACAAACTTTTATTTTGGATGCGATTAATCGTTTTGACAGCCCTAATATATATATATACATATATATTTGTGCAAAAAAACTTAACATTATAAGTGAACCTCAAGGAACATAAAAATAATAAACATCCATGCCATGACCCCTTTAAATGCACAAAAAGCTTTTAGATGTCAAAAATGTCATTACCCCTTCATTTATTTTGGTCATGATGATGAATGATCAGGATTTTGGATACGGACTCCTTGCAGATGGTAAGAAAAAGCACAATCTGCTATTTAAATTTGGCCAAATGAACATCATTACCTCTACACTGTTTTAACAAAAGCCTCTTCCTATATTTAGACCTCGAGTCAAACAGACTCTGCAATTATCCTGCGGGAGTTCGTTGTTCAAATTCTGGAATGCCACGCAAATCTTGGAAAACTACTAATTACGTCTAAATAAAGATGTTGTGTTATTCACCACAGGAACAATCAGTGACTAAACCTCTAATAAACCTCAATAATAAAGTTCAGTGTAAATGACCCAGAGGCCACGGATGTTGTTTGTCATCTCTGCAGCGTTATTATATTTAAGCAACATTTCTAATTTTATTAAGTTTAACCTCTAAATATAAAATGTATAGATATATTTAAATTTTTTTTTACAAAAATACACAACAAAATTGCTAAAAGTTTAACTAAAATTGAAATGAAACCAAAAAATTATATATATATATATATATATTTATATATATAATTACACACACATATATATATATATATATATAATTACATATATATATATATATATATAATTACATATATATAATTGCATATATATATATATATATATATATATATATACAATTACACACACACACACACACACACATATATATATATATATATATATATATAAGCAACATTTCTAATTTTATTAAGTTTAACCTGTAAATATAAAATTTATAGATATATTTAATTTTTTTTTACAAAAATACACAACAAAATTGCTAAAAGTTTAACTAAAATTGAAACGCAACCAAAAAATTATATATATATATATATATATATATATATATATATAATTGCATATATATATATATATATATATATATATATATATAAAGTTACACACATATATATGTATATATAATTACACACACACGCACATATATATATATATAATTACACACACACACACACATATATATATATATATATATATATATATATATATATATATAAGCAACATTTCTAATTTTATTAAGTTTAACCTGTAAATATAAAATTTGTAGATATATTTAATTTTTTTTTTTACAAAAATACACAACAAAATTGCTAAAAGTTTAACTAAAATTGAAATGAAACCAAATAATTCTATATTCATATATATAAAATTATAATAGTATTATATTATTATAGTTTAAAAATAACAGTCTCCATCATGTTCAAAAATATCCACAGAACAATTTAGTCCCAGAATAAACAGTTTTCAGTGATTAGTGCATATTTTTCTCTTCAATCTTAGTGATTTTTGAGCATATATTGCCTTGAAAAAAAGAAAAAAACGGCTAATTTAACAAAAGTTGGCCTCTATAATGGGGCATGTTGTCACACCGGGAGTCTACAAATATATATTTCAGCAAAAAAAAAAAAAACAGTAAAAGGGTTATGAATCTCAAAACTAAGAAACAGAAAACATATAAAAGGTAACATACAAAAATATTAAGCCATTGTTTTGGCTGCAGAAACTTACTTTAAATCATAAACTGCACAAAATTACAAAAAAACAAAAGTGACAAAACACCTATTATATTATTATATTATTATTATTATTATATTCAATCCTCATTTACTGAAAACACAGTTCAAGCTTTCAGAAACAAACAAGGTCTCATTAGGTCTCACTTTATAAGGTCTCATTTCCCCCCCAGTAGTTAATGCATTAAAAACTAACATGACTAACGATGTGCAATATTTGTTTCTGTTCATGTTTTTAAAGTGTGAACCAGACAAGATGAAGTGATGTGCATAAGGTTATGTGTGTTTCACTCGATGCTCTTCTGCGTTTGTAATCTGGTGGCCTGGATTAAGCTGCTTGCTGGTGATCCTTTTTACTTTTAATAGAAACGGTCGGTCTTATGTTTGCATAAGTTGGTTGCATTGCTTTTTGTCATGGTGATGCATTGTTTGTGTGCTTTGGATGTAGTTTTCCACAAGCAAACAAAAAAACTGTTATATCGATATGATTTCTATAATATAGAATAGGAAGCACTGAAATGAAAACTAGACATTTTCTGAAGGAAATCTATAATGTTTGCATTTAATATTTCAAGCGTTAGAAACCATGAATCAAGACAATCGGCGACGAGGAGAATCATAACACTACAAACTTAGATTTGAAGAAAACAAATATTAGAAAATTAGACAAAAACTGTAAGACTTAAAGGGATACTCCACTTTTTTTTTTGGAAATATGCTCATTTTACCACTCCCCCAGAGTTAAACAGTCGAGTTTTACCGTTTTCAAATCCATTCAGACGATTTTATGATATTTAGAAGAATATCAGTAACCAGACAGTTTCTGGTCTCATTGACTTCCATAGTATATTTTTTTCCTACTATGGAAGTCAATGAGAGCAGAAACTGTCTGGTTACTGATATTCTTCTAAATGTCAGAAAATCGGCTGAATGGATTCGAAAACGGTAAAACTCAACTGTTTAACTCTGGGGGAGTGGTAAAATGAGCATATTTCCAAAAAAAAAAGTGGAGTATCCCTTTAAGAATGAGCCACTGTAGTCACTTGGACTATTTTAACGATGTCTTTAATAACTTTTCGAGGCCGGCAAGTCCCTCAAGAAGCCTATGGACTAGTATGCAGGAGTGATCCAGCTCTCAGATTTCATCAAAATTATCTTAATTTTTTAATTCATTTTTGGGCGAACTAACCCTTTAAATAATCACTATCTCAATGTTGACTAAAATAACCGTGATTAACCCTACCTTTACAATTCCCAGCACATGTTTGAAACACATAAAGAGAGAGAGAATCATCATCCGTCAGCTTTAATAAGACTTCATTACGGCTCGGCAGAAAACGTTTGTTAAGATTCAGAAGCCGAACAAATGTTTGGCTGAAGCTCATTTCACGCCGATGCTCACAGATTAGGATGAAGAACACGGTGTCCCTTAATCAACGAGAGACCGACCGTCTGTGAGTCTCAGTCCAACACGCCATCTTTACACAGACCTCCAGCTTTACTGGCACGTCTACTCAAACCAAGACACCCTAGAAACCACACAACCAGCTAACGCACTAGCATAGAGTGCAGATCCAGTCATTTCCTCCATTGGGAAACTGATTGTGAACGATAACTTTTAAAGCTTTAAAGTCATGTTGTAGTCAACCATTAAAACTATGTACAGTGGTGTGAATAAGTGTTGGCACCCGTGCTAAAGTTGCCTAAAAAGAGGAATAAAAAATCATCTTTTGGATATTGATCTTAATGCCTTACTTAGAAAATGAGGAAAACTCCAACCTTTAAGGACACCAATTTTCTTTGTGAATGAATAATGTATCATAAATAAATAAATGTTTTTCCTTAAAATACAGGGTGCATAAGTCAGGGCACCCCTATGTTAAATTCCCATAGAGTCAGGCAGATTTTTATTTTTAAAAGCCAGTTATTTCATGGATCCAGGATAATATGCATCCTGATAAAGTTCCTTTAGCCTTTGGAATTAAAATATCCCCACATCATCACACACCATTCACCACACCTAGAGATTGGCATGGGGTAGTTTCCATAAGATCATCTTTCAATGCAAATCAAACCAGCTATTAGGCTAACTGAAGTAAAACCATGCCAATCTCTAGGTGTGGTGAATGGTGTGTGATGATGTGGGGATATTTTAATTCCAAAGGCCAAGGGAACTTTATCAGGATGCATATTATCCTGGATCCATGAAATAACTGGCTTTTAAAAATAAAAATCTGCCTGACTCTATGGGAATTTAACATAGGGGTGTCCTGACTTATGCACCCTGTATTTTAAGGAAAAAAAAAATCGGCTGAATACATTCGAAAACGAGAAAACCCAACTTTTTAACTCTGGGGGAGTGGTAAAATGAGCCTATTTCCAAAATAAAAAAAATAAAAAAAGTGGAGTATCCCTTTAACAACTTTAATGAGGGACTACAAGTCCCACTGAACTACAATCCCATGAAGAATTGCGAACAGCATAATAGAGTTAAAAACGATGGTTTAACAGGAGCGGAGAGAGCTTAACTTTTATTATTATGTCACTCGCAGTGCTTCATGGGAGTGGGCGGAGCTAACGAGATCTTTTAGCGCATGTTGCTTTCTTCAACTCTAATTTTCTGTACAGCATCATGGGTAATGTAGTTTATGATTATATAAAAAAGCTGTAATAATGTGGGCGCAAATATGTTAGATTAAAAACCTAATAGTTCACAATAGAGCGGTCTTTAAAGTCCCCCTGTGGTGAAAATCCAGCTTTTAATGTTGTTTATGCGGTGTTTTTAATATGCTTTAAAATCATGTGTAAGTTCATGAGTCGACCGCATTGCTGTGTATTTCCTCCTTAAAGTACAATGAGCCTATTTCCAAAAAAAGTGGAGTATCCCTTTAAGTTTATCAAACGAGAATACTTTTTGTGCACAAAAAAACGACAAAAATAACAACTTTATTTCAACTCTCTGCCTCGAGTCAGGTTACTAGTTTAATAGTGTAAGCTTCTGTTATTGTACGCCACACGCATCACACACATGACCAGCGTCGGCCAATAGTGAGCCTACGTGTGACGTAGCTCTACGCTATCACACTACGCTAACTGACTTGAGGCTCATTTGAAGTTTTCATAATAAATTATGAAAGATGATGCCCAAAAGGGGAGGGGCCTAATAAAAAAAATACTGTTTCTATGGTAACACAACATCCAATTTCAAATCGGTTTTCACTGGATGAATTCTGAGTTCGTAAGCTTTCAAATGATACCTAATTTATGATAACTACTAAAATATGTGATATAATAATAATAATAAAAAAAAAAAAATATATATATATATATTAGGGCTGTCAAACGATTAATCGCGATTAATCGCATCCAAAATAAAAGTTTGTGTTTATGTAATATATGTGTGAGTAGTGTGTATAATTATTTTGTATATATATACACACACATGCATGTGTATATTTAAGAAAAATGTGTTCTTAATATATCAAATATTTATATTTATACATAATATTAATTATGTATAAATATATATAAAGTATATACTTTCAGATTTTTCCTAAATTTATACATGCATGTGTGTGTATTTATATATACAAAATAATTATACACACTACGCCCACATATATTACATAAACACAAACTTTTATTTTGGATGCAATTAATCGCGATTAATCGTTTGACAGCCCTAATATATATATATATATATATATATATATATATATATATATATATATATATATATATATATATATAATATATTATACTTTTTAGAGGACTTCTTACCTTACTTCTTAAAATATTATTTTATATTTTTTTATTGACAATTACTAATTATGTTTTATTATGAACATTTAGCACTAAAAAACAAAGTTTCAATTATTAAAAGTGTGTGCGTCGACTTTTTGTGTCAAAGGTCAGAAACTCCTGTAATGACGTCGATTTTTTTGAGGCGCACTCTTGTCATAAATTCATATATTAATGTTCATTCATATTTTGTAAGAAAACAGACCTAAAATATCTATTTAGGAGTCTTAGACCTTTCCAACGATATATAGATGACTAGATCAGGATTTAATAGTAATATAGTGAAGTAAAGTTAGGTTGCCCGTTTGTGACGGTTAAGGGGTTAATGTGTGTTTTGAAGATGAACGAAAGTCTGAGGGGGTTGAACAACACGAGGGAGCGTAATTACTGACGGAGTTTATTGTTTTGGCTGAACTAACGCTTTAAATCAAGTGTGAATCAAGAATCACGTGTGTGTTTCAGCACCGCGGACAGCTCCTGTTGGTTTGGACTGACTGTGAATGCATTGATGAAGCTGGTCTATATCAGCGTCAGATGTGGGTCTGGTGCTGGGAGTGTTGTGAGCCGGGTTTAGCGGGATTACCTGTAATCTGAGGTCGTGGGTTCACTCGCTGCTTTAATCTGACGCTTCATTCTCCAGAGTGTGTGTGTGTGTGTGTGACCTGTCCACTAATGCACACCATCATACCTGCAAACACACCATTAAAGCTCTTTTTAATCATTCGTATCATG
>CM075865.1:48001033-48218533 GCA_038021265.1 Cyprinella venusta | reverse complement strand
TATATTTATTATTAAAAATTACAATATTTATTTATTATTAAATGATTTGCTGAAGTTCTCAGAGTAAAGGATTAAAAATTATTTTAATTATTGAATTAATTATTTAAAATATATAAGTTTTATTAAACACAGTTTTGGTAGAAATAAATCAGGATTGTAAATAAACATGTTAAAATTTAAAATGTAATTTGCTGGCATATTTTGGTATTCTAATTTAACATTTCTTTTGCAATGCACACTAAACAATATTTATGTATTATTATATGATTTGCTGACATTATTTACACACAATATTTGTGCCGGTAACTAAATTCGTCCTGCAAATTCTTAATGTTCTCAGAGCAATAGATTTAAAAAATGCATACATTTTAATAAAATACAATTTTAGTAGAACTTGATTTTATCATGTTATGAGTCTATATAATATATAAGTTTCACCTTTTAAGTTGAATTACTGAAATAAATGAGCTTTTTTCACAGTATTCTAATTTCACCTAAAAGGTTCAGGCACTACATGCACGTATGTATTCAGTTTGAATTAAATAATCTTGTTTAAATCCATTTTTTCAAATTTTGATTAGTTTATGTATGTTATCACTAGAAAAAACTGCATTAATTTAAGACATTTCTCCTGTTTGTTTCTTTAAATCTGATCGCTAGAGTTGTGTGTGGAATGATGCATCTCTAACTCTGTTTCTCAGGGACTTCCTCCCGCGCGGCTCTGGCATCGTCACCCGCCGTCCTCTCGTCCTCCAGCTCATCAACTGCCCCACAGGTGAGTCCGGTCGCCTAGCAACAGCAGGTTAGCATGACATCAGCATCCGCTTCAGCACGCCGGCGCTGGTCTGGGATCAGGTTTGACTGCAGGAACAGGACAAAGCTCTGAGAAACACTGCCCTCTAGTGGAGCAGACTTACAGCTGTAACTGTTGATATTTACTAATTAGTTGACATTTATAAGTGGATCTCTAATCGATCAACATGATCAAAACTTTGCTGTAAAGTTAATTACCTCATCATAATGTTAATGTAAGAATAACTTATCTTATAATTTATCTAGTAAGTAATATTTTAAGATGAACTTGCTGGACTGAAGCAGGTTTACTTGTTTTATATATATATATATATTAAGAACAATCATATGTATCAAATATGATCATCAAGCTTTTGAGGAAGGTTTATTTGTACATCTCTCATCAGATATTTATATTTATATGCATTTTATGTCAGTATATTGTTCATAAAGACCTCATTGATTTACATTACAAGCATTAGTTTCATCTTACTTTTTGTCATATAAATATCAATATCTGCCAATAATGTCTTAGTAAGATGCTATTTAAATGCTTAGTCTTATGATCAAAGCTCTATACTACAGTTTATATACAATGCAATGCATTTATATGCATTTTCCATCTTTATATGCATTGTATGTAAGTATGTTATAAAGATATCAATTTGCTTTACAAGCATCAGAATTGTATCTTAATTTTTGTCATAATTTTTGTCAGGTGAAACTTGAAACATGAGAATATCGTGCATCAGTTTGTGTATTTCAGTAATTAAAATTAAAAGGTGAAGCTAATATATTTTGTGATTTAATCTTAGACAGACTTTGTCATTCAACTGTAGATTCACGATATACAGTTGAACGAGATTTCGTTGCACAGCTCTGAATAAAAACAGAAGACAAGTAAAAGAGAAGCAGCATAAATATAAATATGTGCAATAAATAAAATATGTGCAATATTAAATTTAATGAAAAATTATAAATTAAATTTATAAATTAAATAATAAATTAAATAAATAATATATTAATAAATAATACATAAATAATATATAAATCATATATATAAATAATATATTAATAAATAATATATAAATAATATATAAAATATATAAATAAATAATAAATTAAATTTACATTTATAAATTAAATTTAATGAATGAACTTATAAATGCAGACATCTGATGCAACTATACATAGCAACTATATGCATATGCTTGATTATAACTATATACATTTGCATGATTATACTTTTCAGAGGGCCGACATTTCTGTATTTAAAATCCTTTATTTATTTATCTAATGTAATATTCTAATTTTATGGGATTTTGAATTTGGGGTTTTCATAAGAAGCCATAATCATCAAAATGATAACTTTTTATCAAAATGATGAGTTTTATCTGTAAATATGCAGCATCTGCAGTACATTTAATATTTTTGCAAATATTATAAAACAAAACAGGTATTCTCATAAATATGATGCTAAAAACTATTTTTTTAGTCAAAAAACTATTATATTTTCAAAAACATTGATGTTTCTCTCTATTATTTCCGAGATTATATTGTGTAATGATCTGTGTGTCCTCTCAGAATATGCCGAGTTCCTCCACTGTAAGGGGAAGAAGTTCACGGATTTCGATGAGGTGCGTCAGGAGATCGAGGCGGAGACGGATCGGGTCACGGGACAGAATAAAGGCATCTCACCCGTGCCCATCAACCTGCGGGTCTATTCGCCAAACGGTCAGAACACAGCTCGGATCTTAGCACGCGATTACAGTTCTTTACAAATATCTAAAGACTCTTAAATCAAAGATGCATTTACTAGATGAGTAACATGATATAGAAGATATTACGTCTTGTTCTCTGGAGAAATCTATCAATATTAAGTGAGTTAGGCCAAAAAAAAGCCAATTAGGTAAGAAAAATAATCTTGTTTTGGTTTAAATTAACATGATTTTTCTGAGCATTTTTAGATATTTGGACTGAAACCAGCAAAAACACATCTAGATTTAAGCATTTTTTATATTTGGACTGAAACCAGACAAAAATACTTTTAGATTTAAGCATTTTTAGATATTTGGACTGAAACCAGACAAAAATACTTTTAGATTTTAGCATTTTTAGATATTTGGACTGAAACCAGACAAATACATCTAGATTTAAGAATCTTTAGATATTTGGACTGAAACCAGACAAAAATACTTTTAGATTTAAGCATTTTTAGATATTTGGACTGAAACGAGACAAAAATACATCTAGATTTAAACATTTTTAGATATTAGGACTGAAACAAGACAAAAATACTTTTAGATTTTAGTATTTTTAGATATTTGGACTGAAACAAGACAAAAATACATCTAGATTTGAGCATTTTTTATATTTGGACTGAAACCAGACAAAATACATAGAAAGCATTTTTAGATATTTGGACTGAAACCAGACAAAATACATCTAGATTTAAGCATTTTTAGATATTTGGACTGAAACCAGACAAAAATACATCTAGATTTAAGCATTTTTTATATTTGGACTGAAACCAGACAAAATACATCTAGATTTAAGCATTTTTTATATTTGGACTGAAACCAGACAAAAATACTTTTAGATTTAAGCATTTTTAGATATTTGGACTGAAACGAGACAAAAATACATCTAGATTTAAGCATTTTTTATATTTGGACTGAAACCAGACAAAAATACTTTTAGATTTAAGCATTTTTAGATATTTGGACTGAAACGAGACAAAAATACATCTAGATTTAAACATTTTTAGATATTAGGACTGAAACAAGACAAAAATACTTTTAGATTTTAGCATTTTAAAATACATAGATTTTAGCATTTTTTATATTTGGACTGAAACAAGACAAAAATACTTTTAGATTTTAGTATTTTTAGATATTTGGACTGAAACAAGACAAAAATACATCTAGATTTGAGCATTTTTAGATATTTGGACTGAAACAAGACAAAAATACATCTAGATTTGAGCATTTTTAGATATTTGGACTGAAACAAGACAAAAATACTTTTAGATTTAAGCATTTTTAGACATATGGACTGGAAACAAGTCAAAAATAATAAGAAAAACATTTTTTGCAGCTAAAGAAGCCCCTGTCAGAATGGGAGTGTTTGGGTTAGTGTGACGTAGTGTGTGTGTGTGTGTGTGTGTGTGTTTCTGTGCAGTACTGAACCTGACGCTGGTGGATCTGCCTGGAATGACTAAAGTGCCGGTGGGAGATCAGCCGGCAGACATCGAGCACCAGATCAGAGATATGCTGATGCAGTTCGTGACCAAAGACAACTGTCTTCTGCTCGCCGTATCGCCCGCCAACTCAGACCTCGCCAACTCTGACGCGCTCAAGATCGCCAAAGAAGTCGACCCGCAGGGTGTGTGCCGCGTCTCAGCTCATCCATCTGATTATGTGCACAAAAAAACTCAAAAAAGCACAAAATAAAATTGTTACATGAGATAGTCAAGTCACCTTTATTTACATGTGAAACTCGAAAAATGAGAATATGGTGCAAAAGTTCATTTATTTCAGTAATTCAACTTAAAAGGTGAAACTAATATATTATATAGACTCATTACATGCAAAGTGAGATATTTCAAGCCTTTATTTGTTATAATTGTGATGATTATGGTTTATAGCTTATGAAAACCTTTTCGCAATTTGGGGTTTAAGTTGAATCACTGAATTTTTTGCACCACATTCTCATTTTTCAAGTTTGTACAAAGTTTGTTTCTAGAAGAAAATTGCGTCATCGTCCACCTTAAGTAAGGCAAATCAATAATATTGTTGGATATTAAATGTCCCCAGCTAAGAAAGCCAAAACCCAAGGCAAAGTAAACATTAACTGAAATACCATTGAAAAACTATTTTATTTCAGCTAGTTGCCAAGGCATCATTTTTCATCATAATTTAGTTTAACTTAATGTACTAAAATAAATCATTTTGTTTGACATATTGCATGTTCAGATACTCATACAACTAAATATTCTGGGGGATGTGGAAGTTTGTGAAAATGATCAAAAATGCTGAAAAATAATCTGACTGGCAACGTAAAAAAATAGAATGGAAAGAGTAATGTTAACTAGCGTAGTTAACTAATGTTTACAAATGAACCCTTTAATGTAAAGTGTTACCAGAAACTCAACTATCTTCATGAACAGGCTTTGACTTTTAACTGGGGATGCACTGAAATGACAATTTTGGTCGATACCGATAACCGATAATTCATCATATTTGAAAGCCGATAATATATCGGCCGATAAATCTAAATCCAAATTTTTATATAATTTTTGAGAGCCTGATTATTAAAACAAAAGTCTCACCTTTAAAATCCACGTCTCAATCACACAATTGTAATGATGTTCTCCTTATAGTTTTATGTAGCTGATATGGCAGACTTGTATAACTGTATTTTTAATCCTATTTCAAGCAATTCATAATCATCATGTTGAGCAGTGCGCATCTGAAGAGTCTCAGCTGAAGGAAATAACACATTATTTATCGGCTTTAATATATCAGACACATTTTCTTATCGTGCCGATAACTATAACATTAAAAATGAACATATATCGACCGATACCGATATGGTGGCCGATATATCGTGCATCACTAATTTTAAAGGAAATATTCTCCTAAATGTGAAGTGTTCAGCGATTATTAACAGAAATAACTGGTGCAACTTTAACTTCTGTTTGGGATATGTGATATTTTCAGGTTTATTGTGGGGAAAGCCTTACATATACAAAGACAGAATAAGTCCCGCCTTCTAAATCACAAGCCAATCACGACTTGCCTTAAAGGGACTGTTAAATATCAGTTGTGATGCATCTAAATGGTGTGTGTTCTCATGCATTCTGTGTGTGTGTGTGTGTGAGCAGGTCAGCGGACTATCGGTGTCATCACTAAACTGGATCTCATGGATGAAGGGACCGACGCTCGGGATATCCTGGAAAACAAGCTCCTGCCTCTGAGACGAGGTGAGGCGGTCGTCTGAATGACGCCAGAACGCTTTTATCGTCATCAATCCCATTCTCTCTTCAACGATTCAGTTACAGTCACACACAAACTAAAACCATCAAACAAGGACTGTAGATAAACCGATAATGCTGAAAACACTGGAAAGAAAGTGTTTCTTTGTTCCCTTTATTATTATATGCTTGTGTTTGGAAAATATTAAAATTGATTTTTAATTATTTTAAGTGCTCATAATTACAGGTGAAACTCATGCAAAAGTTATAATTTTGATAATTATGTCTTACAGCTTATGAAAACCCCAAATTCAAAATCTCAGAAAATTTCAATATTACATGAAATCAATAAAAAAAGGGTTTTAAATACAGAAATGTCGCCCCTCTGAAAAGTAAAATCATGCATACAGTATGTGTATAGATTTATATTTACTAAATTTCACCTTTTAAGTTGAATTACTGAAATAGATGAACTTTTACACGATTTTGTAATTTTTCGGGTTTCATCTGTTAATAAAAATGCACAAATAAATTTTACTTATTAAATAAATTAATTAATAAGATGAAATGTAGTCGAATCGTAATTCCCACATTGTGAGGTCCCTCTTATTTTCCTCATTCATTAGAAATAAAATGACTTTATTTTTAAATATCACAAATTCATTGCTCATTTACTCATAATATTATTAAATATATTGAAATAACTTCTCATTGGATGTCCTGAGATGAAACGGTGAGCAGCTATTGAACTTTTGGTATTTCCTTTTGTCCTAAACTATTTATTTATCCATGAGATTTTATGTTAATATTTCAATAATTTAACAATAATGTTGGCTAATGGACACTTGACATGCAGGTATAACAAAATATTTAATTTCTTTTTGTTTTAAAATAATTCATTTCAAATTTATATTATTTGTACTATTAGGCTTTTATTTTCTTTGTAAACACTAATGGAAAAGACTATATCACGTTTCAGCAACATTTGTGACAGCAAATTTGGGTAGCAGGTAAACTACTAGTAAAAAGTATACTTGGTCAAAAGTAAACTACAGCTGACCAGATCGCGCCTCATGGTTTCCCTCTAGTGGAAGTGTGAGAGAGAATGAAGACAGAAAGTCTTCATTTCAGTGACACATCTGGAAAAAACGTTGCTTTCTTTCTCTGCTCGGCATCAGAGTGTGTTTATGGGAGAGCAGTGTGTGCTGACGCTGCAGTTTCACACACGTCGGGTTTTCCCATCAAACGCGTCTTCAAAACCACAAACATGCGTTCTTTCCGGATCCGAAAGCAACGAGAGTTTAACCTTTTAATCCAGACATATTTCATTGTCTATGTGTACTGCATATCTGCATCATCCAATTTAATGTGGTTTAATAGCATTCTCAAGACCTTTCCACCAAAATCAAATCGAAATCAAGTAACTCTGTAAGGTTTTAAAAAGAAAATATAGAATCAAATAAATCTATTTTATTTTCTAATATTAATGCTGGATTAATAGTGTTTTATTTGTGAATACAAATAGTAATATATAAAATTTCTGTCTTTATTAACCTTTATGCATTGACATCTAAATCATTCCGTTGCATTTTTTAACCCTTGTGTGTTTTTAAGGACATTTCTGTCTTTTAAATTTTTTTTTTTATATAATTTTGCTATTGATGCAAACGGCATAATTCATTTGTCAGAAGTGTGTATTTTTATTGGAATTTTCACATTTCATCCTAATTTACTTTCATAAATCTATTTATACACAAAATAGGACCTCAAGGACAAAAATGTCCCCATTAAAACTGAATTCTTTAGTCCCAGGGGCCTTTAAACTATAAAATAATGAGCCCGTTCTCATCCCAAAGCGCCATATACGACGCTTTTGCAAAAGCGTAAATATCGAACGCACATGGCACCCTTTAGCGCCAAATGAGACGCAGAAATATTAGGTCCAAAAGCGCCCCCTAGTGTTCTAACCCTCACCCCACCCCATACCTAAACTTAACCAAAACGAAAGCGTCTAATTAGACGTTAAAGGGTGCCATGAGCGCCGCATTTTTACGCTTTTGCAAAAGTGTCAAATATAACGCTTTGGGATGAGAATGCGTTGAAATAATGCAATCTTTGTTAAGAGGCTTTCGTTCTGTTGGCAAGGCTTCAAAAATACAATTTGTACTATTTTTTTAATCGGTTTTGCCTATAAAGCAAATATTCTGCATTATAGAGCCAATTAGATCTTTAAAACGAGAGCAAACTTAAGCTTTAGTAAGAGTTTTTGACACAGATATTTTTGTCCTCTAAGGACTTCGGTAACTTTTTTAAATCGGCGCTCAAGGCTTCGTGGATTTAGGACATTTAAATGCTAATTAAGGCCTTATTTTTTACACTAAGGAATTTACAGATCCGCGGACATCCTGTAACTCATAGAAATAGATCAAGACCCTCCTCAGGAGTTTCTGTGAATAATTAACAAGGTCTCAGAGTAACAAACAGGAGAATATGGAGCTTCGATTCCCAGGGAAAGCAAGAACTGATCAAATGCAAATGTATATTACACTGTAAAAAATGCTTTTCTTACTTGGGCAAGGCAAGGCAAGTTTATTTATATAGCACATTTCATACACAATGGCAATTCAAAGTGCTTTACATAGAAGAAATTAAAATAATCAAAAGAAATCAGAATAATTAAAACAGTTTAGAATAAAAAATATGAAATAATGAAAAAAATAAAGATAAAAATAAAATACAGTAAATAATTAAAACAAAAAATACTTAGTATTTCCAGTCCAAATATCAAACATTTCTTAAATTAAGATGCATTTACTAAAGTAGTGAAATGCCATAAGATATTAAGTCTTGTTTTCTGGGGAAAAACTAATTTTTCTTTAAAAAAAAGCAAAATTATCTGCCAATGGGGTCAGAAAAATAATCCTGTTTCTGTTTGAATTAACATTATTTTTCTGACCCCATTCGCAGATAATTTTGCCTTTTTTAAGCATCAACTCTCTTCATTTAGATTAATTTCCCCGGAAAACAGGACATAATATCTAACGTCATGTACTTATCTTGTAAATGCATTTTGATTTAAGAATTTTTACATACTTTGACTGGAAACAAGACAAAAATATTAAGTAAGAAAAGCATTATTCGCAGTGTACCTTCTGCCAAATGCATAAATGTAAAGGCATAAATATATAAATGCATAAATATAAAAATGCATAAATATAAAAATGCATACAATAAAAATGCATAAAATAAAAATGCATAAATGTAAAGGCATAAATATATAAATGCATAAATATAAAAATGCATAAATATAAAAATGCATACAATAAAAATGCATAAAATAAAAATGCATAAATGTAAAGGCATAAATATATAAATGCATAAATATAAAAATGCATAAATGTAAAGGCATAAATATATAAATGCATAAATATAAAAATGCATAAATGTAAAGGCATAAATATATAAATGCATAAATATAAAAATGCATAAATATAAAAATGCATACAATAAAAATGCATAAAATAAAAATGCATAAATGTAAAGGCATAAATATATAAATGCATAAATATAAAAATGCATAAATATAAAAATGCATACAATAAAAATGCATAAAATAAAAATGCATAAATGTAAAGGCATAAATATATAAATGCATAAATATAAAAATGCATAAATGTAAAGGCATAAATATATAAATGCATAAATATAAAAATGCATAAATGTAAAGGCATAAATATATAAATGCATAAATATAAAAATGCATAAATGTAAAGGCATAAATATATAAATGCATAAATATAAAAATGCATAAATGTAAAGGCATAGATATGAAAATGCATAAATGTAAAGGCATAAATATATAAATGCATAAAATAAAAATGCATAAATATAAAAATGCATAAAATAAAAATGCATAAATGTAAAGGAATAAATATATAAATGCATAAAATAAAAATGCATAAATATAAAAATGCATAAATGTAAAGGCATAAATATATAAATGCATAAAATAAAAATGCATAAATGTCTCAAATTGTGCTCACATTTGCAGAAGTAAGAAAGCATGCAATCTGAGTATGAACTCAAACATCTCTCATCAGTTTCTGCTAAGATCAGATGATGTGAGTGTGTTGTTCTCTCATGATGTGTGTGTTTGACTGCAGGTTACATCGGTGTGGTGAACCGCAGTCAGAAAGACATCGACGGAAAGAAGGACATTAACGCGGCTATGGCTGCGGAGAGGAAGTTTTTCCTGTCTCATCCCAGTTATAGACACCTGGCCGACCGCATGGGAACGCCGTTCCTGCAGAAAACCCTCAACCAGGTGAGACGATGGAGATCAGGCAACTCACCATTGAGTCGCCTGATGGAGTTTAGGACACCATTGGGTCGCCTGATGGAGTTTTAGGACACCATTGGGTCACCTGATGGAGTTTAGGACACCATTGGGTCACCTGATGGAGTTTAGGACACCATTGGGTCTCCTGATGGAATTTTAGGACACCATTGGGTCTCCTGATGGAATTTTAGGACACCAATGGATCACCTGATGGAGTTTAGGACACCATTGGGTCACCTGATGGAGTTTAGGACACCATTGGGTCACCTGATGGAGTTTTAGGACACCATTGGGTCACCTGATGGAGTTTTAGGACACCATTGGGTCACCTGATGGAGTTTAGGACACCATTGGGTCACCTGATGGAGTTTTAGGACACCATTGGGTCACCTGATGGAGTTTTAGGACACCATTGGGTCACCTGATGGAGTTTAGGACACCATTGGGTCACCTGATGGAGTTTAGGACACCATTGGGTCACCTGATGGAGTTTTAGGACACCATTGGGTCACCTGATGGAGTTTAGGACACCATTGGGTCACCTGATGGAGTTTTAGGACACCATTGGGTCACCTGATGGAGGTTTAGGACACCATTGGGTCACCTGATGGAGTTTTAGGACACCATTGGGTCACCTGATGGAGTTTTAGGACACCATTGAGTCACCTGATGGAGTTTTAGGACACCATTGGGTCACCTGATGGAGTTTTAGGACACCATTGGGTCACCTGATGGAGTTTAGGACACCATTGGATCACCTGATGGAGTTTAGGACACCATTGGATCACCTGATGGAGTTTAAGACACCATTGGGTCACCTGATGGAGTTTAAGACACCATTGGGTCACCTGATGGAGTTTAGGACACCATTGGGTCACCTGATGGAGTTTAGGACACCATTGGGTCACCTGATGGAGTTTTAGGACACCATTGGGTCACCTGATGGAGTTTAGGACACCATTGGGTCACCTGATGGAGTTTTAGGACACCATTGGGTCACCTGATGGAGGTTTAGGACACCATTGGGTCACCTGATGGAGTTTTAGGACACCATTGGGTCACCTGATGGAGTTTTAGGACACCATTGAGTCACCTGATGGAGTTTAGGACACCATTGAGTCACCTGATGGAGTTTAGGACACCATTGGGTCACCTGATGGAGTTTTAGGACACCATTGGGTCACCTGATGGAGTTTAGGACACCATTGGGTCACCTGATGGAGTTTTAGGACACCATTGGGTCACCTGATGGAGTTTAGGACACCATTGGGTCACCTGATGGAGTTTTAGGGCACCATTGGGTCACCTGATGGAGTTTAGGACACCATTGGGTCACCTGATGGAGTTTTAGGACACCATTGGGTCACCTGATGGAGTTTTATGACACCATTGGATCACCTGATGGAGTTTAGGACACCATTGGGTCACCTGATGGAGTTTAGGACACCATTGGGTCACCTGATGGAGTTTTAGGACACCATTGGGTCACCTGATGGAGTTTTATGACACCATTGAGTCACCTGATGGAGTTTAGGACACCATTGGGTCACCTGATGGAGTTTTATGACACCATTGGATCACCTGATGGAGTTTAGGACACCATTGGGTCACCTGATGGAGTTTAGGACACCATTGGGTCACCTGATGGAGTTTAGGACACATTGGGTCACCTGATGGAGTTTAGGACACATTGGGTCACCTGATGGAGTTTTAGGACACCATTGGGTCACCTGATGGAGTTTTAGGACACCATTGGGTCACCTGATGGAGTTTTAGGACACCATTGGGTCACCTGATGGAGTTTTAGGACACCATTGGGTCACTTGATGGAGTTTTAGGACACCATTGAGTCACCTGATGGAGTTTAGGACACCATTGGGTCACCTGATGGAGTTTTAGGACACCATTGGGTCACCTGATGGAGTTTTAGGACACCATTGGGTCACCTGATGGAGTTTTAGGACACCATTGGGTCACCTGATGGAGTTTTAGGACACCATTGAGTCACCTGATGGAGTTTAGGACACCATTGGGTCACCTGATGGAGTTTTAGGACACCAATGGATCACCTGATGGAGTTTTGTTGTGTTGTGCACAACTGGGCCACTGTAACACTGAAAAGTTCTTTTTTTACGCCATATCCCAAAATTCCTTCCTAAAACCTTCAACTCTCTGTCGTTCTTCCGCAGCAACTGACCAATCACATCCGCGACACACTCCCGGGGCTGCGTGCGAAACTGCAGAGCCAGCTGCTGTCCATCGAGAAAGAAGTGGACGAATACAAGAACTTCCGTCCGGACGACCCGTCCCGCAAGACCAAGGCCCTGTTGCAGTCAGTCTCACACACTGCCCTCACATCCAGCATGCTTCAGATATCATATAATTCAACCCTAGCTTAAAATAACTACAAAACCGAGCATGCATTTCCAGCAGGTGAAATACCGTAAACACAGGTGACACTGGAAAAATGAGAATATGGAGCAAAAGTTCAGTAATTCAACTTTAAAAGGTGAAACTAATATATTATATAGACTCATTACATGCAAAGTGAGATATTTCAAGCCTTTATTTGTTATAATGTTGATGATTATGGATTACAGATATGAAAACTTTCACAATATTCTTGTTTTCGAGTGTCACCTGTCCAGGGTAATCTAAAATATTTGGGAACCAATGCTTTAGATTAAATCATTTGCTAAATGAATAAATGAAAATGCAGATGCTGGATGTGTGTGTGTGTGTGTGTGTTTCAGGATGGTGCAGCAGTTCTCGGTGGACTTTGAGAAGCGTATCGAGGGATCTGGAGATCAGATAGACACGTATGAGCTCTCCGGAGGAGCCCGCATCAATCGCATCTTTCACGAGCGCTTCCCCTTCGAGCTGGTCAAGGTGTGTGTGTGTGTGTGTGTGTGTGTGTGTGTGTGTGTGTGTGTGTGTGAGCAGTGACGGCGCATGTAGGCCAAAACTTCTCAACATTGAGAATGAGAAATGTTTCCTTTAAAGGGATACTCCACTTTTTTGGAAATAGGCTCATTTTACCACTCCCCCAGAGATAAAAAGTCGAGTTTTACCGTTTTCGAATCCATTCAGACGATTTTCTGATATTTAGAAGAATATCAGTAACCAGACAGTTTCTGCTCTCATTGACTTCCATAGTAGGAAAAAAATATACTATCATAGTCAATGAGACCAGAAACTGTCTGTTTACTGATATTCTTCTAAATATAAAAAAAAAACAATTGGCTGAATACATTCGAAAACGATAAAACCCAGCTTTTTAAAATGGTAAAATGAGCCTATTTCCCAAAAAAGTGGAGTTTCCCTTTAAGTTGTAATAGTATTTCAGTGTTTTTACTGTATTTTTGATCAAATAAATGCAGCCTTGCTGAGCAGAAGACACTTCTTACCAGAATAAATCATTTGACTGATAGTGTTGAACGTCTTTTGCTGGGGTTTTTAAAGAGTTACAAAACTCTTTAAAACATGTAAGACTGTCAGTCGTGAGTTACGGCGCAGGATTGTGTCTCCCTCCGGCCCTTTAAGAGTAAAATATTCCACCTTCCTTTGCCTGGAAACACAAACTCACTCAAACACACACACTCTCTCTCTCTCACACACACACAAACTCACTCACTCACTCACTCACTGACTCACTCACTCACTCTCTCTCTCTCACTCACTCACTCACTCACTCACTCACTCACTCACTCACTCACTCACGTGTAATCCGTGCTGATGTGTAACTCAGTCACATGATCTCTGTCCTCAGATGGAGTTTGATGAGAAGGAGCTGCGCAAGGAGATCAGCTACGCTATCAAGAACATCCACGGCATCAGGCACGTGTGTTTATATCTCTCTCCCGCTCGTGTGTGCCACCTGGGGTCAAACCTGGGGTCACACCTGTGGTCAAACCTGTGGTTAAACCTGGGGTCACACCTGTGGTCAAACCTGGGGTCACACCTGTGGCCAACCTGGGGTCACACCTGTGGTCAAACCTGGGGGTCACACCTGTGGTCAAACCTGGGGTCACACCTGTGGCCAACCTGGGGTCAAACCATGGGTCAACCTGGGGTCACACCTGTGGTCAAACCTGGGGGTCAAACCATGGGTCAACCTGGGGTCACACCTGTGGCCAACCTTGGGTCAAACCTGGGGTCACATCTGGGGTCAAACCTGGGCTCACACCTGTGGTCAAACCTGTGCTCAAACCATGGGTCAACCTGGGGTCAAACCATGGGTCAACCTGGGGTTACACTTGTGGTCAAACCATGGGTCAACCTGGGGTCACACCTGTGGTCAAACCATGGGTCAACCTTGGATCACACTTGTGGTCAAACCATGGGTCAACCTGGGGTCAAACCTGGGGTTACACCTGTGGTCAAACCATGGGTCAACTTGGGGTCACATCTGTGGTCAACCTGGGGTCACACATCCAATCACAAACATCTCTGACTTCAGTGTCATCCAATCAGAGACCCAGGATGAGGGTTTTGTGATAGTAGCCGCGTTTCCATTACCCTTCCAATTGCGCAAATTGAAATTGCGAATTGAAAATACGCTCAATGGAAACACGTAGATTTTGCAAAAACTTGCGTAAAAGCTTTCAAAAATATGTATCGTAAAAAAGTTTTTACTTCCACATGAGGCGTTTTTCAGGCAACTCGAAAAATCACTATTTCGCAAAACTACAAAAGAAACAGTTTTTTAGCATTTATAGATCACCGGTCGACTCCTCTTTAGACATGACGTGGTGTGTTTGGACAGAAGATGAGAGCGAGTTCTTCATTAAACTCAAAAAAGACTGGATTCTAAACCACAAACAAATGCCACAATTTTAGAAGCATATATGAGGGAGAAACTCGTGGATGCGTGGATAAAACGCCTACGTCTCCTACGACTAAAATATCATGGCTAGTGGCTATGTCAATTTAAATACGTAAAGACTTATCGCGAGAGAAAACAATGACGTTTCAGTCGCATAACATCGGTTTATGGAAACGTCAATAGTTTTTTTATCGACACTTATAAAATATCGCAAAAGTTTTGCGCAAATGAGTAATGGAAACGCGTCTTGTCTGTATGTGTCTCTCCTCGCCTCTCGAACGAACCTCGTCTTTAGGAGTAGAAAACGTGACCTTTGGGCTTCAATAACCAACGTGAGGCTTTATTATTGCCACGTTTTATTTACAATCCTCCTTTTGTCCAACTATCTTTATTACGAGTTTGTATCTCACGGGTCGCGTCAGACGAGAGGGTCGACACTGAAAATACTAAATAGTTTTGTGTTAATGTTAGAGTCTAATGTTAAGGGACAACTACGGCGCAAAATGAAACTTTGGTCCCTAGTCAACCATTCTACAAATCTCAGGTACCAATGTTTTATTAGACCAAAGATTTATTTTGCGCCGGAGTTCTTCTTTAACACACGGAACCGCGTTGTAAAGTTTTGTCATATCTTTGTAATGTTTTAGTTTTAGTTGTATTTTCCCTTATAAGTCATATTTCAGAGATTTAATATTTGAAGGTGCTCTATGTAAAATTGAGAAGCTCTTATTGCTAGCGACACCGGTGGCCGTTAAGTGAATTGCAGCCACAGTTTTAGAGTCTAATGTTAAAGGAGAACTCCGGCGAAAAATGAACCTTTGGTGTAATAAAACATTGGTTCCTAGTCAACCGTTCTACAAATCTCAGGTGCCAATGTTTTATTAGACCAAAGATTTATTTTGCTTTTACACACGGAATCGCGTTGTAAAGTTTTATACTTTCATATCTATGTAATGTTTTAGTTTTAGTTGTGTTTTCCATATTTCCAAGTCCAAGTCATATTTCAGACATATAATATTTGAAGGTGCTCAATGTAGAATTGAGAAACTCTTGTTTGCTAGCGACACCGGTGGCCGTTAGGTGAACTGCAGCCACAGTTTTAGAGTCTAATATTAAAGGAGAACTCCGGCGCAAAATAAATCTTTGGTCTAATAAAACATTGGTCTCTAGTCAACCGTTCTACAAATCTCAGGTGCCAATGTTTTATTAGACCAAAGATTTATTTTGCGCCGGAGTTTTCTTTAACACACGGAATCGCGTTGTAAAGTTTTGTCATATCTTTGTAATGTTTTAGTTTTAGTTGTGTTTTCCCTTATAAGTCATATTTCAGAGATTTAATATTTGAAGGTGCTCTATGTAAAAATTGAGAAATTCTTGTTGCTAGCGACACCGGTGGCCGTTAAGTGAACTGCAGCCACAGTTTTAGAGTCTAATGTTAAAGGAGAACTCCAGCGAAAAATGAACCTTTGGTCTAATAAAACATTGGTTCCTAGTCAACCGTTCTACAAATATCAGGTACCAATGTTTTATTAGACCAAAGATTTATTTTGCTTTAACACACGGAATCGCGTTGTAAAGTTTTATTGTCATATCTATGTAATGTTTTAGTTTTAGTTGTATTTTCCCTTATAAGTCATATTTCAGAGTTGACAGTAGTTGAAGGTGCTCTATGTAGAATTGACAAACTCTTGTTTGCTAGCGACACCGGTGGCCGTTAAGTGAATTGCAGCCACAGTTTTAGAGTCTAATCTTAAAGGAGAACTCCGGCGCAAAATGAATCTTTGGTCTAATAAAACATTGGTCCCTAGTCAACCGTTCTACAAATCTCAGGTGCCAATGTTTTATTAGACCAAAGATTTATTTTGCTTTAACACGCGGAACCGCGTTGTAAATTTTTATACTGTCATATCTTTGTAATGTTTTAGTTTTAGTTGTATTTTCCCTTATAAGTCATATTTCAGAGATTTAATATTTGAAGATGCTCTATGTAAAATTGAGAAACTCTTGTTGCTAGCGACACCGGTGGCCGTTAAGTGAATTGCAGCCACAGTTTAAACAATTAAGACTAACAATTGAGCGTCGCCATTATTTCAGTTCTTCATTCATTATTATGGGCTGGGGAGGGAGTTTGTTGGATTTAACGCTTTTCTTTCCACCCAATTTTTCCTTTTCTTTCTCTCCTCTGTCGTTCTTTTCCCGGGCCTGTCCGTTCTCTCTGGTCGGACAGAACTGGGCTCTTCACACCGGACATGGCCTTTGAGACCATTGTGAAAAGGCAGATCATGAAGACTAAAGAGCCGTGCCAGAAATGTGTGGACATGGTCATTTCTGAGCTAGTCAATACCGTTAGGCAGTGTACTAAGAAGGTAAAGGCCTGGTGGAGGGTTTTTCCGTGTCTCCCATCAACCCAAACTATTGCTGTGATCCACCTGTGACCCCCCAGGGGGATTGTGGGTGTTTATCGTCGTGTATGTTCGTGTGCCTGAGCTTTGGACAGAGGTTCTGGGTGGAATGGCTTTGTGTACGGAGAGCCGTGGACGCTGAGGTTTCAACCGCTGGGTGATCCTAGTTAATCCTTTGATTACGGTCATTTCGGAAAGAATTAACAGCGTTTTTACTAGGGCTGAACAATATACAAGACAAATGGGATGGCTTGTAAAATGTGATATTTGATTTATAACTGAAAAACGGAAAATTATATAAACAAACTGGAGCTGCACGATTTTGGATAAATTATTCGTTACGATTATTTTCGTTAAACGTAAGGGTTAAGTGAGCATTAACCTGTTTAACAGGGTTTTTACTAAAGCTGCACGATATTTAGGGCTGGGCAACGATTAATCGCGATTAATCGCATCTAAAATAAAAGTTTGTGTTTAAATAATATGTGTGTGTGTACTGTGTATAATTATATTGTATATAAAAATTCACACACATGCATGGCTGTATTTCAGAAAAATGTGTTATTATTACATAAAATATTAATATTTATATTTAATATAAATAATGTATAAATATATTTACAGTATATACATGCAAATATTTCTTAAATATATACATGAATGTTAGTGTGTCTATAAATACAAAATATTTATACACACTACACACACATATATTATGTAAACACACACTTTTATTTTGGATGCGATTAATCCCTAACGATATTCAAGAATGTGTTTGGTTGTTGAATGGGATATTTGATCTATTCAAACATATTTAAACAAATTAAAACATTTAAAAATTATAAAACAAATTGAAGCTGCACTAATCTGGATAAATTGAGAACCAATTTTTTTTTTGGTTTAAATTGAGATCACGATTCTATGGAAGCTTGTTTCCGCTATAGAATACAAAATAAAAAGGTCATTTTTATTTCTACGACTTTATATCTCACAATTGCATGATATAAAGTTGCAATTGCGTGTTAAAAAGTCAGAATTGTGAACAAAGTCAGTCTTTTCTTTCCTTAGAATTTGACTTTATAACTCGCAATTGCAAGTTTATATCTCACAATTCTGAGAAAAGATGTCCGATTACGAGAATAAACTCGCAATTGTGAGTTTAAAAAAAGTCAGAATTATGACTATATCTTGCAATGCTGAGAACTAAAGTCAGATGTAAACTCGCAATCGTGTGATAAATAGTCGCAATTATCTTTTAATTTTTTTTATTCTGTGGCGGAAACAAGCATCCATATGATTCTGAATAGACAACTAATTAACATGACGTCATTTATTAGAGCTCCTAACAAAATGTTAATACTGCAGTCTATTAAAAAAATTAAATTTAACTAATTTGAATTAATTCTTGAGTGATTCAATGACGCACTCCTTGTTTTTGAACGAGTCTCTTGAATGAATGTTTAAATGACATTTTTAACAGCCACTTGTCGCCACCTACTGGTGTAACGGTGTAATGATGCAATCTTTATTGGTTAACTCTATTTTCATTGCTACCGTAGACATCAGTGTTAATATCCGAACTATGAACTTTTATCCCAGAACATTTGAATATTTGTAACAAAAAAATAATGATTCTGTGTGATCGAAAATACGCTGTTTTCATATCTATGCATGATGACAACTGCTTTCTCTGGGTCAGAATGCAGATTTGAATGTTCGCCGTGATCAAAGTATTAATAGACGAATCATTGACGATTAAGAATAAGATCATGTGGGTGTTTGAATCGAGATTGTGATCTTTCAACGCTTAATCGTGCAGCTCCGTAATCCAACACACTACAGACGGTTACCACCAAAACCGACCATCTCATGCCATCTTGAGCGGCCGAACCCAGTACTATCTGCATCAACATGAACTGATATGGATTGGTGGTGATATTTTCCATAATTTCAATATATTGTGCAGCCCTATTTTTGCCGTTAAAATTAAAATATTTCATGATCCAAAACCCCAAGCTAACACTGTTCTTCATGAGCTCATCTAGCAGACCTCAGCGTCCAAACGCTCTATTTATTCGAGACAGAAGCTTTGAGGAAGGCAGAGATGTGGCTAACGGCAGTCAAGAGATATTGATCAATAAATCCAGAGCAGAAAAACAATGGCAGAAGCTTCCCGATGACACTTAGGCTAAATCACAAGTCAATTATCGTTTATATAGTGCTTTATACATTTACACTATAATGTTTACAGTGTGTTCTGTTCACTTTGAACTTCACAACTTCAAAAGAAAGGATTCTTGCAATATGTAATATTGTCACTGTTTGTTACAGGAAGAGTATTTTCGAAAGTAACTAAAGGGCTAAACAAGCAACAGGTCTATCAAATCAATCAAACAATGAGTCGCTATGGCAACAAATGAGAACATTCTAGAAACCATAGTAACGGAAAGGAAACGCCACAAACAAAGAGTTACAAATTTAAAAGATGAACTGTACGTTACAAATATACCACACATACCAACCGAGAGATTTGTTTTGTCGCAAAATGTAAATGCAAGAAAACAAAAAATGCAACATTGAAATAAACATGAAAGACTGAAATAGTGTTTCATTGGAAAACATACTTATAATTATATATTTGTATATATATATTAGGGCTGTGCAAAAATTAATTGCGATTAATGGCATCCAAAATAAAAGTCTGTGTTTACATAATATTTGTGTGTGCTGTATATAATTATTTTATATTTATAAATACACACACATGCATGTATATATTTAAATGTTTTATTCATATATAAAATATTTATATAATATAGATTATGTATTTATATATATTTATACAGAATTTAAGCACAAATAATTCTTAAATATACACATGCATGCATAGGTATTTATATATACAAAATAATTATATACAGCACACACATATATATTATGTAAACACAGACTTTTATTTTGGATGCGATTATTGGCAATTAATTTTTGCACAGCCCTAATATATATATATATATATATATATATATATATATATAAAACAAAATATTTTTTTACAGTGCGTTACATATAGTACTTTCATGTAAATTTAATGAACACACAAAAAAAGAAATTAATAACTATTTCTAATTCTAACTGTAAAAGAAATTGCTAGAAAATTACACAAAAATCGAAATAAGACTGAAATAATGTTTTATTGTACACTGTAAAAATGAATATGCTTTATCTAATCAATAAAATTGTGGCAACAGATTACAAGCAATATTATTTATTAAATTGAACAAACTAGAATTGAGTAATAGTTAATCAAATTAATATTCTAATTTGTAAAATTTAATTCATAATATTGCTAATATGTTGCCACAATTTTATTGATTAGATAAAGCTAATATTTTTTTCAGTGCACATCTTTAAAAAGCATTTTTACAGAATGCAACAAATATGAATGTCATATTAAACGTATAATGTTCACATTTATTGTTATATTCTACTAAATATAATTTAATCGTACTCTTCTATTTTTATAAATCAGCAACCGTTACAACTGTAAACAATCAGAACCTCAAATTGTGAAAACGTTTTCATAAGCTATAAAACATAACAAATAAAGGTCTGTCTATTTGAATATGAACCTGTATAATCTCTGTAACTGATGCTCAATCGTTAACGAGGGCTCTCGGACTGCCTTTGGTCTGCGCATCTGCTTTCCGAAGGCTTGTGTCTCGGCCACGGGTCGACTTCTCTGCGGCTCGCTGTCGAATGGCTTGAGGAGAAACCAAATGTCTCACTTCTCTTTCCTCTGTGCTGTCTATCTATCTGCCCTCCAACCCTGTCTATCTGTCATTCCTCCACCTCTTCTCCTCTCTCTCCATGACTCTTCCTCTGCAGGACGGGCCTGTTCACCCCTGACCTGGCCTTTGAGGCCATAGTGAAAAAGCAGATCCAAAAGCTAAACGGGCCGTGCCTCAAATGTATAGATATGGTTGTGAGCGAGCTCTCCTCCACCATTCACAAATGTAGTGAGAAGGTAAAGAGGAACGAAGCTCCGTTCGTCCACGTCTATCTTAAACGTACGGATAGACCGATGGCTGGACGCAAGGGCAATCGTAATATTAATGAAGTATGTTCGTTCTTTGGTTTGCTTCAGGATAAGTTACTTGTAATTATGCGTAATTTACTGATATTATTATAGTGTGCATGTCCTTAAAATAAAGTGTCACCAAAAAATTTGCTCATATTTTTAGGGTTTAATCGAATTTTTCGGTTCATTAAAAACAGAAAATGCCCTCCGGACGTCATTTTTTTTTGGCCTCTACTATTTTATTAATATTATAGATTATATTTAGGGCTGTCAAAACGATTTATCGCGATTAATCGCATCCAAAATAAAAGTTTGTGTTTACATAATATATGTGGGTGCACTGTGTATAATTATTATATATATATAAACACACACACATGCTTGTATATATTTTAGAAATATTTTCATGTATATTCTGTATATAGATTTATATTATATATAATTATAAATATTTTATATATAAATAATATTTTTTTCTTACATATACATGCGTGTGTGTTTTTTATATATATCTAAAATAATTATACACAGTGCACCCACATATATTATGTAAACACAAACTTTTATTTTGGATGCAATTAATCGCGATTAATCGTTTTGGCAGCCCTAATTATATTATATATAGCGTTTTTGTTGTTGCAATGTGATATTATTTTGATGAGAGAATAAATGAGGCATTTTTTGTCAATCTTCAGGGATTTCCTCTAAATAAAAATGACAAGCTGTAAAATTGAAATGAAAACTGCAAAATAAAAACATTCAAAATATTAATAAATACTACACTACTCTTTAAAAATGCTGGGTTGTTGAGTCAAATATGGACAAACCCAACCGCTGAGTTAAAATATGTTTGTCTATATTTGACCCAAACATGGGTTAAAACAACCCAGCATTTTTAGAGAGTAGTGTAGTATTAAAAAACACACTGTTACACATAAATCAACATATGCTGTTTTTAAATTGAGCGTAGATCAGATTTATTAGGATTAGTCCAGCAACGATCGGTCTATCCTTACCTCTCAGATTTCATCCTGGTTTATTTTGTCTGTGTCAATTTAATTTACCAAGTATTTGTGTCGTTTTTTCACACAACAGTAGCCGTAGACATTTTATCCAAATCAGTTTATGTATTAATAACGCATGCTCCCTCGTATGGCCCGTTGGTTTTTCAGTGTTTTTCTGTCGGATGTGTGTGTGTTTTAGTTCTAGCGTGAGAAATCCTGCGTATATAACTGATGCTGGAGCTGGAAGGTCTTCTTACACCAGCAGACTAACAGTCATATCTGTTTCTCTCTCTCTCATTCCCTCTCTCTCATACCATTCCATCAAACGTATCCCTCAAAAACACTCTGCTTCTGTGGATTTGGACTGTATGTTTTGAGTTTTGTCTGAAAGAAGAAAAAAATACATATTTGGCTCATACAAAAAAGAAAACTGCCATTATTTGCTCACCTTCCAAATGCACATGTTGTTGTTGTTTCTAAAGCGCAATATGAGGTTTTTTAAAGAATCTTCAAGCTCCAAAATGAACTCAAAACCCAACCCAAGCATTATATAATTATGATTACATCAGTTAGTATCACTAAGACATGAAAGTGATTAATAATAATTTAGAAAATACAATAATTCAGTCCTTTTTTGTAGCTTGACACTCGTATAACTGGTTTTAAGAGAAAGATTTTTCAGAAATTGTCGTGTTAAAAAGAGCAGCATATGTGTTTGGAAAGACGTAATAATGCCAGACGATGTTTTAGTCACATTAAATGGCTTAATATATGCAGCATGTACACTTTTAGAAGAAAAGGTTCTATATAGAACCTTAAAAGGTTCTATCAGTGTTACGTATTTGGAACCCCTAAAAGGTTCTATACACTCTTAAAAAAGGGTTCCTCTGGGTTCTATATAGAAGCCTGTGGTTCCATACTTGGCCAATACCAAAAAAAAATAATAAAATGGTTCTATATAGAACCCTGGGGTTCCATACTTGGCCAATACCAAAAAAAGGTTCTATATAGAACCCTGGGGTTCCATACTTGGCCAATACCAAAAAAAGGTTCTATATAGAACCCTGGGGTTCCATACTTGGCCAATACCAAAAAAATGGTTCTATATAGAACCCTTGGGGTTCCATACTTGGCCAATACAAAAAAATGGTTCTATATAGATCCCTGGGGTTCCATACTTGGCCAATACCAAAAAAAATGGTTCTATATAGAACCCTGGGGTTCCATACTTGGCCAATACCAAAAAAATTGTTCTATATAGAACCATGGGGTTCCATGCTTGGCCAATACCAAAAAATAAAAAATAAAATGGTTCTATATAGAACCCTGGGGTTCCATACTTGGCCAATACCAAAAAATGGTTCTATATAGATCCCTGGGGTTCCATACTTGGCCAATACCAAAAAAATGGTTCTATATAGAACCCTGGGGTTCCATACTTGGCCAATACCAAAAAATAAAAAATAAAATGGTTCTATATAGAACCCTGGGGTTCCATACTTGGCCAATACCAAAAAATGGTTCTATATAGAACCCTGGGGTTCCATACTTGGCCAATACCAAAAAAATGGTTCTATATAGAACCCTGGGGTTCCATATTTTGGCCAATACCAAAAAATGAAAAATAAAATGGTTCTATATAGAACCCTGGGGTTCCATACTTGGCCAATACCAAAAAATGAAAAATAAAATGGTTCTATATAGAACCCTGGGGTTCCATACTTGGCCAATACCAAAAAAATGGTTCTATATAGAACCCTGGGGTTCCATACTTTGCCAATACCAAAAAAATTGGTTCTATATAGAACCCTGGGGTTCCATTCTTGGCCAATACAAAAAAAAAAAAAATTGTTCTATTTAGAACCATTTTGGAGTTCCATATATGAAGCGGGGGATGGAACTATTTTGGGTTCTAAATAGAACCTCTTCCTCTAAGAGTGTAGGTGTGTGAGCTCTTCGGAAGGTTGAAGGAACATCAGTGTGAATCCACGTGTTCTCCTCTCGTTCTCATAGTAATCTTCATCTCTGAGCTCGTTTGTTATGCCTGTTCGCTCTAGAAACACTCATTTCTACAGAACCCTGATCATGTGATGTTTCACTGCTAGACGCCCACCACTGCATCCCTGTGCGAACCAAAACACTCTGCTGGTGTAGTTTTTGTGATTGTTTATATGCGTGTGTGTGTGTGGGTTGATTTATTTAATTCTACACTGGCTTCAAATTCCAATGCATCAGCAAGTCACACAGATCCTTACAATTCGGTTAACATTTATGTTGCAAAAATTGCAGTATTCAAAATCAAATCAATATTACGGGTCGGTCGTATCGTGAATGATTCATCATCATGATTCATGTGCACAACTCTTGGTATTTGGCTAAATGTCGGGGATGCACGATATATCGGCCACCATATCAATATCGACCGATATATTTTCATTTTTAATGTTATCGTTATCGGCCTGATAAGAAAATTTGGCCGATGTATTACAGCCGATTAATAATGTATTATTTCCTTCAGCTGAGACACTTCAGATGCGCACTGTTCAACATGATGGATTTGAATTGCTTGAAATAGGATTGAAATCACTTAAAAAAAATGAATTTACAGTTTAGTATTTTGTCTTCAAGTCTGTCATATTGGCATTATATGACATGAGAACATTATAATTGTTTGCTGGAGACATGACTTTTAATTGTTTTTGTAATCAGGCTCTCAAAAATTATATAAAAATTAAGATTTATCGGCCGATATATCGGTTATCGGCTTTCAAATAAAAATAATTACCGGTATCGGCCAAAATTTTCATATCGGTGCATCCCTAGTTAGATTGCTGGACATTGCAAAGCCAAGAGGCTCATAACTATCTATTTTAATGCATTGAACTTTAGAGTCATGTGACTGTGTGTTTGTGCACAGGGCCAAAAATTAACACTTGGCAAGCGCCAAATACCAGTATATGAAGCGGTGTCAATCCAAGTAAATGTGAACAGTTGAGAAAGTAAACACATGTGTGTCAGTATCAGTATATTAGATCAGTGCATTGACTCTTAAAGTGACAGTAGCCTAATATTCCTCATGCCGTCTGTCAATAATGATGTAAACACTCACTGCTCTTGGCTGAATAACTTCTGTAACTTTAATAAGGATTCATCTATGTTTAATTTATGCACTGACTAGTGTTATTTAAATTTGTTTAGCCTACTTTATTCAATTTCTGTACTTGAACAATGTCAGGTGTCACAACAGGCTACTTTTCATGGCCGGTAAAACATATTTACGTTTGCTAAATTTCCACGGCCATTGGTATGTGTGGCAAAAAGTTAGTTTTAGGCCCTGTCTGTGCAACGAACATGATTGACATGCATGCATAGCCTATATATTATAAGAATAGTGTGTTTTTTATGCTGATACTGTGATTTTACAGACTTTGCAACAGGTTTTCTCTCAATAATGGCTTAGTTTTTGTATCCCGCTCATTGTTTTCATCAGTAAGTAGAGGGTGTAGTGATCACCTGTTGCAGATTCAGTGTGTTGGTTTATCGTATGGTTTATTGGCATCACAAACGCATGTGATTGTGTCACAGTTGGCCCAGTATCCCATGCTGAGAGAGGAGATGGAGCGGATCGTCACTCAGCACATCCGAGACCGCGAGAGCCGCACTAAAGATCAGGTGAGGCCCGTCCCGTTTTTAACCCTCATCCTTCCCTCGGGTCATTTTGACCCGGAAATGTTTTTGTTTTTTTAATCGGAGGAGTCCAAGACCTCATGACTTTTATCGCACTTGAACCATGAATGCACAAAAATGTAATGGATTCGACGAGTTTTGTGGTTAAAATTTTAAAAAGTAACATATCCTTCCCTCTCGGGTCAATTTGACCTCTTAGAAATGTATGCAATGTGAGGAATGCTTCAGGACACATAGAAAACCCTAAAAATATGCAAAATTCAAATTAAAAATGCTAAAACTTTACCAAAAAAAAAAATTCTGTAATGTCCACATGTGTGTCTGAATGCACACTGAAAGGAACTGACTTTAGGACACAGCGGAACAGCTCGAGGCCATCTAGTGGCGAGATAGAATATCATGTTATATTATTATTTTCCCTCCAGAGGTCAGCAAACACTACAATGTAAGATATTTAGAGCTGAATTAAAAGGGTTATGCATGAAATTGTGAGTTATTTTGAATTTAAGTTGAAAGGAATATGTGCTTAAATTACAATTTATTTATTTATTGATCAAATTTAGTAATTGAAAGGTAAATAAACTAAAAAATTCTCCAAAAAATTGCAATAAAAAATAGAAAAAATATTACCAAAATGAAATAAAATAAGCTTTCTGTTGTTGGTCAGGTGCTGCTGTTGATTGACATCGAGCTGGCGTACATGAACACCAACCATGAAGATTTCATCGGGTTTGCCAAGTGAGTCAAGTTTCCAGTATCGTATAAAATACAGACATTAATATATATATATATATATACACATACACACACACTGCGGTTCAAAAGTTGGGATCGGTAAGATTTTTAATGTTTTTAAAAGAAGTCTCTTCTGCTCACCAAGGCTGCATTTATTTGGTTAAAATAATAATAATATTGTGAAATATTATTACAATTTAATATAATCATTTCTATTGGAATATATTTAAAAATATGATTTATTCCTGTGAATTTTCTCAGTATAATTACTCCAGTCTTCAGTGTCACATGATCCTTCAGAAATCACTCTAATATGAGGATCTGATGCTCAAGAAACATATATTATTATAAATTATATTTTACAATATATTCACATAGAAAACAGCTGTTTTAAATAAATAATATATATATATATATGTGTGTGTGTGTATTATATATATAAATATATATATATATAAAAATAAATATATAAATATATATAAATATATTATATATAAATGTAATAATATTTCATATTACTGTTTGTTTAGTTTCAATCAAATAAATACAGCCTTGGTGAGCAGAAGAGACTTCTTTTTAAAACATGAACGTCAGTTTATATATAAATATATATATTTAGTTGATTGTGTTCTGTTCAGTGCTCAGCAGAGAAGCAGTCAGGCGAGCAAGAAGAAAGCGGCGGGTAATCAGGTGAAGGCTTTATAACACAGCCTCATATTGAGAGGCATGTTGTGTGTTAAATGTTACTCATGCTCATTTAATGTGTGTGTCCAGTGTGTGTTTCTCTGTTCTTCATCTATGTTTCTTACTCTTTATCTTCACGCCCTTATCAACTGATCCAGGGCCAGGTTTGTTCTCATGCTTCTCTCAGTTCAAACACAAGCTTTCATAGAGAGAACTGTTCTCAGATCAGACGTTAAGTTCAAGTTCAGCTCCATCATCAGCATTTAAACTTAAATGATGCTGTATAGCGTCACCGACGTCTCAAACTCAGCAGAATCAACATTAATACTCATAGTGTGTCCTCAAGACTTCAACATTTTACATGTTCACACTTGATACTTGTGTGATAAATCACTTACTGAGCGTAACTGAACTCCTATGAAGAGCAACGTCCACACAATAACCCCTGAATGCTGTTGATGGAGGCCGAACTGAGCCCAGAACAGTGTGTTAGTCGTAGAGCTGCTGTATGAGGGGCTTACACACGCTTACACTGATATAGGTGCAGTTCTGCTTCACTCAAATCAGTTGTTAAGGGCAACAAGTGTGTGTGTGTGTGTGAGAGAGAGAGAGAGAGAGAGAGAATGTGTGTGTGTCTGTGAGAGAGATTGAGTGTGTGAGACAGAGAGTGGGTGTGTGTGAGAGAGTGAGTTTGTGAGAGTGTGTGTGTGTCGGTCTTGTTCTGCTCATAGACGCATTAATTCACCGCTGCATGTTCTTCAGTTGTTCAGTGTTTCTCCTCTACAGAGAGACCAGCATAACTATAATCATAATCATAATTAGGGCTGGGTATTGAGACAAATTTCACAATTCGATTCGATTTCGATTCACAAGCTTGCAATTCGATTTCGATTCGATTCAATATCGATTATTCTGGATATCAGTTCCAATAAATGGCCATTTTTCTGAAGGGAATCAAATCTCTGAACTAATGCTGTAAACTATGAGAGTCTAGTTGGAGCTTCATTAGCCTAATATGAAGGTCATAATCAACTGTTTTGTAGCTATACAAACACTTAAATTACACTTTTATTTATTTTTATAATAAGAAGATTATATGAAATAGAAACATTTAAATGGTGGCTGTCATAAAAACTTGCCAGATTTCTTCAAATCTGCATTAAATATTGAAGAACATTAAGATTATAATGCATATGTAATATGGTGTATATATTTATCAAAATGCTCCTCTCTAGAGTTATTTTTTCTATCTGACTAACGAGTTTATGTGGGTTTTCTGAGGTAAATATGACGATGACATTGATTACGAGCTGTTTAACTGACGTCTTTCCACGGTTGAAACGCTGATTGAGTGAATCAATGTGTCATGATCCGGATTTGGATCAGTTGTCCTCTATCTTTAACACACTTTCAGATGCTCATTCATGTTTATTTGGCGCTGTGACTGCTATTATTAAGCCGGAAGAGAGATCAGCGCTGCTGATTCTCCAGAGCGATCTCACGCCACAGCGACAAAACACTATTTATGATTCTGAATTTCTAAAGAAAATGGACGGAATCTGAAAATTGAGACTTTGTTTCATATCAATATTGACAAAGGACAAAGATTACTGCGATTTTTTGGATGCGCGCAGCCGCGATACAATGATCCATTCATTCAAATGAAACAGGATGACTAATCGATCCTTGAGATTTAAGAATCGATATCGGTTCGTAAAAATGAGAATCGATTAATATCGAGAAATCAATATTTATTTCCCAGCCCTAATCATGATCATAGCATTCGTCTGTAGATGATCTAGCAGATCTCTAGATTTGTCCAGATTTTTTTGCAGTGTTTGCCCAAAGACTGCAGACACACACTGCTATTCAATCACGCATAATTAACCCATCAACCTCCAAACTCTTATTTTAATTCAAATGCATGTGTTTATGTTTAGAGCCAGACCGATATATCGGCCGATATTAGGCATTTTCCAAAATATCGGTATCGGCAGTTATAATGGCCGATAAATAAATATTTAAAAAATGAAATAAAACTGGACGAAACACGCTTCAATCATCTCTCCTTGGCCTGTTATATTGAAAATGTACGTTTAATTTGCAGTATGATGTTATGTATTGCTAAATTATGGCTCATCATAGACTAGCTAACCACAAAGCTAGCTAACGCCACTATCATCAGTGGAAGACCGCTAACGTTAACATTAATGAGCTTGGAAACCACAATGAACTTTTTCTGCCTAAATAAAGTAATGATTACTGTATTTATAACTAGCATATCTCTAGTTACAGTCCCTGCATTGTAAAATGTAAGTTAGACTTGCGAGGAGTGAACATTTAGACATAGAGAAAAAGTATCAAACGAATCTTGTGCAGAAAAGTTAGCTTTTCTTTTACACATGTGTGAAATCCAACGATATTTCATAAAAACAAAATATCGGCCGAAATATCGGAATATCGGATTTTAAAACCTAAAAATATTTGTATCGTATCGGCCTTCAAAGTCCTTTATCAGTCGAGCTCTAATTATGATATTCATAATGATCTCAGCAGATGAATCTGATCATCCCTGGTGTGTGTGTGTGTCTCAGAACAGTGTGTGTCTCTCAGATCAGTGTGTGTGTGTGTCTCAGATCAGTGTGTGTGTGTGTGTCTCAGATCAGTGTGTGTGTGTCAGATATACCTCTATTACTGCATCACTAGTGTTGTTTCACACAATGATATATCCTCTTCTCCTCATGTTGTTCTTATTCTTGTTTTACTGTGGCGCATCAGGATGAAATCATGGTAAGTACAGTGTGTGTGTGTGTGTGTGTCAGCACTGTCAGTGTGTGATTAACAACATGTCTCGTCTACATCTGTGTGTCAGCGGTTGCGTAAGACACTTCCGTGTGTGTGTCTCCCTGAAGCGTCACTAAAGACGTCAGTCAAGCGTAACGTGAATGAGCGAGCCGGAGTGTGTGTGTGTGTGTGTTCTTGAATTTAGTCTAAACTAGTATTCTTGTTCTGCTCTGTCGAGAACACGTCTGGTGTTTCTGTAGAAAACAAAAAAAAACTATTTTTATTTTCATTGTATTTTGTTCTGTACATTAAACACAAGTAAATAAATATGAGTTGAATGTTATGACGGCTTGAGTTTCGGCGTGTACTGCACATTTGATTCCTGCAGATTTCGTGCTCATCTCATCTCTCAGAACTAAACTAGGTTCCTATTTGCTTCTTATTGCACTTAAACAATCAAATACACAAAAAAATAATGTCAAAAAGCCGTTCTTAGTGAGTATTCACGTATATAGTCGGTTATGTTTTAAGATGGTCTTCATTTGGGGTGACTATATATCTTTGGGGTCTCCAGACAATAACATTAGTTTTTTTTTACACATGTAATTTTACTCTGTTTATTAATGTTTTTTATTCAACATTTGTGTAGTTTTTGAAGGATTTATGAAATAATTTAAATTTACATAAATAAATTAAAAATGTTTTAAAAAAATTTAAATTTTTTTTGTAAAATTTACTTTATAAAAGACCCAAATTTCTAAATTTATATAATTTTATATAAATTTATATAATTTTACTCTGTTTATTAATGTTTTTACTAAACATTTGTGTAGTTTTTGAAGGATTTATGATATAATTTAAATTTACATAAATAAATTAAAAAATGTTTTAAAAAAATAATTTTTTTTTTGTAAAATTTACTTTATAAAAGACCCAAATTTCTAAATTTATATAATTTTATATAAATTTATATAATTTTACTCTGTTTAGTAATGTTTTTACTCAACATTTGTGTAGTTTTTGAAGGATTTATGATATAATTTAAATTTACATAAATAAATTAAAAAATGTTTTAAAAAATGTAATTTTTTTTGTAAAATTTACTTTATAAAACACCCAAATTTCTAAATTTATATAATTTTATATAAATTTACATAATTTTACTCTGTTTATTAATGTTTTCACTCAACATTTGTGTCGTTTTTGGAGTATTTATGATATAATTTAAATTTACATAAATAAATTTAAAAATGTTTTTAAAAATGTAAAACAATTTTGTAAAATTTACTTTATAAAAGACCCAAATTTCTAAATTTATAAAATTTTACAGAGTTTATTGTAAAAGTTTTGCCCATATTTTGGTTTTAAAAGTAAAAAAATTATCATTTTAGCCACTAGATGGCTATAAAGCTCCACTATATCTAAATATTATGAAATCACAATTCTAACAATAAAAATGACTTTTTCTGAGAAAGGTTTGAGAGCCGTACAAAGTTTCATGGCATTTGGACAAAGAAAACATTTTTTTTAAATTCAGCAAAAGTCATTTGCGGGTTAAAAAGACCCGAAGACCATCAGAGGATAAGTGTGTGTAAACGGCTGAGAAAGAAACGCATGTGTGACTGTATAATGAATCCATGCATCAGGTCTTAAAGTGACAGCAGCCTAATAAACCTGCTGACAAATTATGAGATGATATTAAAACTATATATATAGAGCTTTTTCTCAGTTTATTTTATTTTGCTCTCCTCACTTACATTAATGAAATACAGTCTCCTGCACACACTAGTTAATAAAAGTACATCTGGTGTCTGATTAATGTTTGGTTTGACTGTAAATGTTTGGGGGTTTATCAGATTCGTGTGTGTGTCAGTGGACGTAACACTGAGCATTATGCAGTGACACACACGCCGTCTGTGTGTTCCAGGTGATCAGGAAGGGCTGGCTGACCATCAATAACATCGGCATCATGAAGGGCGGCGCTAAAGAGTACTGGTTTGTGCTGACGGCCGAATCGCTGTCCTGGTACAAGGATGACGAGGTGAGACGTTTGCCAAGCTTTTGCTTTCAGGTTTGGGTCGGTTAGGATCTTCAAACCAAACAAATGTTTGTTTATTTCTACATAACTCGTCAGTGTATGTTGGTGTCATTCTGAACCAGTAGTCATGTTTCTGACAATTCTGCATGGATGGGAACATTATGACTACATTATTATGTAATTATTTGACCCATGTTTATTGAAATATTTTGGCGTGTGACATGAATTTGGTGTATGACAGATAGGATCCTCATTTTTTTATGCATATATGATTATTAACACTAAATAACATTCATTATAATCGAATAATTAATTCGTCTAATAACATCTAAAAGTATAATAGTAGCTTATTTCTCTCTTTTGGTCAGTATACATAAACTGCTCGGTAAACATAATGTTGTTTTCAATAGGCCCAAACCTCTCTGAAATCACACTATTTCATATTTATTGATTATAACGTACCACTTATTATTTGGCATTATGCATAGTAGAACTTTATATAGGCCTACACATTTAGGAACAGATATTGGGTTCAGCCCAAAGTCAAGTATAACAGAAAAATAACGTTAAAGTAACGCTAGTAACGTAAAAAGTTACTTTTAAATAAAGTAACGGATTACTTTTTTTTAAGAAGTAACAAGTAACAAGTTACACAACTTTTTAAAAGTAACTTCCCCAACACTGTTTATTATGCATATATATGATTATAAACAATAAATAAATAACATTAATTATAATCTATTAATTACTCTGTTTACAAATAATAGTTTCCTGTCTACCAAAGTTCTGACAATGTATGGAATATTAAGAGATGATCTAAATAAATAACAATAGCGCTATACATTTAAAAGCACGCAATCACATGCAACTGAACCGAGGCGTATTGCATTCACTTGAAGAAAAAAAAATCTACTGTTTTTCTGAATTAAAGAGTTAATTTTTCATGAGAAAAAAAGTTTTCACTCTGTTTTTCTGAATTAACGAGTTAATTTTTCATGGATTTTTTTCGCTCTGTTTTTCTGAATTAAAGAGTTAATTTTTCATGTGAAAAAAAAAGTTTCGCTCTGTTTTTCTGAATTAACGAGTTAATTTTTCATGAGAAAAAAGTTTTTGCTCTTTCTTTCTGAATTAACGAGTTAATTTTTCATGAATTTTTTTTGCTCTGTTTTTCTGAATTAACGCAAAAACTTTTTTTCTCATGAAAAATTAACTTGTTAATTCAGAAAAACAGAGTAGATTTTTTTCTCTTCAAGTGAATGCAATACGCCTCCGTACAACTGAACTACTTCCTGTGAAACTGATTATAGTATTATAAGTATTATTATCCAGCCTGCAAAATCCTTGTTTATTTAACTATGTGTGGGTCTATGTAAAATACGGGACACGTTAACTTTAAATACGTGACGATTCTGTACTTTCCAGGACGGGTGGCAACTATACGCATATTGTCTCATAACCGCATCACAACTGATCGTTTGCATCAAAGCTGAAGCAACATCGTGTTGATTTGCGTTGGAGATCTGCCTCGAGCGTCCCGCGAGCGTCGCTAACACACCGGCGCCGTCGCGGCTGCGTCTCCCCGATCATTACTGCCGTCAGCTTCTCTTTTATGTGGAATTATTTATATCAGTTTTCCGCAATAGAAAAGAAATGATCTCAATTGGGTTATTTTTAAGCCGTTTCTGCTGACTTGACTCTGTTTTTCCCCTTGGCTGGAGTGTTTCCCAGCGCTGGGAGGAGGATCTCCCGCTAAATGAAGCTTGTAGGATCCGAGAGCTCTTTCAGAAACGGAAAGCAAAAAAAAAAAAAAAACACGTTCCTGGATGATGATGCGGCTCGTTTCATTTTAAGCTCAATCATGTTTTGATCTTCGTAGGTCGTTGGGTGAATCTTTATGAAAAAAATTGGACTTTTGAAAGAGTAATAATGTGAAATATTTTAAAGCTGAATTTTCTATGTGACTGAATATTTCGTTTGATCATAGTAATAAATTACACTTTTCTATATATATTCACACAGAAAACAGATGTTTTACGTTAGAGTAATTGTTTGATTTCAATTTTTTTGATTAAATAAATGCAGCCTTGGTGAGCAGAAGAGACTTTCTTCAACAAAACATTGTAAAGTTTTCACTGGTAGTGTAAGCATAGGTATATGTGTCGTATTTATAGAGCATTCTGTTGACTTTAGGATGCTTTCTAGGTAGGGTTCTCACTAGGGGCCGTGTAAAGCTGGCACACACATGTGCATACCAGAGCCTGACCGGCCACACACACTCGAGTTCTTTGAAAGTTAATGGTTTTATGAGGAGCAGCCCTCTCTCTTGAGTGTGTGTGTGTGTGTGTGTGTGTGTGTGTGAGAGAGAGAGAGAGAGAGAGAGAGAGACAGTGTGTGTGTGAGAGAGAGAAAGAGAGAGAGATGTGTGGGTGAGAGAGACTTTGACTGGTCTCTTATTTTACAAAAAATATATATTCCTTCATGTATAAAAATATATTACACTCTAAGATTTTTTTCCCCTTAAAACCAGAAGGGAAAGACAATGTACCATAGACACTATCAACAATGCACCATAGGAAGAAAACAACTATTTTTCCACCTTTTCCAGACATTAAAGGTGGAATACCTAAGATTTTTGCATTAAAATATCCCAAAATCACAAGGCCAGTGTTATATATTTAGTTAAGATGATAACTGACAATATTTGGAATCCAAATGTTTCAAACAATGTTTAAATTGCGAGAAAATTGAGATTTTAACCAAGGAAACGGGGCGTGTGAGCTGGGAGTCGCCAGTCAATCGCGTCATATCCGCGTTATATCGGCAGACCGATATTATCGGCCGATATTAGGCATTTTCCAAACTATCGGTATCGGCAGTTATAATGGCCGATAAATGAATATTTCAAAAATAAAATAAAAACGGACGAAACGCACTCGAACCATGTCATGAGTGTTGGAGTTGTATAGTTTGTCCACCAGAGGGCGCTCTACACCGTTCCTGTTGGCAACACTCGTTGAGTTGGTGATTGCTTGAATAACAATTAAAAGATCATCCCCATCAGTTCTCTTAACTCAAATAAGCATGACAAAATTTGTGACTATCATGTCCAGATTAAAATAAATAAATAAAATATCGGCCGATATATCGGAATATCGGATTTTAAAACCCAAAAATATTTGTATCGGTATCGGCCTTCAAAATCCTTTATCGGTCGGGCTCTATAGCACAATTATTCTTTAGCGATTGCACCTGGTTCTGTCGACAAACACAAGTCTCATAAACGCAAACGTCAACGAACGGGTCGACCAAACGACCCAAGAAGAATTTGGGACAAGAGAAATAAATCCAGCTCAACATCGGTGTGGCATTTCCTAAATGGAGAGAACTTCGTGAAAAACTCGAACTAGAAAGAGACGCCGATCTTGCATGTTTTACTTGACAGGTGACGTGAGTAACACCGTGTTCTGTATGCAAATTTCATATCAGTAAACCATGCAAAACAATTAGTATTATTGTTAGAATGTCTTGTTGTGAAAAATCGTAAGGTCATATTCACCGCGAATACTTGGCTCTATCTTAGAAAACGACGTTTATCTGAAAAGTGTTTCAACCGTCCCGGCTCTCCTCGAACATCTGTGATGGCTAATTTACTTTTAAACCTTACTTTTCTTGCGGTTATTTCAGTTTAATGAAAAACAAGCATGTCATTACACGCAACAGTTATCGAAATCGAACTTTACCTCGTCCATGACAGCTAATTTTCGATTCCCGTCTGACTTATTTATCCACGGTGGGGTTGAAAACAACAGTTCCCATCATTCCGCGTTCCTCCACGGCGTCATCAAGCACAGCCGTTGTTGTTGTTTTGAATGTAGCGCCCTCTAGCGGCATAAAATCTTAGGTATTGTAGCTTTAACTTGCAGATTACCATCAATTTCTACTTCACACGCACATTGATTTTTTTTATTTAACCTTTATTTATCCAGGTAAACTGTTTGAGAACCACTTCTCATTTACAAACATTGATTCCCCATTTACATTTAAACGTCTCAAGATTGTCAACTAGCTTATAATAAGCATATACGTGTTTTTATCAATCCCAAAATTGATAAAACATCAGTTGTGTCATTTAATTTTCCTTTACGTGACAACCATATTGCCATTTTTACCAGACCAAAATAAGAAATTTATTAAAACAAGTACTTCCTTATTGCTTCTACTGTATCTTGGCCCATAAATAAAGACCATTGGGGTAAAAACAATGAGAGAGAGAGAGAGAGAGAGAGAGAGAGAGAGAGAGAGAGATGGAGAGTGAGACAGTGTGTGTGTGTGTGTGGTTAGCTAGTTTAAGTCAGTCTAACTCAGAGCATGTGGGGCAGAGACAGCGAGAGTGTGTGTGTGTGTGTGTGTGTGTGTGTGTGTGTGTGTGTGTGTGTGTGTGTGTGCTGCAGTCCACTTTCATCTGTCTGCGAACACAAAGTCTCCTTGACACACACACTCTCTCTCTCATATATTTATTTTGCCGTGGGCTGGCGATGTCGGTTTCCCAGCATTCAGAGCCCCAAAACTAACACAGTCCGACTCAGAAGTTCAACACTCACTAATGAGCTCAGAAAGCAGGAGAAAACACTTCCATGAGTGTGCCTGAACACCACCAGTCCTCACACACACACACACACACACACATAGGTCGAGACCCACATCACTCTCTGTCTAAATGATCAACAAGCATCTTAGTGACATCACTTCCTGAATCGTCTCAATGCAGATGAATCTCTATACAAACGTGTCCTCAAACACACACACACACACGTCTAGTATTCTTCTGGTGTTCTTGGGGAAACAGGCAACGCTGGTGATACTGGATCTGCTTCCTATTATCACACACACACACACACACACACACGACATGAAGAAAAACCTGGAAGCAAATGAACCCTGCGATGGCCTCAATGGCCTGTCAATCAAACCTCCACACACACACACCACACACACACACTCAACCATGCTTTCTATCAGGGATGTGAAAAATGCCATTCGAAAATCGAGGAGCAAAAGTCGATTATCGTTCGAAAAATCGAGAGAAAAAAGAAAACGCACTCTCACAATGACAGAAAGAGAGGCCAAAGCCTTTGTGAATATCGTTTCACCAGTCTAAAAACAAATAAACAAAGCATGTTTTTCGTTATTCAATTACGAGTTTAAAAAAATGGACGCAGAAGTAGGCTACACCGTCAGTGTCAGTCAATGTATTGGAGATTGAGAAAACGCCAACCCTCACCAGATGTAAAGGAAACAAAGTTGCTTGTCAGATTTTCCTAACAAACAACCTTTTTTTAAATAAGCTTTTTTTTTAATAATTTTTAATAATTAAATTTTTAATATTTTTTTTTAAAAACGCAACCCGTGCTGTTTTAACGCGACTAAAAAAAAAAAAAAACTAAAAAAAAACTAAGTTACGTATTAAACTGCTTCGCGCCTCCCCTGTCGCTCTTTGGCGCCCCCTAGGAAAGGCGCGCCTCACCTATTGAAAACCGCTGGTTTAGAAGTCAAATTTGTGTGTGTGTGTGTGTGTGTGTGATTAGTACAAGGTTAGTATAAGTGGAGTGAATACAATTTGTGCAGTTTGTATAAAAATAATTAAGTCTATAGAAAGTCCCCACAAAACATGAAAACACAACATAAGTGTGTGTGATAGGGCTGTCAATCTTCTTCTATAATATTATTCGAATTCCATTTCTTATTTTATGTAAAATTCGAATAATATTTGAATATTAAATACTCAAATTTATCTATTATTAATATTTACGACATTACACATTCTTATGGATCGTCAATGCCACTATAGCCTGTGGTTGTTGTTACACGTTCGGCCCACTAGAGGGACATCTAATATTACTACGATAAACATTTAGGCGTCGTTTACAACTGGACACTTCGGAAGTATATATATATATATTAGGGCTGTCAAACGATTAATCGCATTCAAAATAAAAGTTTGTGTTTACAAAATATATGTGGGCGCACTGTGTATAATTGTTTTGTATATATAAATACACACACATGCTTGTATATATTTAAGAAATATTTTCATGTATATAATGTATATAGATTTACATATAATTCATATTATATATAAATATCAATATTTTATATATAAATAATATTTTTTTTCTTAAATATACATGCATGTGTGTGTATTTATATATATATATATACAAAATAATTATACATATTGCACCCACATATATTATGTAAACACAAACTTTTATTTTGGATGCGATTAATCGCGATTAATCGTTTGACAGCCCTAATAGATTTTTTAATTTATATATAAAAGCAATATTCGAATAGTAACTTTAGCTTTCGAATAGTATTGATTTTATTAATATTCGAATTATATTCGAATTTCAGAATTCGTTCCAACAGCTCTAGTGTGTTAGAGAGATAAAGTGTGTGTGTGTGTGTGTTTTAGCAGAAGTAAAGGCATCGGATCAGGAAACTCTGTGATCCAGGAAAAGTCTTAAGTGGAAACACACTCGTCTGGTTTTCATTTGTCTGGATGTTTGCAAGCGTGTGAAAGATCTTCATTGGAGACTCGTTTAATCTCCGGCGCTCGACTCGCTCTATTTAACCAGATGCAGATGAAGATGTTTCTCCTAAACCTCAGAGGAGTATTATCACCAGTTTCAGATCTCCAAAATGTCTCATAAGTTTGCTCAAAACATTTCTAATTAAATTCATTTTATAGCTCTATTGACTCTCTTGAGTCTGGAAGTGTGATATTTAGGACAAAAATGCAATATTATATTCATAACTATTATATTAGCGATGTATAAAGACTTTACAAATGAACCGTTATGTTTGTTTACATTGAAACGCGCAGACATGTTTCTACGGTGGCCCTAAAGGGACATACACGTTTCGTCACTATGTTTTCCTTTGTGTAAAGAGGCTGATAAAGTGTAAATAAAACACCGTCACAATAATATTGTTCGCAATAACACATTACTGAATAGTTAAGTAACATTAATTTCTTAATTTGTCTTAGTAAAGAAACCTCATTGTTTAACTAGCTACTCTCTGCGGTCTCAAACGACGACATCACTTCCTGTCGGCCACTTCTGTTGGGTGCAATTCACAACCTCACCACTAGATGCCGCTAAAAATCACACACTGCACCTTTATGATAGAACGAAACTTCACACTTCACACACATAAAATGTATTTTTATATATATATATATATATATATTAGGGCTGGGAAAAGATTAATTGCGATTAATCACATCCAAAATAAAAGTTTATGTTTACATAATAAATGTCTGTGTAGTGTGTATAATTATTTTGTATATGAAGAGTTCAGATGCAAAAACCTCTAAATGCCATTTGAAATTTTCTTCTAAAATGACCATTTTTATCAAGCTTGTATATTTAAGTTCAGTAATTTCACTTAAATGACAATTAATAGGTAATCTTCATTGCCATTTAAGTGAAATAACTGAACGTAAATATACAAGCTTGATAAAAATGATCATTTTAGAAGAAAATTTCAAATGGCACTTAGAGGCTTTTGCATCTGAACTCTTCATATATAAATACACATGCAAGTAAACATTTAAGAAATATTTGCATGTATATACTTTATATATATTTATACAAAATTAATATTATACATAAATATAAATATTTGATATATTAATAATACATTTTCTTAAATATCTTATATACATGGATATGTGTGTATTTATATATACAAAATAATTATACACACTACACACACATCTATTATGTAAACACAAACTTTTATTTTGGATGCGATTAATCGCGATTAATCTTCTCCCAGCCCTAATATATATATATATATATATATATATATATATATATATATATATTTGCATTAGGGAATTTTCAAAATACTATTACTTAATATTAATATTACTTAATTTTATAATTAAATATAAAAAAACTCAATTTTATAATTAAATATAAAAAATTAAATATAATTTTTTTTAATATTACATCATGTTTGATGAGGAGGAGGAGTTATTATTATTATTATTATTATCTTATTTAACCAGATGCAATGAAAAGAAATCCCATTTGTGTCTGCTTCCGAGTCTGGAGAAACACAGACGGTGATGAACAAGATAAAATCACACTCGTCACACTTTACACAAGTAGACTTTATTCCTTGATTACATCATTGACATGAACAGATCATTATTTCTACTGAACCTTTGATGATGATGATGGTGATGATTCTTCATCCGTCTTGAGCTTCCCCGTCCAGCCTAACCAATGTGCAGACTACTGTACAAACACTACTACCTGAACAGGTAGTCTGAACACTGGGCAGGCGTGACGGGCGTCTCGTGTCTCGCTGATGATGATGATGGAGTCTGAAACAGGAAGATTATGGAGGTCAGACACACATGATGATGATGATGATGATGCGTTCTGATTGGATGCTTCCCGTTTTCCGGGGAGAGTGATGATGCGTTCCCTGTGGTTTCAGGTTTCACACAGAAATTCCCTAAAACTCTGCTTGACGAAACGGATTTAGAGCCGATCTTACAATGACTTCTTCCGCCTTATGGATATCTCTTTTATTTTTTCCCCAAATTCCGTTTTATTTTGATCCAAAATCCGTTTATTTATTTTTTATTATTTCAATAGTTAAATTAGTATTTATTTCAATAGTTCAATTAAATTTAAGTAAGCATGTCTAATTAACTGAAATCATGAAACTTGTTTGTTAAACTTTTAATAAGTTGTTGTTAAATTGTACATTACATGTTTAGGGCCCTTTGAAATGCATTTCCCCCTCAAACTCAGCTTTATGTTTTATTTTTTAACCAAATTCTGTGTTTTCTGTTTTTAATATTTCATCTATGGATCTAATTAACTTAAAACTTGACTTTTTTGATGGATACGACTGATGTTTCTGGTCATAAAAAAAAAAATATCCATCTATCGATAGCTTTCTGGTTATTTAGCGATTAATTTTGATTGTTAAAATAAAAATATATGGGTATATATAAATAATATATATATAATATAAATATAAATAAATATATATATATATATATATATATATATATATATATATATAATTTGATTAGATTAAATTATCTTTAGATAATTTAATATTATAGAATAATATCTAATATTTAATATAATATTAGATTTGATTAGATCATCTCTATCTGCTTTCTACAGATTTCTGGTAATTTAGTGATTCATTTTGTAATCGGACTGATGAATCTCACACAAACACACACACTCTTGTGTCCTTCCTCACTGACCTCAGGAATAACATCATCACATCTGATGATCTTCTAAGTCCTGCAGTACAATTAACAACAGATCAGCTGGAAATATGAATCACATCTAAACTAAAACACATCATCATCTCAAGGTTTAAGAGAGTATACTGCACCTCATCCTCCAGGGTTTGTCCTCCTGAGTGTCACTTTTCCCAATATTTCTCAGACTGTGAATGTCTCGGCTGTAGATTGTCCCCGCACACACTCCCTCATCCAGCCGGCGTGTGTGAAGCGCCTCGACGCGTGGACGCGCAGCCTTGACGTGGCACACGACTGGTCACTAACTTCCCCAGTGAGCGAGTGGAGGAGCGGAGAGGAGAAGGGGGCGGGGCTTCGTTCCTCGTCCCGCCTCGTCTGGGTTTCTGTCCTGCTTTCTTTGGGGTGGCAGCAGGAAGTTGATGGTCAAAGGTCAACAGGAAGTGAAGTGCATTAATTTGCCGCATGTGTTGTGTCATTTTCGGGGAGGGGGGGGGGGTGTAGCGGGATCGTTTCGGGTGGAAAATACGCGTGTATGAGAGTGTGTGTGTGTGTGAGAGTGTGTAAGTGAGTGTGAGTGAGTGTGTAAGTGTGTGTGTGACAGTTTGCAGCGCTGCAGGAATGTCGGAGTTTCTTGGCATGACGGTGGGCCTGTAATAACTCCAGATGTGCGGGACTGTGTTTTTCCTTCTGAAGCCGATTTCCTTTCCCTGTCCGGCGTGAATAAAGAGGCCTTTATGCTGGACGACCCCCCCGTTCTCCCACACACGCACACACACGTAAACTTTGGGCAACTGAGTCAAAATCAGGACCAGATTTGATTTGTGGGAGGCAACAGAGATCGACCCACATAGAGACGCTCGTCACGAGTCCGCAAAACTACCAACCAGTCGAGATTATCCTGAAGTTTGGGAGTGGAAAGTGTGTTAACCTTATGATAATCTTACTAGTTACGATGCAGTTTAAAAGTTATTGATCTGTAAGATTTTTAATGTGTTTAACCCTCTGGGGTTCTTCGGTTAACAGTCACACTCGGGGCCTTCGGGTCGGGATTCATATTTAAAAAAGAAAATCATAATATTTTTTTTAATTGTTTTTTTTTATAATATTTTTTTCTTTTTTGATGTTTTGAGAAAAATTTCAAAAACAAAAAAATGTATAATTAGTATTAATGCAATAATTATGACCGAATTTTCCCCCATTGAATATAATAGGAAAAAAAATATTTGGAAAAAATATATTTTTTTTTTAAAGCTGTATTTCATTTTAGAGTCAAGCCTAGGCCTCATAAAAGCAATTTTTTAAAATGAGATGGATGCCATCTGGTGGACAAACTGAGCTTTTTAAAAATGCAAAACACATGTATAATCTGAATTTTTTGGTGTGTTTGTGGGATTCATATTTAAAAAAGAAAATCATATTTTTTTTACTTGTTTTTTATAATATTTTTTTCTTTTCATTTTTGGTGTTTTGAGAAAAATTTCAAAAACAAAAAAAATTATAATTAGTATTAATGCAATAATTATGACCAAATTTTCCCCCATTGAATATAATATACAAAAAATATTTAAAAATTTAATTTAATTTTTTTTAAAGCTGTATTTCATTTTAGAGTCAAGCCTAGGCCTCATAAAAGCAATTTTTGAAATGAGATGGATGCCAACTGAGCTTTTTAAAAATGCAAAACACATGTATAATCTGAATTTTTGGTGTGTTTGTGGGATTCATATTTAAAAAAGAAAATCATATTTTTTACTTGTTTTTTTTATAATATTTTTTCTTTTCTTTTTTGGTGTTTTGAGAAAATTTTCAAAAACAAAAAAAATTATAATTAGTATTAATGCAATAATTATGACCAAATGTTCCCCCATTGAATATAATAGAAAAAAATATTTAGAAAAAAAAATATTTTTTTTTAAAGCTGTATTTCATTTTAGAGCCAAGCCTAGGCCTCATAAAAGCAATTTTTGAAATTAGATGGATGCCATCTGGTGGACAAACTGAGCATTTTAAAAATGCAAAACACATGTATAATCTGAATTTTTCACACTTAGACTTTTCAAATCCTGTCCCCAATTTTTTTCGGATTTTTTTTTTTTTTCAATTGTTTTTCAATTTTTACCAAGTTTCGGACCATACCGATGAAGCTACGATTTTAAACATTTTTTTATTTAAACGCTTCGGGTCATTATTGACCCGAAGAACCCCAGAGGGTTAAAAGGAGTCTCTTCTGCTCACCAAGACTGCATTTATTTGATTAAAATACTCAGATCCTCATATTAGAGTGATTTATGAAGGATCATGCGACACTGAAGACTGGAGTAATGATGATTAATTCAGCTTTGATCACAGGAAATAAATTACACTTTATTATATATTCACATAGAAATCAGATGTTACACATTGTGATAATATTTCACAATATTGCTGTGTTTTGTAAACATATAGCCTTGGTGAGCAGAAGAGACTTATTTTAAAAACATTAAAAATCAAAAAGCTTTGAACGTCAGCGTACAACTTGAACATGATCAACTACACCTCTAAAAGCTCAACATGTGTGTTTTCAGCATAACTGTACAGTATAAAAACCACCTAGCTATGCGTTTTCATGTAAAAATCAGGTCATTTCAGATTCCTTTTTCTCCATTTAATCTCCACCCGTTCTTGTGGTGCGCATTGATGTGGTGTGTGTGTGTGTGTGTGTGTGTGAGTCACGGGAGGAGCTCTGGGTGGCGACTGTGTTTGCTTTAGCTACGGTTTCTCCTCTCGGACCCGAGCGAGGAGCTGGCTCAGCAGGACTGACTGCAAAAATATCATTCTTTGTGGATATTTTTGTCTTGTTTCAAGTGCGTTTGCATATTTTAACTGGAAAATTAAAATCAAAAATTAAATTGTTAAATGTGACATCTAAATGTGTTAAATTTGTTAGTGCATATAATTAATAATACATTTAAATTATTATTTGTAAACAAGGATAAACTGGATAATTCACAAAAATCAGATATCAAATTTAACAGTGAATATGCATGATTCATTAAAATAATCATTAATTAAATAAACAGCATTTAATTTTTTTTTTAAACATTTTAACTGGAAAATTCACCAAAGTAAATGTTTTGAAAATTAAAGTAACAAATTAAGGTGTCAAATTTAATAGTGAATAAGCATATGATTGATTAAGTGAATGATCAATTAAATAAACAGTATTAATTTAATTGTTAATTTTTAAAAAATATATATATTTTAACTGAAAATTCAGTAAAAATGTTTTTAAAAATTAAATTAACAAATTTAGATGTCAAATTTAACAGTGGATATGCATATGATTAATTAAGTGAATGATAAATTAAATAAACAGCATTAATTTGATTGTTGATATTTTTAAAAATATTTTAACTTCAAATTTAATTGAAATTAAAACAATGTAGCGGATTTTAGATGTAAAATTTAACAGATTATTGCGTATGATTAAATTAATAAATTTAAGTTTTTCTTAAGTTTTCCACATGCAAATTGATTTTTCCAATTAAAATATGTAAACATCTACAAAACAATAAGGAACTTTACTTGGAAAAAAAACGTTTTCAGTTTTTATTTTGTTCATTTAAATTGATTAATTTATTATTAGTTTATATAACCACATGCACAATTGGGTTAAGTTTGACCCTTTTTCTTAAAAAAAAAAAAATCTGGAAATAAAACATTGAATTTTATGCAATGCATAAAACCGTATCCAGTGCAACTCTCTGTTAAAGTGATCCGTCCCCCTACATACGCTCACACAATCCTGTGGGAAACACTGTATTATTACATTAATATATTTAGCATGAGAAAATGGAAATGTTGTAAACCTGCAGCGTCCTCTCCAAGACGCTTCATGGCCGTGTTTCTACTGTGAAGAAGCAGAAAAGGCCTCTGTTTGCGACTCTCATTAAACTTCGACAACATTAATGTACTTTATGAAAGAGTTCAGTTCATTTTGGCTCAGTTTTATTTCCGTCTGTGAACCCAAACACACTAAAGTCTTTCATGAACTGATGAAACGTTTGAACGCGATCGTATAAAAGCATCCACAAATGTTAGTCAGTGGCTGCGTTTACATGCACAACTTTTGTTTCAATCAATGATGAATCTGAACTGTGTTTACATGAATGATGAACATGTGATCGACTTGATGAGCACGTTTATATTTCACAATCTTCAAATGGGAAATTATGTTTTGACATGCGCACACTGGACGAATATAGTTTCCCGCTGTTTCCTGTAATAACTATTCTCCTACATTGGTTATATATTGGTTTTAAACAGCAGACTTAGCCTAATATTTATTTATTTATTGTCAAAATTTGGAAAAATAATTAGCATATGAACTAGAGCTAGGCTGAAAAAATTTTTTACAAAATTTTTACAAAATTTTACAAAAATTTTAAAAATTGTAAAATTTTACTCTCTTTTTTAGAGCCAGACCGATATATCGGCCAATAATAGACATTTTCTAAAATATCGGCAGTTATAATGGCTGATAAATGAATATTTCAAAAATAAAATAAAAACGGACAAAACACGCTCGAACCATGTCATGAGTGTTGGAGTTGTATAGTTTGTCCACCAGAGGGCGCTCTACACCATCCCTGTTGGCAACACTCGTTTATAACGCGCAACACATTCTAGCTAACCACAAAGCTAGCTAATGCCACTATTATCAGCAGAATTTAATGAGCTTTGTTAATTAATTAATGAGCTTTAGTTCTCTGTTCTGTTGCGACAATAAAAGAAACAAATTTCTTTTTAAAATGCATTATCATAATATTTTAATTAAAACTCATACATAACTACAAATAACTAATGTTAGGGAAATCTGTTAATGTTTTGTTGTGCGTTCCTGAAAAAAATAAAATTAAAAAAATATCGGCCGATATATCGGATTTTAAAACCAACAAATATTTGTATTGGTATCAGCCTTTAAAATCCTTTATCGGTCGGGCTCTAATATGAACCATTTGTATTTATTTTAGAGGATTTTAGAAAGACGAGACACTCATTGATATGACACTTTATTCAACGTGAATGACTCGTTCAGCACTTCATACGCTATTATTAACGCACATGGGCAGTGCTTTCATTTTCGGTTTTCAATCCGATCGAGTGTTTACATGTCCTCTCGATCGGATTAGAAAAGAAATAAACACCCCCAAATCGAAATTTAATTTAAAACAATCTAAAACAGCGTTTTCGTTTAAACCACACTACCGTTTTTCAATGCAAAAACGGACATTCGTCTGCATAATAATGAGACTGCGTTAACTTTCGCGAATGATAAGCCTTCCGCATTTGAGTGCAAATATATAGCATACCGCAAAACTTTACCCAATCTAATGATATACAAATTAGAGTCCGACCGATAAAGGATTTTGAAGGCCGATACCGATACAAATATTTTTGGGTTTTAAAATCCGATATATCGGCCGATATTTCTTTTTTTAATTAAATATTGTTGGATTTCACACACGTGTAAAAGAAAAGCTAACTTTTCTGCACAAGATTCGTTATACTTTTTCTCTGTGTCTAAATGTTCACTCCTCGCAAGTATAACTTACATTTTACAATGCAGGGACTGTAACTAGAGATATGCTAGTTATAAATACAGTAATCATTACTTTATTTAGGCAGAAAAAGTTCATTGTGGTTTCCAAGCTCATTAATGTTAACGTTAGCGGTCTTCCACTGACGATAGTGGCGTTAGCTAGCTTTGTGGTTAGCTAGTCTATGATAACATCATACTGCAAATTGTAAAACATACATTTTCAATATAACAGGCCAAGGAGAGATGACTGAAGCGTGTTTCGTCCGTTTTTATTTTATTTTTTATATTATTTATTTATCGGCCATTATAACTGCCGATACCGATATTTTGGAAAATGCCTAATATCGGCCGATATATCGGTCTGGCTCTAATACAAATCTGTTGGTGTGTGAACCAATCTCAGACCAAACACACAATGAGGAACGTAAAAAGGGGGCGGTTTCAACATCACGAGTAACTGGTGTTGCTTCTGAACACCGGCTAGCGTAGCCAGGCTAATGTATAGCCAGTGTTTGCCCTCGGCACTGGGGGGGGTCGACGTCGTCCTTGTGTGAGGCGGCTCGCCTGCAGACTTTAAAGCGGGACACTGAGGGGTTAATGCGTTTAACATGCCTGAGCCGTCGCTGCTGTAGACATTAGTGTGTGTTCAGAGCGTTTGGGACGATCAATTCAAACCAGACCTTCTCTTTCTTTCGTACGGCTTGAACCATAGACGGATTTTTTTCTTTTTAATCATATTAGCTCGGCAAAAGGCCTTTGGCTTTACGATGCTGGGGGGAAATCTCTTTTTTTCTTTCTGTATTGTGTCAGGAGCTTTTCCAAATGCATTTACTTTCAATTGCACACAGTCTTATATTTTATATCAGTTTGTTTGGATGGCTTGAGTAAATTAACTCTATTTATGCGCTTCTTTGTATGGCAAAATATTTCAATAACAAATATTGACAGCTGTCTGTCTTTTTTTGGCTATTTTAGTCAGTCTCAGATCCTAGGGCCCTATATATGTAATCCGTTTAATTTTTTCCCAAATTCCAGTTTTACTTTTCCTGGATTGCTTTTTTTTAATCAACTTTATTTTAATTGTTAATTTTTTTTAGTAAGCATGTCGAATTAATTGAAATCATTGAACTTTTTTTTTTTTTTAATTAAACCAATGTAGCAGATTTTAGATGTAAAATTTAACAGATTATTGCGTATGATTAAATTAATAAATGTAAGTTTTCTTAAGTTTTCCTCATGCAAATTGATTTTTCCAACTAAATTATGTAAACATCTACAAAACAATAAGGAACTTTACTTGGAAGTAAACCCCTCAAATTCAGTTTTATTTTGAACAAAATCTGTTTTAAACTTTCTGATGGCTTAATTAAATTGTAATAATTAAAAAGCATGTCTAATTAATTGAACGAATAAAACAATTTATTAAGTAAAAATGTATTTTTTTTATTCAGAAATTCGGTGTTGTGTATTTACATTTTTCTGGCAATCAAATGAAAAGCATATAACATTCTTAACTAATATAATTTCTCTTTTAATCATATGAAATTAAACTTTGACAAACAACGAGCTTAACTGTTAAAAGAAAAACCTTGATTATTCCTTAAATTGTTTTAATAACAAAAATTACTATTGTTAGTGTCAGTTTTATTTATTGTCAGTTTTATAAAATATTTCTGTCACAATTTCCTCAAGTTAAACCAGACTTTTATTTCGACGAGTTTTTTTTATTTATTTTTTTTTTTATTAAGTTTTCAAAATCACAGAGTTTGATATCAAGTTCGTGACATTTCTTTTACACATTTTCTGATAAGTATAGCATCTGATAAGTATAACATTAAAACATGAGACAACAATGATTTGGAAAAAGAAGAAAAAAAAAGAGAAAAAAGAAAGAAAAAACACGAGAAGAAAAATAAATAATCAGAGGGCATCACAGACATTCGTTCACACCGAGACACGCAGGATTCGTATTTAGTCTTTTAGTGGTTTAATATGCAGACACTAGCCTATATCGTGATTTAAGTGTACTGACCTCTGCTTTTTATTCATTCATAGTTATTTGACAAATTCAGTGAACTAAATGATACCCGAGAGCTTTACTCAGAGAAGTTTCGGATCATTTTGTGAGTAACTGGTGGAGTAGTTTAGCATCTTTACATTTTAAAGAGCTTCTCCAAAACCAAGAGCTGTGTGAGGGATCGTTCGGAGCAGAATGACGCTTTCCTTTTGTGAATTAAAGACAGAAAAGAGGGGGGAAACCATGCATTTTGTAAATTGCCATTGGCCTGAGCTCAAGGCGCAGTCGTTCTGGTAATGAAGGGTTAGAGCGGCATTATTGCTCCCAGATGCTTCTCCGCGTCTCTTTGATGCAAACACACACACACACACCACTTCATTTTCGGTTCAGTTCATATATATAATACGTTTTTGGGTTGGTTCATATATATAATACCAGTATGGCTCTATATGTCCGCTCTGACGCAGACGCATGAACGTGTGTAAACATGCACATGTCTTAAGTGTGTGTTGTTTGTATAACCGTGAAAAGTGTGTTTATGAATCGAGTCAGAACTTCCTACGCTCTTATAATTGCGCTGGTATTAGTCACACCAAAAACAAAACAATGGAAATTATTCCCGGTTCAGTTTGTGTGGTTGGCTGGTCATAGGAAAGAAAGATCTAGTTTTATAAGATATATATACGATGCGATGAAGGAGCGACATCTGAGTGTTGCTAGGAAGTGATTATCCAGATTTTTTGGGTCAGATTCAAGAAACTTTACAAGACCATATGGAGAATCATTCAGTGTGTGTGTGTGTTTTGGGAGCTGGGGAGGTCAGAGGTCACGACTGATATACACTGATGTCGGACTTCTCACCCGCTGATGACTTCCATGCGTGTGTGTGTGTGTGTGTGTAACCTGAGGTTATGTTTAGTCGCAGCGCTGTGGTCTGTTGCTCTGTATATATGACTCTCTGTGGGTTTTTTCTTTAAACACACACACATACACACACACACACACACACACACACCAAGATATCATGATATCAAGAGTTCTGCTAATTTTTGAATCTTTGTTGTCTGGGTTTGTTTGGATTCCCAGGGCAGATATATAGCAGATCCTCTTGATTTTTCTTTTGTATTTAACTTTAAAGGTTTCTTAAGTTGAGCTGTATGGGTGAATTTTACAAAAAAATGCCTGGGTCACAAATGTTTATATTTTTAAGAGGAAAATCGATTTTTAGGACCATTAAAATGGTCTGAATTGTGTTAATTTTATTGTATTTTTTATTTATTTTTATTGCGTTTGCTTTTTGCACTTTAAGCTCTAATGCTTGACAATGCGTGCATTCACGTACTGTATGTGAAAAGTAATTTGCTTTTATATTATTTGTAACAGAAGAGGCAAACAATCAGCCTAAAATACTTTCTCGTTTACCGTCAACATTCAGCAAATGCGCGTCTGCATCATTTAAACAAATCTCTGAATGTCTAATAAACATTTAATTTCACAAACCTGTTCACAAAATTAATTGTGTTAATTTTATTGTATTTTTATTGTGTTTGCATTTTGCACAATGCGTGCATGCACGTCAAACCGTTTAATATCACATAACATTTTATAGGTTACTGAATTTAGTTAGTTAAAAATTTAGTTTAGTTAGTTAGTTAAATTAGTTTTTTAATATATTTGAAATCATTTTGAAAATGACTCCATTACAGCTTGAATGTAACTCGACACCCTCGCCCCATTTAGTATCCACAGTTCTATGAATATGCAAATGAGCCCCGGCTCTACTCACTCACTCACTCAGAGATCCACTGGTTGATCACACGTTGATCTGATTGGTTACAAGGTGGTTTGTGACGTCAGAAACACCAGCGATTTCAAAGCGTGTTTTTGAGACCGTCTTTAGTTCAATAATGGAAAATACTCAGCAAAGCTGTCCACTTATCAACTTACACATGATTTGTCTTAAAGCAGATTAAAAACACACACATAAACAACATTAAAACGAGGGCGAGAGGAATGACAGACTGATCACTGTTCCTTTAAGAGCGCAGCCATGATCTTTCTATGGTTTCCTCTTTTCCCTCCTTTCCTCAAGTCTCTCTTTCCAAATCTGGCTGAGCAAAAGGAAAAGTGTGAGTCACTGAGCAACTACTCCCCAGTCAGAAACTGTGTGTGTGTGTGTACAAATTTGTACCCAGAAGTGTCCAAAATCTCTCCCTTTAGGGACATCCTCCCGAATCTGGCATGAAAATAAAGTAATTAAAGGTTTTCTAAAAATGTAAAAATGCAGAAAGTTTTGTGTGATTATGTGTGTGTGTGATGGGTAGGTTTAGTGTGTGTGTTTGTGATGGATAGGTTTAGGGGTCGGGTTAGTGTATAGACACAGAATATACAGTTTGTACAGTATAAAAACCAGTACGCCTATTAGATAGCCAAGTAAACGTGTGAGTGTGTGGAGAAGACGGTTGCTATGGCTTCATAAATGACGTCATCCCTTCTGCACCGTGGCGACTGTATGTTTTATGTCTGTGATGACGAGCAGCGAACACACTCGGAAAACCCCCGAAACTGATGAAAACCCCCAAACAGAGTTTCAGAGAAGAGCTCAAACTGTGCTCAGGTCTGCCAACGTCTGCAATCAGACTCAGAGATGTCTTTAATGCCGCTGTGGTGGACCAGACTCGACCGCTCGCCCGCCCTGACGGGTTATTTTAGGTCTGTCGACGCTAATCAGTTCCAGCCGCGTGTGGCGGAGACTGAACATCACTCATATATACAGTATATATATATACACACACACACACACTCTGGGGGCTGTTTTTTCCCTCTGCACTCTCTCTTTGTTACTATAGTCACTCATCAACTTCATTACCACTCAGGGTAATGATACGAATTAGAGCCAGACTGATATTATCGTCCGATTAGGCATTTTCCAAACTATCGGTATCAGCAGTTATAATGGCCGATAAATGAATATTTCAAAAATAAAATAAAAACGGACGAAACACGCTTGAACCATGTCATGAGTGTTGGGTAGTTTGTAGGGTTGGGTATCGAGAATCGAGTGGAACCAGGACTAACTTTTCGTTTTTCCCGGAATCGTTCAAAAGTTAAAATTTCGATTCCTAGTTTCGATATTCACAGTCCGCCGACCAGAAGAAGAAACCGCTGAACAACACCAACAAAGAAGCGTCTACCGGAAGTGTTGGCATAACCGCGGGAGTCGAACATGAGTAGCTTACGTCGGCGGTCCAAAGTGTGGCGTCACTTTTCTAAAAATAACAAAATCTCGGCAAAATGCAAAATTTGTGACAAAAAAGGAGTATTTCCCTTTAGAAAGGAGTATTTCCTTCAGAAAGACCGTTGGTTAGCAAGATTAGCTAAACTTTTTTGACCCTGCCTCTTAAAAGAATCGGAATCGAGAATCGTTGGGAACCGGAATCGAAACAAGGAATCGGAATCAGAATCGTTCAAATTCAAACGATACACAACCCTAGTAGTTTGTCCACCAGAGGGCGCTCTACACCGTCCCTGTTGGCAACACTCGTTGAGTTGGTCACAAGACATACATTGCTTGAATAACAATTAAAAGAACATCCCCATCAGTTCTCTTAACTCAAATAAGCAGGGCAAAATTTGTGGCCGGCGGAAGTTTCCTCGGCCTGTTATATTGAAAATGTATGTTTTACAATTTGCAGTATGACGTAATCCATTGCTAAATTATGGTTCATCATAGACTAGCTAACCAGTCTGTTCTGTTGTGACGATAAAAGAAACTTTTAGAAAGTTTCTTTTTAAAATGCATTATGATATTATTTTAGTTAAAACTCATACAAATAACTAATGTTAGGAAAATGTTTTGTTGCGCCTTTCTGGAAATAAAAATATCGGCCGATATATCGGCATATCGGATTTTAAAACCCTAAAATATTTGTATCGGTATCGGCCTTCAAAATCCTTTATCGGTCGGGCTCTAATACGAATAAATCTTTTAAATGACACTCTATGTGTCGTGTATGAATTTTATAAGGTTATTTTGTCATTCAACATCGGAGACTGAGGCTCCTCCCCTTTCACTACGTAATTAAATCTGTCGAGTGCATGAGGTGTCCAACATTACACACTTTGTCTTTTCGTTTAATTAAGTGCATCATCCGGGTATTTAAAATGTAGCCTCTGAGGTGAAATCCTGCTATTAATGTTGTTAAGATCAACGTGATTCTGCATTTCTCTCCGATACGATGGGAAATTAAATGTGACAAGATGATTGATAGGTCAGTTTACTGTGTCAGGATGAGACATTGAGAGAAAACGTTAAAGACGTAATTGTATGATGTCGTGATAACGTGTCCCAAAGCATCTTCGTCTACACACTCAAAAGTGTGCACTTTTACTCCACAGAAAGAGCATACTCTAAGGATATTGAGACGCAGCATCAGCCTTTCAGGTTTCATTAATCTCACTAAACTCTGTGCGCCCCCTGCAGGAGAAAGAGAAGAAGTACATGCTGCAGGTGGACAATCTGAAGCTCAGAGATGTGGAGAAGGGCTTCATGTCCAGCAAACACATCTTTGCCCTGTTCAACACCGAGCAAAGGTCAGAGGTCACCCAGCACAACATGAAAAATGTCTTACACAATCTGCTTTACTTTTATAATGTGATTTTTAGTCCCTCTTTTTAATTTCCTTTTTTCATACAGCACATTTTAGTAATTATCATAAACTAAGTATGATTTGCAGGGAACTACACTAACCTTTTCCACTGGTGGCACTTGCGCCACTAACTTTTTCAGTTACTGGCGCAAAACATGATTTGGTCGCGCAAATTATTTATAGTAAGCCGCTCTCTGGAATAGTAATGAATAATAATGAAACTGTAGGCCTACTGCATTAGGGGTGGAACGGTAGGCCTAGCCTACAGAAGTCACGGTTGGGTTCATACCTTAGTTCAGTACAATTTCGGTACAATGGAGTGAAAAGCAAAACAAAAATGAAGAAGGCATTTTTATAAATCTCTTAAGCCTCGTATTTTTAAGTTGTTTATGTTTTATTAATAAAGGCATAGAACCAGTTTATTTGTAGTGCATTGACAATAGTTTTATATAATTAGTCTATTAATTAAATGAATAAAAAGACAATATGACCTTCACATATGTTTGGTAATTGTAGCCTACTTGAATGAATGTAAAATTAATTTGCTATATTTCAGATCAATATATTTCTTTTCCTTAATTTTAATTAACACTTTATTCTCATCTGAATTATAAATACATGATTTTCGTATAAAACAATTACCATTAAAACACATTTGATTTTCTTTTTTAATCAATGTAGAATCATGGACACAGGACTGTTGGCAAACTGTGATGACAATAAAATGATAGCTTATATCTCTGGTTGTCGTTTCAGTTCCACAACATTTTGTATGTCATGTTTGGGGTGTGGGATGAAGAGAGGGGTATTTTCAGTAATTATTTAATAAAACATTATTTAATTTATGCTCATTGTGTAGTATTAGCCAATCAGGTGTCTTGACGCGAATCACGCGATTATGATTCAGCCCAGCTCTGATTCAGCCTACACAGCACAAAAAAAAAACTAGTCTAAAAACTGCTAGTGATCCGTTAGTCGACGTCAATATCAGCGCTAGCAATATAGCTCATGGCAGAGTTTATCAGCCGAACTCCATAGCGCAAATCTACCTTTGTACCAAAGTGGGTTTTGGTGTACCAAAACCATCGTAAGGTAGAGACACGGTGTCTTACATCTCTGCGTCTTTTTCCTGCCGCCATGCAGGGCCAGATTGTGATTAGCATGCCTATTATAAAGACACAAACCTTTTAATATCATGTCCGTTGATTTTAAATAATAATCGCGAGGAGGGAGAGAGAGAGAGAGCATGCAAGACAGCGCTTGTGTTGTGTGAAGACATGAAAGAAGTGCACGCGCAGTCAGGACGCGCGCTCTCTCGCCCTGTCAACCGCATCAGTCATTCTACTCTACAACACTCGCTTGAAAAAAGGCTTTGGCGGGACTTTTTTTCCAAAAAGCGGAAGATCCGACAGGTTTTAGAAGATTAAATACAACCCGAAAGAAAAAAAAAAGAAAAAAAACGACCCGTCAAAATAGTCAGTGATACATTTGCGACCCATTAAAAATTAGGGTCGCAATGGGATTTCAAAAGGTCGCATATGCGACCATTTTGGTCGCAGTGTAGTTCCCTGATTTGAAAGCTTACACACTCGAAATTCATCCTGTGAAAACGGTTTTCAAATTGGATGCTGCGTTACCATAGAAACGGTACTCTGAATTCTTTTTTCCGGGCTCATCCTCTTTTGGGTGGCGTCAGGTTTTATATTACAACTATTTTATAAATCAAAACCTTTTCTAATCTTGACCAAACACACATTGTCAGAAAGGTCCGAGTCTCAAGCTTCCATATTTTGTGATATTTTGTGACAGAAATGTAGTAATTTGATACAGGAGAATGCATAAATAAATAAAAATCAACAGAATTTTGGTATTACACCTGAACAAAATCTCCATTTTTGTTTTCATTGGTTGTTTTTTGTAAACTTCCATTTTTTGTTTTCAATGGTTAGACATATGGCTTTGATTTTATAGTAAAACATTTTGTTAATATATATATTTTATATCAAATAAAAAATATTTAGTACAGTACATTTGGTTGCTTTCACTTGAAAGTGTCTGCTTTGAAAGACGACTAAACTTGCATATTGAATAACAACTATTTAAGCTTAAGTTTAATATTGATATATATGTCATATATATGTGTTTTATATTTATATATGGATATGTTTAAAACATATATATTACAAAATATATTTTAAAATTACTATAAAATCAAAGCCGTATCAAATTTCCAAAGTTGATATCACAAAAATGGAAGTTCACGTGAGATTTTGTTCAGGCGTAATACCAAGCAAATGTATTAGATGTTAAATGTGAAATATTTGGCTTCTAAATGATCAACATGTTCGAAACTTTGCTGATTAACCTGTTGCACACAAAGTTTAGAAGCCAAAGATTTGACATTTAACATCTAATGAATCTGCTTGGTATTTTTCCCCAAACAAAATCTCATGTGAACTTACGTTTTTGTTAACTTTGGAAATTTGAAACACAACTTGGTTAGACACACGGCTTTGATTTTATGGTAAAACATATTTTGCAAAATAAATATTTTTATAAAATAGTACAGAACAGTTTTTACTTTACAGTAAACTTTCTCATACTTTAATTTTAATACTTATGTACTTAACTTTAATAACATAGGTCTATATTCCAAATGCATTCTTGAATTATAACCATTTATGTTTGGATAGTGTATTTTCACGTCTGAAAAGGGGGGGTTACAGTTAAGGGGTTAAAAACGCTTAGCTAAAAAAGCCAAAACTACCAATCAGAAATCAAAGACTTCACTGTTAACATGTAGTGATCTGCTTGCGTGACAGGAACGTGTATAAGGACTACCGTCAGCTGGAGTTGGCCTGTGAGAGTCAGGAGGACGTGGACGGCTGGAAGGCGTCGTTCCTGCGCGCCGGCGTTTACCCCGAGCGTGTGGTGGTTTGTGTTCATCTTTACTGCTTCTTTTTATAACAAAGGGACAAAAAAAATCTAACTTGATTGAGGTCCGTGGGCCGAAAGCAAAATTCAATTCACATCTATTTATATAGCGCTTTTCGCAGAAAATGTCCATATTACAATTTACAGTGACCTGTAATCAGAGGAAACTGTCTAAGTTACACATTTCAGAAATGTGCATATACAAAAATGTAGGCTATTAATTTAAACAATTTAGTGATTAAAGGCAGAAACTATGACCTCATTAAAGTAGAAAAATGTAGTATTGGTGCATGTTGATAGTCATATCAAACTACTATATTTAATAGGGCTGTCAAAACGATTAATCGCGATTAATCGTGTTCAAAATAAAAGTTTGTGTTTACATAATATATGTGGGGGCACTGTGTATAATTATTTTAGATATATATAAAAACACACATGCATGTATATTTAAGAAAAAAATATTATTTATATGTAAAATATTTATATTTATATATAATATAAATTATATATAAATCTATATACAGAATATACATAAAAATATTTCTTAAATATATACAAGCATGTGTGTGTGTTTATATATATATAATAATTATACACAGTGCACCCACATATATTATGTAAACACAAACTTTTATTTTGGATGCGATTAATCGCGATTAATCGTTTTGACAGCCCTAATATATAAATGTAAAGTGGTTAGCCTTGCTTCCCCTGATTTATGATTTCATAGTTTTAAAACATTAAATAATCTGCTTAACTAATCCATTTTTATTTTCAAAGTTTCGTGTTAATTTTGCCTAAAAAGATTGTGTTTTTTCGAAGAAAAAAAATTATTATAAATTAGCACGTTTCAAGTACCTCTTCATAAATATGTCTGTTTTTTAAGGGTTTTCCAGGACTTTAAATTTCAAAAGGTAAAATTCAAGTACTTTAAGCACATTAGGGCTTTCACTTTATGTTCGAAAACCGATTGCACAATCGATTGGGCCAACCAACACAAGTTTCACAAACGAAAATAGGGAATCGATATCAACACTTTTTTTTTTTTTACCAAAAATGTGTTTTAGGTGTCCAGATCAATACAGGACACACAACATGTAGGATGTAGGAAAATAACAATGTGTTCTGTTCACCAAATGCTTTTTTAATATTCGCTATACGCTTCAATGCAAATGAATCAGTGCACCGTTACTTGTTGCGTAGTTCAACTAAGCTAGAAATGCGCAGATTCTGCAATACGCTGTATTTAATGCATCATGAGGACTCACAAGTTGCGTATTTGCGCTAAATCCGCTCAGATTTTGGTTTAAACTTCCCCAGCAAAGTAAGTAAACATAGAAACTAGGGCTGTCAAAACGATTAATCGCGATTAATCGCGATAATCCAAAATAAAAGTTTGTGTTTACATAATATATGTGGGGGCACTGTGTATAATTATTTTATATATATATATAAACACACACATGCATGTATATTTAAGAAAAAAATATTATTTATATATAAGATATTTAAATTTATATATAATATAAATTATATATAAATCTATATACAGAATATACATGAAAATATTTCTTAAATATATACAAACAAGTGTGTGTATTTATATATCTAAAATAATTATACACAGTGCACCCACATATATTATGCAAACACAAACTTTTATTTTGGATGCGATTAATCGCGATTAATCGTTTTGACAGCCCTAATAGAAACACACCAGATTGGCTTGTGATTTGACAGCGTTTCCCGCCAAAGTTAATTTGTACCCACATTTGGCGGATCGGGAGTTAATATCAATCTCTGAAAGTTGCGCTCCTTCACGACAATAAATCATCAGAAATATTGTACACGTCTCAAGCGCCCTCTTTACGCTCGTCCTCATGCCTGATAGGTGTCCGTTGAGTTGCCTGTATTTGGTGTTGAAAATGAAAATGACTTTAGAGATAGAAAATTGATTTTACAATCGATTCAATGTACACTTATGTCTAAAAAAATAGATTTTTTCACAAAAAGTGACAGCCCTAATCTGCCGGATAAATGAAAATGTGCTTTTCTCTCTCTCTCTCACGCTGCTTCCGGTTGCATCACATTAGGAGAAGGAAAAGGTATAAGCATTTTATACTATTTCTGTATCTTCTGCATTTGCGTTGTGCATTTTCCCCAGATCTCTGATTGTGTGTGTAGAGTGACGCCGGGGAAGAGAACGGGTCGGACGGGTTCATGCACTCCTTGGACCCTCAGCTGGAGCGACAGGTGGAGACCATCCGAAACCTGGTGGACTCGTACATGAGCATCGTCAACAAGACTGTACGAGACCTGATGCCCAAGACCATCATGCACCTGATGATTAACAACGTAAGGCTCGTCTATGTTGAGCAGAAGTGCTCATGATGTTGGTCTATGGTTAGGGTTGGGTATCGAGAATCGAGTATCGATTGGAATCGGGACTAACTTTTCGTTTTTCCCGGAATCGTTCAAAAGTTAAAATTTCGATTCCTAGTTTCGATATTCACAGTCCGCCGACCAGAAGAAGAAACCGCTGAACAACACCAATGAAGAAGCGTCTACCGGAAGTGTTAGCATAACCGCGCGAGTCGAACATGAGTAGCTTACGTCGGTGGTCCAAAGTGTGGCTTCACTTTTCTACAAATAACAAAATCTCGGCAAAATGCAAAATTTGAGACAAAAGGAGTATTTGTGACAGAAGGAGTATTTCCTTCAGAAAGACCGTTGGTTAGCAAGATTAGCTAAACTTTTTTGACCCTGCCTCTTAAAAGAATCGGAATCGAGAATCGTTGGGAACCGGAATCGAAACAAGGAATCGGAATCAGAATCGTTCAAATTCAAACGATACACAACCCTATCTATGGTAGCCTAGTGGTTACACATCACGAGTATCAAATAGGGCTGGGAATTGGCAAAAATGTGACGATTCGATACTATTGCGATATTTGGGCCACGATTCAATATAATTGCGATACAGCAAGTATTGCGTTGGGATTCTGCGATATTGCGACTCATGTCCCCCATATTATTTAAAGGCATTACAAAAAATGAGGAAAATAAGACTGCTCAAATCACTTCAAATGTCACATTTAATTCTGTAAACATTATCTTCTACACATTAACTGAAGTGCAAAAACTTAGGAGGATAGTGATAAATTTAGTCCCTCATTCAGTACACATTTATTCTCTGAATTGGAGACCTCTCACATGAATGGTGAGCTTCCAGAGTCCCAGCACTTAACTTCAAATTATTTAAATACAATAGAGTAACATAAAGCAGACATAGAGTAACATAAATCTGAAAATAAAAAATAAAAAAAAATTTTTTTGATGAAAACCGAAATTTACCCTCACTTTCGATTTAAAGAAAACGAAGCGTCCTGTGCAACTGGTTGTGATTGTGAACTAAGCCATTTTCATTTGAATCTACTGTTGAGTGCACAACTACAAAGCGCCACAACAAGCGCCACCTTGTGGATGTAATACGTAAATGTAAATTATCAGAGTAAACTCAGTAGAAAAAAATGGAGAAAACAGATAATTTTATAATTAAGTATTGCAATACTTTTCGCTACTCTATCGATATAATTGCATGCGCAAAATTTCGCGATACTGAACAGAATCGATTATTTATATTAGGTTATTACGGCATTTAAAGAGCACAGACCTACGCAATGTGAAACGCCCTGTAAGAAATACTTTCCTTTTCAGGAAAAGTATCGAAATCGCGATTCTTGACTTGGTATCGGTATCGAAACAATAATTTTGGTATCGTGACAACACTAATCCACACTATACTAAAAAAACATTGATATTAATTAGAGCCCGATCGATAAAGGATTTTGAAGGCCGATACCGATACAAATATTTGTTGGTTTTAAAATCCGATATTCCGATATGTCGGCCGATATTTTTTTTATTATATTTTTTTTCCAGAAACACGCAACAAAAAATTAGCAGACTACCCTAACATTAGTTATTTGTAGTTATTTATGCATTTTAACTAAAATAATATGATAATGCATTTTAAAAAGAAACTTGTTTCTTTTATTGTCGCAAAAGAGCAGAGGAACTTCAAAATATATAAAAATTCGGATAAATAAAATAATAATTAATCCCTACATTGCCTTATAAGCTATCTGCAACCTGGATCAGCAGGTTGTGTTGCGCGTTATACACGAGTGTTGCCAACAGGAACGGTGTAGAGTGCCCTCTGGTGGACAAACTATACAACTCCAACACTCATGACCTGGTTCAAGCGTGTTTCGTCCGTTTTTATTTTATTTTTGAAATATTCATTTATCGGCCATTATAACTGCCAATACCGATAGTTTGGAAAATGTCTAATATCGGCCTGCCGATAAATCGGTCTGGCTCTAATATTAATATCCTCTAACTCTCTGTGTGTGTGTTTGTGTGTCAGACGAAGATGTTTATCAACGTGGAGCTGGTTTACGTGGTTTTAAAAGCCTGAAACACGTCTCAAGCTATGATCCACATTATACTAAAATACACTGATAATAATATCCCCCTCTCTCTCTCTCAGACGAAGGAGTTCATCAACGCGGAGCTGTTGGCTCAGCTGTACTCGTGTGGAGACCAGAACACCCTGATGGAGGAGTCTGCGGACCAGGCACAGCACCGGGACGAGATGCTCCGCATGTATCACGCTCTGAAGGAAGCGCTCCAGATCATCGGGGACATCAGCACCACCACCGTCACCACGGCCCTGCCTCCACCCGTGGACGACTCCTGGCTGCAGGTGCAGCGCTCCGGCTCCGGGGGAAGGTGCGTTCGGGAGATACAGAGACACCCAAGGGTTTTTAATTCTTAATGAATTTACTTTTTTAATGGGGAATCAAAGTCTCAGGCATTCAATGCGTCAAAAGTGTGGGATCCGTACGATTTGGGTCTTTAATTATGCCCACCAAGGCTGCATTTATTTTGTTTCATTTCATATTTATTGATAATTACGAAATGAATTTATTTTGGTTCATTTATTTTGTTTCATTTCGTAATTATTGCGGTTTAATTACCGGTAGCTTTGACTCTGAATGCTAATTATACTGTATTTCTCCTGGAGGTTTGCACAGTACTTTTATTCTCTAACATCTAGGGTTGGGTATCGAGAATCGAGTATCGATTGGAACCGGGACTAACTTTTCGTTTTTCCCGGAATCGTTCAACAGTTAAAATTTCGATTCCTAGTTTCGATATTCACAGTCCACCGAGCGGAAGAAGAAACCGCTGAACAACACCAATGAAGAAGCGTCTACCGGAAGTGTTGGCATAACCGCGCGAGTCGAACATGAGTAGCTTACGTCGGCGGTCCAAAGTGTGGCTTCACTTTTCTAAAAATAACGAAATCTCGGCAAAATGCAAAATTTGTGACAAAAGGAGTATTTCCTTCAGAAAGACCGTTGGTTAGCAAGGTTAGATAAACTTTTTTGATCCTGCCTCTTAAAAGAATCGGAATCGAGAATCGTTGGGAACCGGAATCGAAACAAGGAATCGGAATCAGAATCGTTCAAATTCAAACGATACACAACCCTACCAACATCAAGTATTGTCTTCAGAATTTGAATATAAAAATTGTGAATATTTAAGAAAAAAAAATCTATTTTTTTTTTTTGCATGTATCACTTTTGTAAATTTAATTTGATCTGGACACCAAAATGGTGACGTCTCATTTTTGACCCAAACATGGTATTTTTATGCTTTAGAGTGAAAAAGTTACATTGCCTTTAAAATTCACATTTAATTCGAATTTTGTGTATATTTAAGAAAAATAAAATCAAATTTAGTTGTTAATATTTCTACTCTCAATATTTCTCCATAAGGTCTCCGGCCGCCAGCCCAACCCCCCAGAGACGAGCTCCTCCTCCAGGACCCCCAGGACGCCCAGTTTCTCGTGGTTCGGCCCCGGTACCCCCCGCTGCCGGCGGGCCCCCCGTCCCCTCACGCCCGGGAGCCTCTCCAGACCCGTTCGGTGGACCCCCGCCTCAGGTCCCGTCCCGACCTAACCGCGCGCCGCCCGGCGTACCCAGGTGAGACTGTCTGACTGTATAAACTTTTGTTGAAGTAATGGATTTGTGCTGGAAAACCATCATAATGCGCTCAGATTTGAGGAGTGAATCTTAAAGCTGCAGTGTGTAATTTCTGCAGCACTAGCGCCACCTAATGGAAATGCAATAGAAGACGACCAATTCCAGCTAATCTACATGAATACAGATACATTTGAAAATGGCTTATGTGTTTTAAAACACTCCATCCACACTGAAAAAATGGAAAATGCTAAAAATCCTATTAATGTGTATGAGTAAAATGTAATAAAAAGGGATGCTTCGATTTGAAAATTTCGGCAGAGACGATAACACTAAATATTTAAAAGCCGACAACCAACAAATCTAAATCCTCATTTGCTAATTTGCATATTCATAGAACCGCATATACTAAATCCGGCAAGGGTGTCAAGTTGCATTCAAGCTATTTTAAGGCATGACAATATATATTAAATATGTATTCTTGGGTAATCAAAGATAAGTTTCAAGGGATAAAATGATTGCCTACAGAGGGATTTTAACGATTAATCGTGCAGCTCTACTCACTACTACTCCAAAAAGCTCAGTTTTTGCAGGAATAAAACGGCATCTCAGTGTGGAAAGATTGAGAAACTTAGAGAAAAGATGCGTTTTCAAATGTATCCAGATTACCGTGCGTTCACACCACCGCCGCCGACGAGAGTGGCAAAATTCGCTCTAGCCACCCTGCCAATAATGCTGTGGAAAATTTCGTGGACGCTCTGACGTAGATCGAATGCTTGGTCTTTTTTTTAAATTGTATTAATAGGGGCCGCAAACAAGCATGGCAATTAGGGATGGGCAACGATTAATCGCATCCAAAATAAAAGTTTGTTTGTTTACATAATATGTGTGTAGTGTGTATAATTAATTTGTATATATAAATACACAGATCCCTAAGAAATATGTGCATGTATATATTTTATATATATTTATTCACAATTAATATTATATATAAATTTATATTTGATATATTAATGACAGATCTCAAATATATACTTGCATGTGTGGGTATTTACATATACAAATTAATTATACACACTACACAAACATATATTATGTAAACACAAACTTTTATTTTGTTGCGATTAATCGTTGCCCATCCCTCTTGGCAATTGCTATTTTTGCAGACCGGCCAAGTAGGGTATAAGTTAACCTCATTAAAATCTTTTAAATGTGAAAATAAGAACTTGATCGATGGAAAGAATTTAATTATTGTGTGACATGTTTGCTAAATAAATAAACCAATTCAAAAGCCATTTGCTAGATTAGGCTACACCCTTGAGTTGAAGTCTCCCGGGGGCTGGCAGTGGCTAGCAAGCCTTCTCCTGCTGTTAAACACGACAATGTATAAAAGACTCGATTACCTTACGTATTGTAAAAACAGGCTAATGATTTTGTCATAACGAGCGACTCTGTCATGAAAAATTACCGTATAGACAGGAAGAGAAAGCAATCGGGAGGACGTGGAGCCACTTTGACGATCTCGCCGTTGGCGGTGTGTGAACGCACCTTAAGTGTAGACGTAGCCTCTAGGGTTGGGTATCGAGAATCGAGTATCGATTGGAACCGGGACTAACTTTTCGTTTTTCCCGGAATCGTTCAAAAGTTAAAATTTCGATTCCTAGTTTCGATATTCACAGTCCGCCGAGCGGAAGAAGAAACCGCTGAACAACACCAACGAAGAAGCGTCTACCGGAAGTGTTGGCATAACCGCGCGAGTCGAACATGAGTAGCTTACGTCGACGGTCCAAAGTGTGCCTACAATTTTCTAAAAATAACAAAATCTCGGCAAAATGGAGAGTATTTCCCTTTAGAAAGGAGTATTTCCTTCAGAAAGACTGTTGGTTAGCAAGGTTAGCTAAACTTTTTTGACCCTGCCTCTTAAAAGAATCGGAATCGAGAATCGTTGGGAACCGGAATCGAAACAAGGAATCGGAATCAGAATCGTTCACATTCAAACGATACACAACCCTAGTAGCCTCTGTCTGATGTTGCAGCAATCACAACATAAAACAATGTACATGAAACATTGAAACTAACCTTCTGCCGTCTAATGCCGTCCGTTTGCTCTTAGCCGCGGAATGTGAGATTCTAGCCGGCGGGATAAGATGGTGTGGGTGAGTTAACCGTTCACCATACCAACGTTTAAACGATAAGCAGTCACAGTCTCACCATCACTGAACTTCAACTCATTATTATTATGGTTAATAAGTGCCATCAAATCATATTTAGATGTGCACAGTCTGCCGTCCTGCTTCTAGCTCTTATTATCGTTCAAACGTTTGACTCGCAATGTGTTCTCAGTAGGGCTGGGTGATACATAACGAAAATTCACAATGAATTTTGCTTGTGATTTGACATTTTGTATGTGCTTTCTTATTGGTCAAAGATTAGGCTAGTTTAGATAGTTTCAGGTTCTCTTGTTGTCTCGGCTTATAAATATCCGGCTTTTTAACGCTTTAACGACTATATCACCCAGCTCTAATATTTAGCATCTCATCTATGAATGTGTCACTGAATGGACGTCTCGATCACATCAGCACACACACTCACGCTTCACTAACCGTCCAAAGGAAAGGTCACCATGAGGGATGGTTCTGTTCTCTTTCTTATGTTTGTTTTATTTTGTGTCCATTGCTGAACTTTTGTCTTCTGTTGCGTGATTTGAATCTTTCTAACACTGACGGTAAACGCTTGCTTCCTGACCACACACACACACACACACTTCATTCGAACCCTAATTAAATCCTAAATGCAATGCTGAAGTCCCTAAGAAATGATTTGCCACGCTGATCTGCAAAACCTCTGACCCGAAAATCCAAAAATCAATTTCAAATATCTATCATGATAATGATTGTGCACTGAAAAAAAAATGCTTTTCTTACTTAGTATTTTTGTCCAGTCTAAAAATTCTTAAATCAAGATGCATTTACGAAAGTAGAAAAATGCCATTAGATAATATGTCTTGTTTTCTGGGGAAATAAATCGAAATTAAGAGAGTTGTTGCTTAAAAAAAGCAAAATTATTTTAAAAAGCAAAATATAATATTAATTTAAACAGAAACAAGATTATTTTTCTAATCACATTGGCAGATAATTTTGCTTGTTTAAGCAAAAACTTTTAATTTATATCTTGATAAAGCATTTTGCTAATCTAGTAAATGCATCTTGATTTAAGCATTTTTTGATATTTGGACTTGAAACAAGAAAATAATACGAAGTAAGTAAAGTATTTTTTGCAGTCTGACGCATTAAAACTGGCTGAGTAACGAGTAAACGAGAGGTTTTGGACGTCAGTCTCTGGTTAGCTTGGATTGGAGTAGTGTTCATGTTTGTGTGTCTCCTCCATGTTAACTGTGTGTGTGTGTCTTGCACATCCTTCTCTTCCTCCCCCCCATCGCTCTGGCTCAATCCCTACTGCTGATATTGATTATTTTTCACAGAATTACAATCAGTGACCAATGAGGAGTAACGCTTCTGGTACGTCTGTGGTTCTCTCGCCATTCCCCATTCCCTCTGCATGGCCGACTGTCTCCGAGACCCTTCAACACGCACAACAAACACGCAGTCCAGGAATCATATATTAATATAAAACAACTTACTAATAAGCACAGTTACTAAAGGAGCACTCAGACAGCCAGTGTTTGTGATCGACAATCGTTAGGATTCACGAAAATCTTAAAAATATTAAATACAAATAAAAATAAGTGCCCCAATTATGAAGCTTTTGTCTTCTAAAATGACAATCGTTAGGATTCACGAAAATCTTAAATATATTAAATACAAATAAGTGCCCCAATTATGAAGCTTTTGTCTTCTAAAATGAAGAATCGATGCTGAAATGCTGAAACTAGCCGTCAGTTATTCACTCTCACTTCTCGTAATAGTGTAACAAATTTGCATAATCAAGAGTAGAGCCAGACCGATATATCGGCAGGCCGATATTGTTGGCCGATATTAGGCCGCATTTTCCAAACTATCGGTATCGGCAGTTATAATGGCCGATAAATGAATATTAAAAAAAAAAACGGACGAAACACGCTTCAACCATGTCATGAGTGTTGGAGTTGTATAGTTTGTCCACCAGAGGGCACTCAGTCATCAGTCTGTTCTGTTGTGACAATAAAAGAAACAAGTTTCTTTATAAAATGCATTATCATATTATTTTAGTAAAAACTCACAAATAACTACAAATAACTAATGTTAGGGAAATCTGTTAATTTTTTTGTTGCGCGTTTCGAAAAAAATAAATAAATAAAAATAATTAAAAAAAATCGGCCAATATATCGGAATATCGGATTTTAAAACCAACAAATATTTGTATCGGTATCGGCCTTCAAAATCCTTTATCGGATGGGCTCTAATCACGAGCCTGTGCTCTTGATTGGCTGAACAGCGTCTCTTTGCTCCGCCCTCAAACACTGTAGTTGTATTGCATGTATCGGAAACTGGAAGAGTTTGGTTCGTGTTGTTCATGTTTTCTGCGGTAAATCCACTTTGATGCACTTCTTGATAATGAGACTCACACTGAATTAATACGGAAAAACTTCAGATATAATAATGGGCGTTTCCATTATTAAGCAGTCGACCAATCACAACAGACTGAGCCGTCTGGCCAATCACAGCAGAGCAGCTCTCAGAAAGGAGGAGTTTAGAGAAACTGATTCATCAAACGAACCGTTTTCAGATTCTTTGAGAAATTTTGTGCACTGTATGAGAAAATTAAATTAACACAATAAAAATAAAATTAATTTGTAGCTAGTGTTATGATAAGGTTAAGGACATTCTTAAGAAGTATTTTTGGGAATACCAATTTGGGAATCCGGCCCTGTATAGACAGGAGCAGATGCAATAACGTCTGTATGGACAGGTAACCAAAGCCAAACTCTTTAGAGAAAGCGTATGAACACATGCTACAGCTGTTTTGCAGATCATATGCACATACACTTCTTGTCTTCCTCTCTGTGAAGGACAGATGGGCAGAATCTCTGAGATGCTGCACATTCCCTCAGGATACGAGATGTCAGACGAAACTCATCCTTCTCTCACGGGTCAAAATGACCAAAAGCCCTAAAATTTTACTCTCTTTTTTAGAGCCAGACCGATTTATCGGCCGATAATAGACATTTTCTAAAATATCGGTATCGGCAGTTATAATGACCGATAAATGAATATTTCAAAAATAAAAATAAAAACGGACGAAACACGCTTGAACCATGTCATGAGTGTTGGAGTTGTATAGTTTGTCCACCAGAGAGCGCTCTACACCGTCCAACACTCGTGTATAACGCGCAACATCCTGCAACCTGAGTCGGGCAGAGAGAACCAGTAATGCATTATCATAATATTTTAGTTAAAACTCATAATTAACTACAAATAACTAATGTTAGGGAAATCTGTTAATATTTTGCAGCGCGTTTCTGAAATAAAAAATACTAATAATATTTGTTGCGGGTTTCTGAAATAAAAAAATACTAATAATATCGACCAATATATCGGAATATCGGATTTTAAAACCAACAAATATTTGTATCGGTATCAGCCTTCAAAATCCTTTATTGGTCGGGCTCTACTATTTTTTTGTCCATAAAGCTTATTTAATTTTGCTAATATTTTTAATGCACTTTTTTGTTAATTTTTATTTACCTTAATTTGATTAAATAGTAATTTAAGCACATATTTCTCACATTTTTTTACTTAAATTCAAAATAACTCACAATTTCATGCATAACCCTTTTAATTCAGCTCTAAATATCTTACATTGGAGTGTTTGTCGACCTCTGGTGGGAAAATAATAATAATATAACATGATATTTCATGACTCTCGCCACTAGATGGCCTCGAGCTGTTCCGCTGGATCCTAAAGCCAGTTCCCTTCAGTGTGCATTCAGACACACACACATATATATACAGTATATATATATATATATATATATATATATATATATATATATATATATATATATAAAGTTTTAACATTATTAGTTTGATTTAGCATTATTAGCATTTTTCATTATTAGCATTTTTAGGTTTTTCTATGTGTCCTGAAGCATTCCTCGTATTCTATTCATTCCTAAAGGGGGTCAAATTGACCCCAGGATTTGCTACTTTTTTTCAATTTAAACCACAAAACTACTCAAATATATTCATTTATGTGTTTTTTTTTCAACTGACCCGAGGGAAGGATGAGGGTTAAACAGAATTACAGTATTTTGACAGCATATCATGTATCTAAATTTCTGAGTGTGAAAACCTTTCCAACAGCCAATCAAATCCTTGTCCAGCTTTTTGACGTATGTGCATCTCGTATGCTGATTGGTGATTTTGCCTCAGAACCGATTCTGTAATGTGCAAACGTCACATCAGTTCTCTGAATGTGTGCATCAGTTTTATTTTTTTTAATCAAGATCTGAAAAGCCTTTCCTTCTGCAGCCCCTCTGCACTCATTTTATTTCGATTTTACCATCATTTATGATCCCTCTTACTAAAAAACACCACAAGCATCCACTCAAACGCTACACACGTGACCTTTAGGGTGAAACTGAACAGTGGGGTCAAAGGTGAAGTGTCAGATGTCCATGTTGTTCGTCTCTTCATGGCATTTCATTCTGTCATGGCGTGATCGCTGAATGCTGTAACATGTTTTAAAACTTGATCCTCTATGTTTTAAAACAATGTTCTTGACTGAATAACTGTAGTAGGGATTCATCTATATTTAATTTATTATACAAATAAATATGTCTGCTTGAAAGAATAAAAAATGCACATATCATTAATTAAAAAAAGATATATCTTGTTTATTTATGAGAAGTGGTTTCTGGTTTTATTTCATTTTAAGATAAATTAAAACATGGTATATATCCGTATTGCATGTCCAAACCTTAATATCATTCATATTAACAGGTTAATAGAGGTTTTCTCCATATCATAAATTTGGACATTTTAGAGAAATGCTTCATGCATTACAATTTAACTAAACCCGTTAGATTTTAGTCGACTAAAACTAAAACAGTTCAGATGACTAAAATTAAATGGTATTTTACTCAAAAGACTATGACTAAAAATAAATCAAAATTTGCTGTCAAAATTCACATTGATATCCTGTTATTAGTATTATTAATAAATGAATTTGTTTAATGTTAAAAATGCTATTTAGCTTTAAAAAAACAACAACATTAAAATATATTTAATAAACTATTATTTAATATTTATCACTAGATATATTTGATTCATAACTGTAATCTTTGGCAAAACCATGAGATTAAATATCGTGAATGATGATCCGCTCAGTAATTTATCGTATTACAAACTCTAATAAAATAATCTAATCTCAGTGCGAAATATTTTACTGTCACCGAGTGAATGTTTTCTGTGTGTGTGTGTGTGAGTGTGTGTGTTACTCATCCATCTTCTCTCTGTGTTCCCATGGCAGCCGACGACCCCCGCCTTCACCTACTCGACCCAACCGACCCACAGACTCCTCCCTCTTTGACTAGTAGCCCCTCCCATTCCCGTGACCAACATCGAGGACACGCCCACCCAGCCAGAACTCCTCCCCTTCCTGCTCCTCATCTCACACACACACACACACACACACACACACACACACACACACACACACACACACACACACACACATTCACTTGGACTGCACAACCACTCTACAACCCTCTGTCACAAGTTTAAGTTTTCATTTTGTGTAGGTCACGGATTTCAAACTCATTAAATATGTTCGTTAGGCCAAAGGTTTTCCGTCTTTTAGATGCAAGGGCCTCCAAATGTAATGGGGCGAAATATCCTAAAATTTAAAAGGAGGCTATATATTTTTATGTCAAAATACTGAATATACTATTATTGTATGTAATTTATACGTATTATTTATTTATTTATTAAATCAATTCATTCATTTATTTAGTTTAATTATATATATATATTTTTTTTTTCCATATTTTACACTACTTTGAAACCCCTTGTGCAGTGTTGGGCGAGTTATTCTAAAAAGTAATTAATTAACTTCTATTCACTAATATAATTAGGTTAATTTACTAATTTATTTGCTCTAAAAAGTATTGCATTACTTATTACTTTTAGAAATCACATATAAACCTCAACCAGTTGAAAACAGACATGAAAACAGCTCTTTAAATCATATAAAATTGCAAAATTATTCTACAACTGACCAATGTATTTAAAGGGACAAGGTTACATTAAAAACTTTTAACAATAGATTAAATTAAATTATGTCAAATACACTGTTTTATATAGAGTTGTTCTATAGTTTAAACAGTATTTAATGCAATTACATTAGAACTAACTGGAGTTAAATTACAAAAAAATTTAATTTATTACTTTACTTTCTCAAGCGCACGAAACTCGAAAATTTAGAATACTGTGCGAACTGCAAAAGTTAATTTTTTCAGTAATTCAACTTAAAAGGTGCGCCTAATATGTTATATAGACTCATTACATGCAAAATTAGATATTTCAAGGCTTTATTTGTTATGATTTTGATGATTATGAAACCTTTTCAGAATATTCTAATTTTTAATTTGGGGTTTCCATAAGATTTACTGCATTAGGCAACTGTTCAACCATCCTTTTCGAGAATTGCCGACAATGTACAACATTAAAACCAAAAAAGAAAACTAAATGCATCTTTTGGGCCGAAGTTTGAAAACTCCTGTTTAGGAAAATCCAGATCTACAACACAATGTTTTAATGAACTCAAACTCTTTGACAGATGGTTGATGAGTTTTAAATCACTGTTCATGATATTCACCATATAAGGCTCCTTATCCTAAAGAATAAGCTTGACAGGGATATATGTAGGGTTTGATGAATGCCTGTTTCTGCCATCTTTAAGCTTCTTTTGGTTTTCTGCCCGCCCCGGTTCGCAGACGCTTGATTTTCCACTGTATACGGGATGCATTATCTCTCCAAAGTGTGTTCTGGAGGCTCACGATAACTGCATCTTCTGGAATGTGCTCGTGTGCATTTGTATTTCTGTACATTACTTTTGGCTCTTTTTGTTTTTGTTTCGTATGTGTGTCGGGCTGCAGTGGTCCCTGAGCTCACGGGCCAGAAGACGACACCGAAGGGTAATAAACTTTCCCATAGTTCAACAGTCTTTCCCTGTCTGCATCATAGTTGAGAAAACTGTTTGAAAATGGTTTAAATTAAATGTTGAACCTTAAAACAAACATTAAGTCATCATTTCCATAGTAGTTCACATGTATTTCAGTATAAAAAACGAAAATATGGTGGTCATTACATATTTGGACACAAATATGGGCTCTATGCACGGTGGTATTTCCGGTGAAGGTGTAAGGATGCTCGATAACTTCCGCCCATCGTTGAGTCCAATGAAATACCGAGAAAAATATTGAATTTTAAACTTCATGGTTATAATAAAGAAACGTTAGTCACAAAAACAGATAAAACAGACACCCCTCGTTGTGTTTATGCTTCTTTTTATATTAAATAAACATAACTATATATAAAATTACATCTAAACGTATGTGCGTTTCGTTTCAAAGATAGGAGGACAGTAAATATTGAAGACTTTGCCATAATAATCCCACTTTCCTCCGCTTTAATCTACACAACCGGAAATGGACGAGCATCCTTGCGTCAAATGCGGAACTTATGCGTGCATATAGCCCATTAAGCCACAGTTAAATGTCTGAATGTCATTACACTAGTGTAACATGATATTCATAAATTCAGGTCATGGGATTGAAATGGAGTGTAAACAGGTGCTAGTCATAGACATCATATAGGTAGACGCCCTATCGACCGCTACTGCCTATTGGCACGGACGAGAATTGGAGCCGCCATCTTAAACCGGTCATCCGCTCCGCTCAGTGTAATCTGAATGGCAGGTGAAATGAGCTGTCAGCGCATTAAATTAATCATATCTCACTGAATACTGAACTGATTTTCACGCGGTTTTTTTTGCTGCAAAGGTCATTCATGTAGCTATGATATAGGACACATAGTTCGGCGTATTTTAATATCCATTATAGGTTTAACAATAATATAATATTCTAAAATAAGATAAAAGTGACCAAACACAATATATGATGAAGGATATCATGTATTTTATAAATCACACACTATAAAAAATAATAAAGAAGCAGAAACCGATAGTAGCAGCAGTAAAGTAAGACATTTTAATAAGTTGAAGAAACAATTTATGATGTACACACGGACATACACACGCACATACATACAGACACGCGAACACACGCACATACATACAGACACGCGAACACACACACACGAACACACACACACTCTCTCTCTCTCTCACACACACACGCGCGCGCACACGCCACGCACACACACACACACTTTCACACACAGAACGCAGCCACCGAATCAATCGAACGCAGCCACTTGTAATAAAAATTGAGAAGAAGCTTTTCAACGTGTTTGCATCAGTAATTTCTAAAGTCGTACAACATTAAGCCTATACCTTTTTATTATGTGGATTTGGGAGGGGGACGTCTAGATTAAAGCCGTTTACGGATTAACTTTAGGCTGAAGTAAATAATGTAATTTTACCACAGGACTTCTGTAATATCAATAGCCAAATCGCATGTGATAAGATATAGGTTATCAATAAAACTAGAAGTTAGAAGGGTAACTCAATTTGCCCATCGCTGTCATGCGTGTATATAACGTTGCTTCCTGATGTGCGCAAACACAAATAACCTATAGAACAGGCCAGTTGAATGCTTATCTGATAACCTAGAAGCTCGTAATTATTACTTTAACAGCTACCCCACCTCTTCATGCCGGGTGAACACCGGCTGATGCAGTAAACAGCATTTCACAACTATTTCAGTACAGTAATAGCAAATATACTTGCTCCTTCTCGATTATCTGTTAATATTCTATTCACAAAATACAACCAATAGTACGGTAATGTTAAGACTTACTTGTGAAAAGTACTATTTTCGGTGGTCCGGCGATTAGAACAGAAAAATATGCTCCACAGTGCTCTGGCATCCTATCTGCTGCCACGCAACGAGACAAGAGTACGACCGGTTCAAGATGGCGGCCGTAATTCTCGTTTTTCAGAGGCCAATAGGGTATCTAGTCTCTATATGATATCTATGGGTGCTAGTGATTAGTTGCCATGGAGACAAATTAACGTAACCATAGAGACAAGCAGGGAAGCGAAAACACAGGAGCACTAACAAAATTATACTTCAAAATAAGAGTCTAAAACACAAGAAAAGAAAACACCAGACTGAAATCATGACAAATTAGATGGTGACAGTGTTTTTCACAATAATATTTAAAAGGGGAACGGAATTTAATACTGTAAAATTTGAATCGAGAACATACAGGCTAAAGATCAAGGGCTAATTTGAGACAATTAGTGCTAACCATTTTTCATTATACACACGTCCTTGTCATTAAAACGAAACCTTAATCATAAAACTGAGCCGAGATCGGTATCACTTTGAGATATTAATTTAATAACTCAAATAATGCGCAAGATATTGCCAGATAAACGCATTACCAGCCGTCAAACTTGTCTTACAAGTACAAGAGGAGAGCCTAGGCCACTATAACGTTCAACACTTTGTAAACAGTGATGTTATTTACTGCACGGCGGCAGATAATAAACCAAAAGTCCTACCTATTGTCGATACAACGGTGGGATGCTGAAACCATAGCCGTCATCCCTCCCGTTTTTTCGGGGTTTCTCACGTATTTTGGCTCTTTTCCCGCTGTCTTCCCGTTTTAGTATTTTCCCGTAAAATGTCCCGTTGTTTCCTCGTTATTTGACAGTTAACGAAGTCTTGAGTTAAAAACACAAACGTGTGTGGTCACCGTCGTAGGTTCCATTTAAAAAATAATATTAATTTCAGTCAGAAGTCTGATTTTCAAGTCCGCTGAGGTGATTTTATCAGACAAACCGTTTGGCGCCCATTTCCCATTTGAATGAATGATTAACGCGGAGTGATACGAGAGGTGGGGAAGTAGTACCGGTAATAGGGTTTAACGGACCAGCCCTAGTATATTTTACATTTTAGTATAGGCCTAAATTTTTTCAATATTTAGTGTTGTTGTAGGTTACAGTTAAAATTGTTATGAAATAAAAAAAAACACCTGATGAGTGCTAATTATGTGGGCATATTTGACTGTTAATTGCGTGATTGAGGAATCAGAACGTAGGCCTAGCTAAACAGTTATTCAGAAAGCCATGTAAAGTTAAATGTTTTCAAGCAAATTTTAAAGCATTTTTGACAGAAGTTTGTACGATGTGAGATTCTAAAACAATAGATCTAGCTTTGATCACAAAGATAATGTAGATCATGTTCGGAAGAAAACAGTGTAAAATAAATAAACAAAACAATAATGAATGACTGAATGAGATGTAGCACTTATATGTACTGCACTTTACAATCATATCAGGGAATCTCTAATAAATTATTTATTAATTTTATGTATTAAGCTATTAGTTTATGTACTATTTAATGACAAAAAAGACGATTTTAATTCCGTAGGCTACAGCTTAATACATTTCAGTCACTCAGGTGACCATAAAATCATATTTTTAAAAACATCCTGCTGCTTTTGATTGAATTGAATTCTTTAATGACATTTAGACATTTTTAAGTGAACAAATACGTAGTGTGGCCACTATATGACACTTTTATTTGATCATAAATAATCTCTAAACTGTAATAATATTCAAATGTTTGTCAAGAAAGAGTTATGCTGTAAACAGTAGTCCACTTCTATATGTCTCCTGATAGTGATGAGGGAAAGTGGGGTTTGTCTTCTCAGTGTGGACTCTGAGGACACTTCCTAGGGTTTGTTTGTCTCATTTCTAACTGTGTTTTCCCCTTTTTAGCTTTCATGGTTCAGCAGGTCAAACACGAGCAGCCCCGACGGTCCCCTTCTCTCCACGTGACCCTTAAAACACTCTTCTTTCCTGCTTTCTTCATTGGTTTTCCCTCCACATTGAGTAAAACAACCCCAAACCCACCAGCAACACGGGCAAAAAGAACAAGGCGAGATGTTTCCTGAACCCTCGGCTCATCGTCCGGTTGATCTCTTTGGTTAAATCTTTGAGAAACTAGAGAACAAATCCTTCAAATGACTTCCTCGTCCTATTCAAAAGCCATTTATTCCTACACTGCAACAAAAAAATCTGTATTTTTGTCTCATTTTCAAGTAAAAGAGGTTTTTTTGCAGTGTTCACCCTTCGTGATCGTGCACAGAAATCATTTGTTCGCTTAGTTAAATCTGAACTTTTAGTGGGGCTGGATTGAATTTGAGAGTGCAATATAATCACTATACAAGCATGCCATTAAAACATAATAGTGCAGTTTTAGGGTGAACAGACACTTAAAACCTGTTTAATTTATTCCACAAAGTGACATCTGTCATGTCGGGAAGGTTTTCCACACACAGACTGTATGGAATTGAATACTTGCTTATTTTATATAGTGTGTACTGTATACTATTTTCAATGCACAGCATGTGAAAGTGCACTATTCAATGCTAAACACACAATGTTGTCAAGTGCATTGGAGCATTTGCATACTACTGTGCTTAGTGTGCATACTATATACTGCAGAACTACTCAACATATCCACATATGATTAAATGTGCTGTAAAATGCACATGATGTCCTTCTCAAAGACATGTCAACATGCATATGGTGGATATTTTCTCATTGCCTAAAAAAAAAAAAAAAAAAAAAATCATTTATGGCATTAAAAGCACGCTTTTTTTCTGTGTGTGGACAAACTTTCCCCAAAATATGTGTTGTGCATTGAAATTATGCACATTTATTTCAACTCCTGTCTGTAATTTAGTGTTTGTTATGAAAGCAAAAATGAAGTCTAATTTCACTGCAGGTCTATGCATAGAAATCATTACAGTTTGTTTGGTTGAAAAATGAGAAAATATGAGCGCAATCTTCCACACCACCAGTGGACTGTATTTCGTAATTCTGTGGTTTGCTGTAATAATGATAATATTAATAATGAAGCCCCTGTTGCTAATAGTTGACGTTGTGTGGCATGACCAGACCGTCTGCGGTTTCAACTGTGCCGTCGTTTCTGTCTTCAACATTCACACCAAACCTGAGTCTTAGTAAAACCCACTTATGAGAAAACAATTACTGTTATTTAAGAGTTCAGATGTGTGTCATGGGCATACTGTATCTTAAGTGTGTCGCGTATCTTTGTGGTGCATTTATGCAAATCGTGACTAGTGTAGTCCACATGTATGATTATTGAATATTAAATTATTATGGTTAAGTGATTTCTTTAAATTAAGCTTATTATCATGTGTAAAGTGAGAGTCTAGAGGAATAAACCCGAGCCTCTTTCTGTGTTTGGACAGAAAGGTGTAAGTATATTGAGTGTGTAACGTGTGAATGAATGAATGAAAGTGTGTAACGTGTCCTCTGCTCACACCAGCTTGTCTGGCAGGGCTGTCATTATTAAAGTTAAGTGTCTCAAAACCTTGCTTTTGTGATGTTTTTCTTGACGTCAGATGGTCTAAACTCTTAAAAATAAAGAGAATTTGTTCTAGCTTATAAATATGCCATGCTGCTTTTCTTTCCGGTTTGTATTTCCATGGACACTCATTTTGGCCACATAAAATATATATATATATATATATATATATATATATATATATATATATATATATATATATATTAGGGCTGTCAAAACGATTAATCGCGATTAATCGCATCCAAAATAAAAGTTTGTGTTTACATAATATATGTGGGTGCACTGTGTATAATTATTTTATATATATATATATAAATACACACACATGCATGTATATATTTAAGAAATATTTGAATGTATTCTGTATGTAGATTTGTATATAATTTATATTATATATAAATATAAATATTTTATATATAAATAAATAATATTTTTTTTCTTAAAAAATGTACATTCAATTTAAGTAATTTCACTTAAATGATGATTAATAGGTAATCTTCATTGCCATTTACGTGAAATTACATATATATATATATATACATATTGGTTAATCATAATTATGACATGAAGTGTCAAGTGACAAAAAGTCATAATTATGAGGTAAAAAGGGCATAGAGTCGATAAAGAGATCTCAAAATTTGAGCCATAAAGAAAAAATGATGGCATAAATCATACGACTTAGTACCATAATTTTGACTTTGATTTACTAAAGCATGATCTCTTTTTCTCTTATACAACAGGCACATTTTCAAAAAGCAAAACCTTGACTAATTTTCCAGCTCGTTAATCTATATTTGCTTCTGGCGAAGCCATCAGCCTGCATTATTTCAGCTTATAATTTATGGCGAAAAACTACATTACCCATGATGCTGTGCAAAACATTCCACCAATCAGTTTTAAGAAGGTTAAAACCAAAAGAGCCAAAACCAAAAAGTCTCTTCTGCTCACCAAGGCTGCAATTTTTTGATAAAAAAAACCAAAAAAAAAAAACAGTAATATTGTGAAATATTATTACAATTTAAAACAGTGGTTTTCTATGTGAATATATAGTGAAGTGTAATTTATTCCTGTGATCAAAGCTGAATTTATCATCATTACTCCAGTCTTCAGTGTCACATGATCCAACAGAAATTCTTATAATATGATGCTCAAGAAACATTTATGATTATTATCCATGTTGAAAACTGTTTTTTACATTTTTATTTCAGGATTCTTGATGAATAGAAAGTTCAAAAGAACAGAATTGATCTGAAATGAAAAGCTTTTGTAACATTAATCAAAAGTTTGGGGTCAGTAAGAATGTATTTTTTATTTTTGGGGCGAAAGAAATTAGAAAATACTTTTAAATTGATCAAAAGTTACAGTAAAGACATTTATAATGTTAGAAAAGATTATATTTTGAATAAATGCTGTTTTTTTGAACTTTCTATTCATCATAGAATTTTTTGGGGGAAAAAATGGTACATGACTGTTTTCAACATTGAAAATTGAATAATAATAATTGATGTTTTTTGAGCATAAAATCAGCATATTTGAATGATTTCTGAAGGATCATGTGACACTGAAAACTGATGTGTAATCAGCAACAAAATTCAGCTTTCAAATTACATTGTAAAATATATTAAAATAGAAAACAGTCATTTTAAATTGTCATAATATTTCACAATATTACTGTTTGTCATTTTTTTTCCAATCAAATAATTGCAGCCTTGGTGAGCAGAAGAGACTTCATTTAAAAACTTAAAAAATCTTACTGATCTAAAACTTTTGACCAGTAGTGTATATGCATATTTTTGCAATAAACTTACGTTTTTATATACACCACATAACATTTAGTTTTTAATTTGAGTGTGCTGTTTGCAATGCTTCATGGGATTGTAGTTGTTTCTAAAAGCCGTTGTCTTGTATCTGCTTCAAATCAGAGTCTTTAGTGTCGTGTAGCTGTAGTTTCTCAGTCGAAAGTTGATTAAAATCGCATTATAAACAATCAAAAAGTGTGAAATCACATGATTTCATTAACCTTCCACACAGAACAGGTTTTGCTTTGCTCAATCAGGTTTATTTAGGAGGAAAATCACCACATGAAACAACTCGTTATTCCTTCACGTGTTCCAGCGGTCGTAATTAAAACAGATTAGTGTGTAATTCATCATTATCCCAAATAAATAGAATTCTCCTTTAGTTCAGCAGTCGTATGAAACCACACAAACGGCACGTCCTTTCTTCCCACAAGATCCTCGTCTCTTCATCACTCCCATGAATATACAGTATGATACACAGATACACTATTTACACATCTGTCACATCAACGAGCTCTGCCAAATAATAAACTTGATCTGAAAATATCGGATTAAAGCCCACGCCCCAAAGTAATCACTGTAAAATATATCCATACTCGCAGATATAAAGCTTGACGTTTACAGATGTGGCCAATAAAAGTGCTTTAAGGGTCAAACACCCCGTTACTTCAGACCGAACACACACACTTTTCCAGTTACAAAACACACACACAGGTGAAACTCATACGGTGCAAAAGTTCATTTATTTCAGTAATGCAACTTAAAAAGCCACACTAATATATTATATAGACTCATTACATGCAAATGAGATATTTCAAGCCTTTATTTGGGCTGTCAAAATGATTAATCGTGATTAATCGCATCCAAAATAAAAGTTTGTGTTTATATAATATATGTGGGTGCACTGTGTATAATTATTTTATATATATATATATATATATATATATATATATATATATATATATATATAAACACACACACATGCATGTATATATTTAAGAAATATTTTCATGTATGTACTGTATATAGATTTATATATAATATGCAAATATAAATATTTTATATATAAATATTTTTTTTCTTAAAAAATACATGCATGTGTGTGTATTTATATATATAAAATAATTATACACAGTGTTCCCACATATATTATGTAAACACAAACTTTTATTTTGGATGCAATTAATCGTTTGACAGCCCTATAATAGTGATGATCATGGCTTACATCTTATGGAAAATATTGACTTTCATTTTGAAAATTAGGTTTTCATATCTGCAATCCATAAATCATCACAATTATAACAAATAAAGCCTTGAAATATCTCACTTTGCATGTAACGAGTCTATAAAATACACTGTAAAAATGAAATGCTTCATCTAATCAATACAATTGAGGCAACAGATTACAAGCAACATTATTAATTAAATTTAAGAGATTAGAATTGAGTAAAAGTTAATCAAATTAACATTCTAATTAATTCTTATTTGTACAATTTAATGAATAATATTGCTTGTGATGTGTTGCCTCAATTTTATTAATTAAAAAAAAAGCATATTCGTTTTTACAGTGTATATTAGTTTCACCTTTTAACTTGAATTGCTGAAATAAATGCACTTTTGCACGGTATTGTAATTTTGAGTTTCACTGCATGCAAACACTTTCCATGAAGCCTGTGTGTAAATATAAATTCTACTTAATTCTATGGTGTTTTTGTATATACCTGTAAGCAGACTGTGATATGCATATGATGAATGCATTTAAACAGCCTTATGCAACTCTTCAAAGGTGTAGCCGTGAGAGGAACGTGTTCAACTGCATTGCAATCGTGTGCAAAAACACAAGTTGCATGAGAACGGCTTCGCAGAAAGTGTTATCAAATGCACCCATGATGCTCTTGAAAGTGTTTAGAGATGAACTAGGAGGAATTATTAATATCATTTCTGCACAGATCTCATAAACTCGCACTCACTGAATCATTCACTCGACGTCAACGAACGACTCTGAACTCTCGGCCGACGGCGTCATAGAGTTCACACGCAACCTCCAATGTGTTGGCTAAGGAAAACACAAGGTGCTCGTGTGTTTGTGGAGGGAAAAAATAATAACATCTTTCAACAAATCCCCCAAAAAGAAGCAAAAACAACCGTTCTATTACGTTATCTTGTCGAGACTCTCTTCCCTACATGCTTTACAAACACTTCACAACCTGAATCTTTCAGAAAACACTCGTCCAAACCGGCTCTAATCATATCATATAATAGTGTGTGTGAGATTATCATGTAACGAGTTCACAATCTTGATATGAATCATCACCGATTGGCCAGGGAACGGTCTATTGCACCACCTATGTTTGATAAAGTGAACTAATCGCACAGGTCGATCAGCGAGAACTGATATTGGTATGGATTAACTGGTTTACACACAAACCAAAATGGAGAGTTTGAGAATCAAGATCTCTCTAGAAACAGAGAAACTAGGAGTCCGAACGCCCCGAACGCAGATCCGGCTTTCAGACCACTAGAATCTTGACCTCGTCGTGTTGGTCGGGCCGGTAGAAGAACGGGATGCAGGGGTTCTCCCCCAGGAATGGGGCCGGCCGGGCCTGAGGATTCTGGATCTCCTGCAGGAGCTGCATGATCTGACGGGCCGTGCCGTCCTCTCGGGGTCTCAGGGACGGGTCCGCCGCCGATACGGGTCTCTCTGAGCTCTCGGGGTCTGTGCTGGACTGGACCGATGAGGACACGTCCACCGCCGTGCTCATGTCCAGAACCGCTGCGGGAGTAAACAGAAATATTAGGGCTGGGTAATAAATATGGATTTCTCGATATTAATCGATTCTCATTTTTACGAACCGATATCGATTCTTAAATCTCAAGAATCGATTAGTCATCCTGTTTCATTTGAATGAATGGATCATTGTGTTGCATCCAAAAAAAAAAAAAAAAAAAAAAAAAAAAAAAAAAAAAAAAATCGCAGTAATCTTTGTTACTATTGATATGAAACAAAGTCTCAATTTTCAAATTACGTCCATTTTCTTTAGAAATTCAAAAACATAAATAAGGTTTTATTTTATATTTAAAAATATAAATTTTAATTTTATATTTATATTTTTTTAATTTTATTTTTTTCTCTTTTCATTTATTTATTTATTTATGTTATTTTATTTTTTATTATTTTATTATTATTGCCCCCCTCCCCCCTTTTTTTTCTCCTCTTCTTCCCTCACCTTGTTGGGTTGGATTTAATTAATTAGTTATGTTGACATCTGCTGTCCCATTTGAGTACTGTTACCTGAGCACCTCTGTTGACAGGTGGAGATTTCTGATTGGTGGACTGTTGTTTTAAAAAAAACTCTGTTGGTTTGTGATCTGTTTAACTCCCAGAAGAAAGCATGTAGCCAAAACGCATTGGAGTTTTTTAGATGGTTGATGTGACCAAGCCATGTTAATAAAGACTTTTTAATTTTTCTATTAGAGAGTGCCTTGGAGTCCTCTTGCTTTTTTATGATAGCGTTTTGTGGCTGTGGCGTGAGATCGCTCTGGAGAAGCAGCAGCGCTGATCTCTCTTCCGGCTTAATAATCCCAGTCACAGCGCCAAATAAACATGAATGAGCATCTGAAAGTGTGTTAAAGATAGAGGACAACTGATCCAAATCCAGATCATGACACATTGATTCACTCAATCAGCGTTTCAACCGTGGAAAGACGTCAGTTAAACAGCTTGTAATCAATGTATCGTCATATTTACCTCAGAAAACCCACATAAACTCGTTAGTCAGATAGAAAAAATAACTCTAGAGAGGAGCATTTTGATAAATATATACACCATATTACATATGCATTATAATCTTAATGTTCTTCAATATTTAATGCAGATTTGAAGAAATCTGGCAAGTTTTATGACAGCCACCATTTAAATGTTTCTATTTCATATAATCTTCTTATTATAAAAATCAATAAAAGTGTAATTTAAGTGTTTGTACAGCTACAAAACAGTTGATTGTGACCTTCATATTAGGCTAATGAAGCTCCAACCAGACTCCCATAGTTTACAGCATTAGTTCAGAGATTTGATTTAATTGAGAAGATTTGCCATTTATTGTAACTGATATCCAAAATAATCAATATTGAATCAAAATTGAATTGTGAAATTTGTGTCCCAGCCCTAATTAATAACATCATCTAATCTGGAAAACTGCATGATTCGATTCAGTTCAATAACACTGTTGATGTAGCAATAAATCATCAATTATTAAACAAAGTAGCAACTATGGAAGTGGAGGAAACAAGCGCCATAAACGGTTCGTACAGAGACTGTAAAAATGAAATACGGTCACTTACAGGCTTTTTAAGGCTTAATATAATTTAAGCGGATGAGTTATAAAAGTATTCACCCCCCTCACAGTCGTCATGAAGGGCAAAATTAGCGATATAGACCGAAATCACTTCTTGCACTAGACTGTAAACATGTTTTACTCTGCTGTAAAGTTGGGCATTTTAACATGGAGCTCTATGGGATTGACTCCGGTCTCTAGTGGCCAGTCGATGAACTGCAGTTTAAGAGATAGTGTGTGACTGTTACCTGGACTGTCCACGCTGTTGCCGTCCATGTTTTGGTCATCAGGTCGAGGCTGGTCTCCTCCAGACGGCAGGAGGTCAGGGTTACTGACGGCGCTCATGTATCGGCTGTACCACTCGTTACGCTCCCCCACCAAACGCATCACCAGGTCCTGCAGCTCGGCTAACTTCACCTGAACACACACACGTGTCAAACATCACGCCGCAGACGTCACAGCCTCATCACAGAGACGCTCCTCGTACCTTCATCTCCTCCTTGTCTTTGGCCAGCATGTTGATGTATTGCTCCTTCTCAAAGTGTCTTTGTTTCATGATGGCTCTCTGGTTCTGATACAGCGCGATGTATTCACCTACACGGACAGAACACACACTTCCTCTAATGCTGATGAACTCAAATGGTCAAACATAAACAGATATCACAAATAGGGCTGTCAAACGATTAATCACGATTAATCGCATCCAAAATAAAAGTTTGTGTTTACATAATATATGTGTGTGCACTGTGTATAATTATTTTATATATATATAAATACACACACATGCTTGTATATATTTAGTAAGGGATAATCCACGGCTAGCCATGCATTAAAGGATTTTAATGCACGGCGTAGAGGCTAATAACCACCCGACGCGAAGCGGAGGGTGGTTGCCTCTACGTCGTGTATTAAAATCATTTAATGCATGGCTAGCCGTGGATTATCCCGCTTATACCACGGTTATTTGCCAAGTTAAAAAGAAATTAAAGCTATAACTGATGTTAACAGTGTAATTTTTTAACAGATATGTGAAAATGACGGTTATTTTCTTAAGTTACGGCTCGTTAGTTCTACTCCGTCCACTTTAATTAAAGTAGAGCCATCGGATTGCATTTATTTGAATGAATTATGAATCTGTTTGCAAGCGTAACTGTTACTATGGTTACCAATGTTTGTTTTACAGTCTATGGTTTACAGTCTAAGCGGATTCATTTCGAACTGTAATCAAACTGACTGGAACTACCTGTGCATTAAAGGGTTTTACTGCACACCTTCCAGCCAATCAGAATCGAGTATTTAAACAGCCCGTGGTATAAATTCATGTATATTCTGTATGTAAATTTATATATAATTTATATTATATATAAATACAAATATTTCATGTATAAATAATATTTTTTTCTTAAATATACAAGCATGTGTGTTTATATATATATATATAAAATAATTATACACAGTGCACCCACATATATTATGTAAACACAAACTTTTATTTTGGATGCAATTAATCGCGATTAATCGTTTGACAGCCCTATTATTTATATATAATATAAATTATATATAAATCTATATACAGTATTTAAATGAAAATATTTCTTAAATATATACATGCATGTGTGTGTATTTATATTCATAAAATAATTATACACAGTGCACACACATATATTGTGTAAACACAAACTTTTATTTTGAATGCGATTAATCGTTTGACAGCCCTAACAGATAAGCTGATATAAGCGGTTCTTCTAGCATGCATTCGAAGAAATCTAATTTTCACATCACGATAATTCCTGCAGCATTATTGAATTATGATAAAAAGATATGACACCAAAATAGCAATGTAAAATGATAAAATGTAGGGCTGTCAAAGGATTAATCGCAATTAATCGCATCCAAAATAAAAGTTTATGTTTACATAATATATGTGTGTGCACTGTGTATAATTATTATATATATATATATAAAAAAACACACATGCATGTATATTTAAGAAATATTTTCATGTATATACTGTATATATATTTATATATAATTTATATGATATATAAATAAAAATATTATATATGAAGAGTTCAGATGCAAAAGCCTCTAAATGCCATTTGAAATTTTCCTCTAAAATGATCATTTTTATCAAACTTGTATATTTAAGTTCAGTAATTTCACTTAAATGACAATTAATAGGTAATCTTCATTGCCATTTAAGTGAAATTACTGAACTTAAATATACAAGCTTGATAAAAATGATCATTTTAGAGGAAAATTTCAAATGGCACTTTGGCTTTTGCATCTGAACTCTTCATATATAAATAATATTTTTTTCTTAAATATACATGCGTGTGTGTATTTATATATATACAAAATAATTATACACAGTGCACCCACATATATTATATAAAAACAAACTTTTATTTTGGATGCGATTAATCAAAATTAATCGTTTGACAGCCCTAATAAAATGACATAAAATGAAATGAGAAAAGCACATAAAATTAAACAAGCACTCAACTTTTATATGCATTAAATAACATTTCATATGCATTGAATGATGCATTTTTCATTCTGCACTTTATGCATTTAGAGACACGACACAGATCCGCTGACTGTGTGTGTGTGTGTGTGTGTGTGTCTCACCGATGGTGTCCGTTTCTCCTGACAGCTGAATGCAGCGGTGCTCCAGCTCCTCCAGTCGCTCCCTCAGGTCCACCTTCTCCTGCATGAGTTTGGTGAAACGCTCCTGGAGTTTGTCCATGGCCACACGCAGAGCCTCGTGCACCTCCACTGGAACCCCTTCAGAGCCTCCTGCACACACACACACACACACACACACACACACACACACACACACACACACACACAAGATCAGCAATGCAGCAAAGACAGGGCAAAAGCAGTAGTAAATAGTGAAGTTGTTAAATAGTACAATTCTATAAAAATTAAGCAGCACATTGTTGTCAACATTGATAATAATCATAAATGTTTCTTGATCATATTAGAGTGATTTGTAAAGGATCATGTGACACTGAAGACTGGAGTAATAATGATGATAAATTCAGGAATAAATTACACTTTACTGTATATTCACATAGAAAACACTTATTCTAAATTTTAATAATATTTCACATTTTTACTTGTTGAATTTTTACTCATTACTAATATTCAAATAATATTCAAATTTAAAAGGCATAATTTCAGTAATGTGGTAAAAAGATTTTTGCTCGTCTCCTGAGGCCATTATTAACAATATCGTATTTATTTTTTTCATATAAAATATCAATGCACTGCATTAAATTGTTCATTAAAAGCAATGACAACATGATTGTTGTTAAAAAAAGTGCATTATGTTTAAAGTTTAAACTAGGGCTGTCAAACGATTAATCGCATCCAAAATAAAAGTTTGAGTTTACATAATATATGTGGGTGCACTGTGTATAATTATTTTGTATATATATATAAATACACACACATGCTTGTATATATTTAAGAAATATTTTCATGTATATTCTGTATATAGATTTATATATAATTTATATTATATATAAATATTTTATATTTAAATAATATTTTTTTCTTAAATATACATGCATGTGTGTGTATTTATATATATATAATATAATTATACACAGTGCACCCACATATATTATGTAAACACAAACTTTTATTTTAGATGCGATTAATCGTTGCCCAGCCCTAAACTAATGTTTATAAGTCAAATGTAATTTCGTAAATTGCATAAACAATTGTGAATAAAACAATGTAAACATTTTAATTCAATGACTCGAAATGTTGATCAAACAGAGAATTTTTGCATTTTAAAATAGAAAAAACTCAAAGTTGAACTTTTTAACTTTACACGACTTTCTAAACGTGTCTTTCTATTGTGAGACGCGAGTGTATCGGTCAAAGATGCCCATCTAGCACATGTTTACATGGAAAACAATGGAAAAGCAGTGCAGAAATTGTGTTCTCTGTTTCTGTAATGTTTCAACCGAATATAGTAGACTCAAATATAAAGCCAAACAAAAACATAAAATGCATCATCATCTCATCTCATAGGCCACTGATAAAGCTGCCCGATGCACACTTGAAATTAGAATTATTTTTCACTGTATTTCAGTGCAGTGAACGTTTGCCGTACCTGTCTCTGCACATGTGCTCTGTTGTTGATGATGATGATGATGAAGATGCTCGTGGCTCATGGCTGTCATCTGTTGCCGGGCGGCGTGATGAAGCCTCCTCTCCTCCTCGAACCGACGGCTCATCTCATCCCGCTCATCCTCCAGACGGGACAGGGCAGAATGAATAAACTCAACCTGAAACAATCAGAGGGAAAGAAAAAAAAATCACCACGGAGAGGAAATTAATATTTAATGAGGAGAACATGTTGGGTTTTTGACTCTGGACGTGATTGGATCATGAAATAAAGGTTTTTTAAAAATATTTTAAAATAATATTCCTAATAATTTTATCATTTATTAATCTACATTTTTGATACAATAAAATATGTCAAATTAAATATTTTAACCCTTATTATAAAATGAAGGTGAAATATATTACTGCTGGAAATTATAAAATTAAAAATTAATTAATTATTAATTATTCTTTAACTTCAAATCACAACACTCATTTTAATTTCAGTTTATAATATTAAATTTATATTTAAGTCTTAAATCCTGCACTTTTAAATGTTCAAACTTCTATAATTTGATACAAGAAAATATAATATATAATTATCTCCCGCTTTGATCATCAACAGAATCAGAGGGAATGAAAAATTCACGATGGAGAGGAAATTAATATTTAATGAGGAAAACTTGTTAAGTTTTTGCTTCTGGACGTGATTGGATCATGAAAGCAAGCTTTTTAAAAAAAAAAAAAAACACAAAACTTTAAAATAATATTCCTAGTAATATTTTTATTTATTAATATACATTTTTAATCCAATAAAAAATTGATTTTATTTAATATTTATTTATTTATTTTTAAACTACAAAGCTCATTTTAATTTCAGTCTATAATATAAAATTAATTAAATTATAATTAAGTCTTAAATTCTGCACTTTCAAATGCTCAAGCTTCTATAATTTGATATTATAAAATATGAAATATAATTATCTCCCGCTTTGATCATCAACAGATGGGAAACAAGGAGAAACAATCAGAAGGAAAGAAAAATTCACCATGGAGAGGAAATTAATATTTAATGAGGAGAACTTGTTAAGTTTTTGCCTCTGGAAATGATTGGATCATGAAAGTAAGCTTTTTTAAATAATAATAATAATATTACTATTAATATTTTTATTTATTAATATACATTTTTAATACAATAAAAAATTGATTTTATTTAATATTTATTTATTTATTTTTAAACTACAAAGCTCATTTTAATTTCAGTCTATAATATAAAATTAATTCAATTATATCAAAGTCTTAAATTCTGCACTTTCAAATGCTCAAGCTTCTATAATTCGATATTATAAAATATAAAATATAATTATCTCCCGCTTTGATCATCAACAGATGAGAAAAGTCCTTTCAAAAGGTGAAATCAAATTATTTTTCCACAAAAAGACCAGGAACCAAGAAAACAAAATGAAGTGAACGAAGAGCCCATTTTGACAGTAAACTCACCATGTCTTCTCTGCTCTCAAAATCTTCTGGAATGACGATCTGTGATTTCTGGAAGCTCTCTGTGAGCGAGTGACTCTCCAACCCGTCACCTGCACACATCAGTCGGGTCATCGTCAGTGAAGCCGCAGTGGCAGAGCGGATGTTTCAGTGAATGCTGGGACTCACCCTCGTCTCTGTGTGACGTGTTCATGAGAGAGCCGTTCAGGAGCTCCTGCACTTCAGTCTTCAGCTCCTCGTTGTCTCTGGCCAGCTGTTTCAGTTTCTCCTGCAGGGAGACATTATCATCAGCGAGAGTTCTGTTAGGTGCAGTTCGCATCCTCACCACTAGATGCCGCTTAAAATCACAGACAGTGCATGCAACCGCATTAAACTACTGTAATGTTGAATATAATGTATAATAATGCAATGGGGCCATATTTGAAGGTCCAGTAAAAACTGGCCTACATTATTTAACCCCTTAACTGTCACTTGCCCGTATTGGGCAGCCTAATTTAATCGTTGGAAAGGTCTAAGACTCCTAAATAGATATTTTAGATCTGTTTTTTTTATTACAAATTATGAATGAACATTAATATATGAATTTATGACAAGAGTGCGCCTCAAAAAAATCGACGTCATTACAGGAGTTTCTGACCTTTGTCACAAAAAGTCGACGCACACACTTTTAATAATTGAAACTTTGTTTTTTTAGTGCTAAAAGTTCATAATAAAACTATATAAATAAAAAATATAATTAGTATTTGTTAATAAAAAAGATACAATTATATTTTAAAAAGTAAGGTAAGAAGTCATCTAAAAAGTATTATATATATATATATATATATATATATATATATATATATATATTAGGGCTGTCAAATGATTAATCGCGATTAAATAAAAGTTTGTTTTTACATAATATATGTGGGTGCACTTTTTATAATTATTTTGTATATATATATATAAATACACACACATGCTTGTATATATTTAAGAAATATTTTCATGTATATACTGTATATAGATTTATGTATAATTTATATTATATTATACATAAATATAAATATTTTATATATAAATAATATTTTTTCTATAATATACATGCCTGTGTGTGTATTTATATATATATATATATAATAATTATACACAGTGCCCCCACATACATTATGTAAAAACAAACTTTTATTTTGGATGCAATTAATTGTGATTAATCGTTTGACAGCCCTAATATAAATATAATTTTTTATTATTATTATATCACATATTTTAGTAGTTATCATAAATTAGGTATCATTTGAAGGTTTACGAACTCAGAACTCATCCTGTGAAAACCGTTTTGAAATTGGACGTTGCGTTACCATAGAAACGGTATTTTTTTTACTATCCCCCTCCCCTTCCACATTTTAAGTGTTAATATGTACATTTCAGGAACTAATATGTCCATTTTAGGTCCTAATGTACATTTTAGGTGTTAATATGTACATTTTAGGTGCTAATAAGTACATTTAAAGGTTCTAATATGTACATTTAGGTGCTAATGTGTACATTTTAAGTGTTAATATGTACATTTCAGGAGCTAATATGTCCATTTTAGGTCCTAATACGTACATTTTAGGTGCTAATAAGTACATTTAAAGGAGCTAATATGTACATTTTAGGTGATAATGTGTACATTTTAAATGGTAAATGGTAAAATGGTGTATGAATGTGTGTGTGAATGGGTGAATGTGAGGCAAATTGTAAAGCGCTTTGGAGGCCATTGGGTCTATGAAAGCGCTATATAAATGCAGTCCATTTACCATTTACCATATCGTGATGTGTATGGTAATGTGACACCGGATGCTCCTACAGTGATGGTTGAAGAGAAGGCGTGTGTTCACCTGTGCCTCCTGCAGCTGCACGTGACTCTGCTCCAGCTGCACTTTGCCCTGCACCTCGTCGTGCTGCAGACGGTCCATCAGCTGCGCCTGCTGCAGGAACTGCTTGTGCAGATGCTCTCGCTCTGCCACCAGAGCCTGGTATCCGCTGGTGTACTGCTGAAGATGGTTGAGGTACTGATCCCTCTGCTCCTGCACCGACGCCAGCTCGCTCGACTTCTCCAGCAGCTGAGGACATGGGTCAATAATCAGGTTACGGTGGGCAAAGTCACTAAATAAGCATCCCTTTAACCATGAAATATCTTCCCCCTGAGATTTTAAGTTAAGTCTATTTCTGCGGTGGGGAATATTTTGAGTTTCTGCATTAGGCGTGTGCATCCTTATGGACATTTTTGTCCTTTTCAGTTTTGTTTTCTTGATCACTTTGCCTGTGTTAAAGCTAACTGCAAAAAAATTGGCTCAGGTCTGTGTTTTTATTGGAATTTTACTATTTCACCGTCATTTTCTTAAAAAAATATTTTTTTTTCCTCCCTCTCAGCACCTTTTGGACAAAACTGTCCCCGTTGAAACTGCCATTTTTAATCCCCGGTTCAGTTAACTATAAAATTATGCAATCTTTGTTAAGAGGCTTTCATTCTGACGGCAAGGCTTCAAAATTTTATTTTTTACTATTTTTTTATCAGATAGTGCCATTTTTTTTAAGTTTGGCCAACAAAACAAATATCGCTTTATTCCTGTTTTCTGCTTCAGCGTATTATAGAGCCAACTGGATATCATCCTCAAATTTTGAACACAACCTATTTAGATTTATGGCTTTGATTTTATTGCAGTTTTGAGTTCAACCTGATTTATAAAATATATATTTTATGTAAAATATTTTTTTATAAATAATTTTCACCTATATAACTTTTTTTTTGGATTTACTTATTATTATTGTTTTTATTTATTTATTTTTGTATATATTTTTTTATTATTTTTATTATTATTTTTTATTATTGCAGCAATAATCTGCAAAGGGTCTTCTTTAAAATGACACCAAACGTAAGTTTGTGCTCCGTAACGTCACATTTTTATGACAGTTTTTTGACATGGACATTTTTGTCCTCTTTTTACATATGTGTAACTTTTTTTAATTGATGCACAAGGGTTAAAATTAAAATTAATAAATCAAATAATTTGCAGCCTTTGCCAAATCACGTGCAGTTTATTTTCCATTAATCGCGCAGCCCTAATAATGACTTAAGCCATGTTTTATCTTCAATGTTACAATTATGACCGTCAAGGAAACATTTAGGGTTAAATTATGTAAAAGCAACCGATACAAAAACTCTTTTGCACTGGGTATCTACTCATATTTAAAGTTGTGAGAGGTAGGAGTGATGTAATCCGTACGGCTCTTTTACGACTAAAGCTGGTTGCATGTGCAGTTGTATAAGGACTCGTATAACTGACTCTAACATCATGCAAGCCAGTTTATTTTAATTTTACACAGGATGCATTTAATGATTAGCCTCGTCTATAAGAGGACACACACCTGTTCTTTGGCATTGTGCAGATCCTCCTGTAGCTGACCCATCTTACGAGCGATCTCCTTCTTGATGTGGTTCTCGGACTGCAGAGCGCTCGTCAGCTCCATGTTCTCATTGGTCTGAAGGGGGAGAAAGGTCAGAGGTCACATTCGCACAGGTCATCTTTCACTAGAGTAGGGATGGGCCATGCTGAATTAACCTGCTACATGTAAACAAAGCTCATTAGGAATGATTCAGCCTTTATGAACAACTAATTTGCATGTAATTAATATTCATAAACACAGAAGCTCAATCCTTAGTACGGTTTGTATTGTTATTCTTATCAGTATTGTTGTTCGTTTTTTACATTTCAAACTTGTAATTGATTTGAATTATTATTGCGTGATGTTTTTCAGTACAGTTGCACTATTTAATAATAATAATAATGTTTATTTTATATAGCGCCTTTCAGAGTTCTCAAGGTCACTTTACAGTTAAGTACAACTAAACATGACATAGAAACAATAAAAATATTTGCACTCAGGGTATTTGCACATTTTTAACAGCAAATTTAATGACTTTTAAGACCTTTTTAAGTTAAAATTTAAGACTTTACCAACAACAAAAAATAAATAAATAAATAAATAATAAAAAAAGGAAAATATTCAGCACGACACGACAGTGTTAATTTTGGCAGCCATTTTTGTTTTAGTCTTCAGATGAAAATGCTTATTGGTCTTAGTCACATTTTAGTAATTTTGTCTTTCATAATTTTAGTCTAGTTTTAGTTGACAAAGTCATTACATTTTTTGTCAACTTTTAGTCATTACTTTAAAATTTAAAGTCCGTCCGTGAAATTTAAGACCTCCTTATCGTAAATTTCAGATTTTAAGACATTTTCACACCTTAAAAAGTGAAAATTTTATTTAAGACATTTTAAGACTTTTTAAGGACCCGCGGGGACCCTGGCACTTTTACAGAAGAAATGTTTCTTCTTTTTTTTTATTCTTTTATGTAATTGGTAGGCCTATATTATAGGAGCCAATTTGATGATGCATGTTTTACTTTAGTTCAATGTTTGTGTTTCTGAAGAGCTCTTTTTTAAGAATTGTTAAAAGGTTTCTTTTTAATAAATGCAAAACGTTCCCAAAGTCATTTGAAATAATTGTGATTTCAATCCTGAGCAAAATAATCATGATTATGATTGTTTTTCCATAATCGAGCAGCCCTAACTTGAAGCCAAAAACAGTGATGACCAGTACTAAATCGTCATTGATTTCATTATTGCAATAAACACCAGAATATATTGTGATATAGTTAAGTCCATATTGCAAATTAGGACAGGGTATCGATTCAGATGTTCCAATTCAATTTGATTTCGATTCGCAAGCTCTCAGTTCGATTCCTGAAATTTTAAAAATCACAGCTTCATCGGAATGTTACGAAACTTGGTGACTTTTATGGCATTATGTATGTGAACACACAAAAAAATTGAGGTCATGATCTGAGCATGCTAAGTGGTCTTAAAAAATAGTCACACTTGTGGTCTTTGGTCAAAAATGACCCCCATAGGAAATGAATGGGGAAAAAAAATGTGAATTTTTGGGGGTTTTTTGTCAAATGTTTTATAAGAAATAGCTTTTGAGATTGTTTCAACTATATATTCAAATCCACCACCAACAACAACAACAACAGAATGTGTTGATAAACATCTGGGGAATTCACATGCTTCTCCATAGAGAGCTGTACATGCCATCTAGTGGTTACACCATGATTCTACGCTTTTTCTCTATACTGGAACCAGATGGTGCTAATTTTCTTCAAAAAAATATTTTTTTTTTTCTGAAGGCCTAGACTCTATATTAAACTAAAATACTGCATTAATATTTTTTTGAAAAATATATATATATATATATATATTTTTTTCCATGGCAAAAATAAACCATAAATATTGCATAAATATTAATTCATTCAATTAAATTGTCTCAAAATACTAAATTAAAAAGAATAAATATTATAGAACAAAAATAAATTGCATTGGTTTTGCTGGGATGGAGAAATTTTCATTTTTAGGTGTCCGGTCACTTTTGATGGTCACTTCTTGGGAAGGCTTAGGGTTTAACCCTAACAAGTGTGACCCCGAAACGAAGAGCACCTGAGGGTTAATACAAATCCTATATTTATATATAAAAAAAAAGAACAGTGAACATAAGATTGCATGGGTACATTAAAACCCAACTCTATTTCAAATACATAATATGAGTCGACAGGATTTGGATGCAAGATGAAAAATGCATGCTCTAAAAAGGACAAGTCTGAAGTTTCACATACATGCCTTGATCAAACAGGATCTCGTTATTTTTTATGTTAAAGATAAAACTAACATTTCCTGCCTGTGTGGTGTAGGAAAACTAATACTGGCTTTTTGGTGATTGATAAATAAACATGGAAACAAATCGAGTCGAACAATTTTGAATCGACCACATTTCATCAAAGACTCATCCATCCCTACTCACCAGCTTGACAAAACCGTTCTGAAACTCGGCCAGCTGGTCTTTGAGGTCTCGGTTCTGAGCCAGGGCTCTGCTGATGGTGGCTTTATCGCTCTGGACGTCCTCTAGGATACGGAGTCGGTCCTGAGCGTCTTCGGCGGCCCGTTCGGCCTGTCTCTCCAGTTCTTCCAGCCTCACCTCCTGTTCCTGCACCAGTCGGCTCAGCTGCTCGTTATCCCGCACCTACAGGACACAAGAGAAAACACATGCAAATCATGTGTAAATAGAAAAAAAAAAAAAAAAAATCAGATAACGAGTTGCTCACGTGTGCTTTTGATTTGATAGCTTTATCTCAATGATTAATATTTTTTAGGTTTTTAAGAATGCACAAAAAATAGTGACTCAAGCCAAGTTTAATCTACAATGTGTCAATTATTACCATCAAGAAAACGTTTATGCAAGGAGTGTCTAAACACTCATATAAGGAGCGTCTGCTAGGACTGAATGGTGTAACGATATATATGCTAGTATCAATAGCAGTTTTCATCCAGTTGTGAATTAAAGGGTACCTATTATGAATTTTTTGAAAATTGCCCTTCATGTAGTGTTTAACATAGATCTGAGTGAACGAAAACATCCTGCAAAGTTTTAAAACCTGAATTGTGCAGCATATGCATGACACAAAGCAAGCGTCACATGTTTAACGCAGGTCACCTGTGCCTGGTACTGTAGACTGAGAGCGTCTCTCTCCTGCTGAAGGCTGCTGATGGTTTCCTGAAGGGCCAGTTCACTTTCTGAAGGGCCTGAGACCTGGGACACGACCTGCAGCTCCTGCTCTCTGCTCATCACAGCTGTGGACACAAGACACATCTCTCATGTTGGTCTATACACATGAAAAACGTATCCGTCTCACTTAAGTACACATGTTTTTAATGCACTTTTTAATTTTTTTTAATAATAGACTCCAAATTAAATTGAAATGACAAACTCTGGTGCCTATGCAACATTTTAAAACCATTATCCGGTCACTGGAAGACGACTCAGTGATGTGCAACTGTTTTTAAGTGTTGTCATTTTACATTTATTGGTGATTTGTAATTTTGTGACTGTAACTGCTGTCCATTCTTGGCCAGGACACTTCTGTGAAAGAGATTTTTAATCTCAGAGAGACTATCCTGGTTAAATAAATGTCAAATAAAAATATTAAAAATAGGGCTGTCAAATGATTAATCGCATCCAAAATAAAAGTTTGTGTTTACATAATATATGTGTGTGCACTGTGTATAATTATTTTGTATATATATATATATATATATATATATATATATATATATATATATATATATATATATATATATATTTAAGAAATATTTTCATGTATATACTGTATATAGATTTATATATAATTTATATTACATATAAAAATATAAATATTTTATATATAAATCGGGATTAATCGCATCCAAAATAAAAGTTTGTGTTTACATAATATATGTGGGTGCACTGTGTATAATTATTAAATATATATATATATATATAAATACACACACATGCTTGTATATATTTTATATATAATTTATATTATATATAAATATTTTATATGTAAATAATATTTTTTTCTTAAATATACATGCATGTATGTTTTATATATATATATACAAAATAATTATGCACAGTGCACCCACATATATTATGTAAACACAAACTTTTATTTTGGATGTGATTAATCGTGATTAATCATTTGACAGCCCTAATTAAAAAATGTTTCTATCTGAAGAGAGTAAGGTTAGAAGTGCTATTTATGTAGTGTATGTTTTGGGCATTTGTTTCGTTTTTTGGCAACTGAGGGGGAAAGTAAGTGATTTAAGGTTGAGTTCGGTTCTTAATTATACATTTAGTATTGTGTTCGATGTGAATAGGGCGTAAGGATTGTGGATCTCATGTCTTGTACCTGCAGCGTTCTCCAGTTCTATGATCTTCTCCTGCAGCTCCTGGATCTGAACAGCAGTGTTGTCCCTCTCCTCAGACATCAGACGCACCTACACACACACAATACATCAACATTAGTGATGCACGATATATTCGACATCATATCGGTATCAGTCGATACATGTTCATTTCTAATGTTATCGTGCAAATTAAAAAAATTGTCTGATATATTAAAGCCGATTAATAATGTATTATTTCCTTCAGCTGAGACACTTCAGATGCACACTGTTCAACATGATGGATTTAAATAGCTTGAAATATGATTAAAGTCACTTAAAAAAAAGCTAAGAGCAACACAAGTCTGTGATATCGGCTACATAAAATTATGAGAACATCATTATAATTGTGTGTTTGGGACATGGATTTGAATGTTGAAACTTTATTTATTCAGGTTCTCGAATTATATAAAAATTTGGATTTATTGGCCAATTTTTCATGTCGCTGCATCCCTAAATCAACACAGTCCATAAGGGTATGAATGTGTGTGTGTGTGTGTGTGTGTGTGTGTGTGGGCTGAATGACAAATCTAAATAGCAACCCATTACAAAGTCTGTGGTTAAATGAAATTATACACACATGAAAATAAACAGCAGCCTTTATATTTTAAAAAGTGTGAGTGTGAAATATATGAATGTACTATATTTTATTTCGATAAGTTTTTTTTTATTAAATATTTTGAATTTTTACGGGATTTATGGTATTAAATTATATTTACACTGTATTTATAATCCATTTTTTCACTTTTTGAGCATTTAATTTCCAGCTTAAAATGTGGAAAACACTTGAATGCTTCAGAGTGACAGACTGAAGTTTGATCTCTTTTTAAAGACGACACGTGGAAGATTTTTACTGACGTGAAAAGTTTTAATAGGTGAACAGGATTTTACATTTATTGTTATGAAAATTGCACAAAAATACACGTTTTACGTTTAAACTGCAAGAAAATCCAAGCCCTAAACAAGTGTATTATTTATTATTTATATTATATATATATTAGGGCTGTGCAAAAATTAATTGCGATTAATCGCATCCAAAACAAAAGTCTGTGTTTACATAATATATTTGTGTTTGCCTCATATAATTATTTTGTATATATAAATACACACACATGCATGTATATATTTAAGAAAATGTGTTACTCATATATAAAATATTTATATTTATATAATATAGATTATGTATTTATATATATTTGCAGAATTTAAGCGCAAATGATTCTTAAATACATACATGCATGCAGAGGTATTTATATATACAAAATAATTATATACAGCACACAAAAATATATTATGTAAACACAGACTTTTATTTTGGATGCGATTAATCGCAATTAACGTTTGCACAGCCCTAATATTTATCTATTACAAGTGTAAATTATATAAATGTGGATTTATCGGCCAATATAACGGTTACCGGCTTTCAAATATAAAGTATTATCGGTTATCGGTATCGGTCGAAATGCATCCCTAAATCAACACACTCAATGTGGGTATGAACGTGTGTGTGTGTGTTAGGGTTGAATGACATCTAAATAGCGACCCATCTCAAAGTCTGCGATTTAATGAAATGAATATATGCACTGTGTGACTTTATCATGTCGCTTATTATTGGAAACGAAACGTGTGGCAGCCATTTCACTAGTGTAATAAGAAATATTTATAAACGTACTGTAAAATAAAACTATTATTACTTAAACACACACACAACATGTGTGTTCACCTGAGACAGGAGCTGTTCTGTTTTGTCTTTCCACACTCGTCCCTCCTCCTGAATCTGTGCAGCGTACTGATCTCTCTCCACCTGAAGCTGAGCGACCGACTCCATCAGCTGCACACACACACACACACACACACACACACACACCAGGGAATTCAGAATGACAGAGGAACAATACTGAGACAAGCCATTCCCAAAAATACAAGGCCTTCACACACCTGAGCCGCGTGAGCCTCTAACTGGTGCTTCTCTTCCAGGATGAGCTGAACCTGCTGGTGTTCTGATGGAGGACCCGACTGACTGGAGAACTGCAGGATTCACGTTAACAGACAGGAAATACTCCATGAGACGTTGTTACATCATGCACAGAGTAAGGGACAGATTTTCTAACAGCATGCAAACACTCTTTTTACTTAAAAAAAATACAACAAATGTCAGGATCTACTAAGGACACAGTAAAAAATTAGTGATGAAAATCTTTTTGCATATGCATTTGTCCATACTTTTAGGGCGTAGTAAAGGTAGGCAAATTGGGACGCAGCAATAGTCTTTATAAATAAAATGTAGGAAAAACCTTGTAAGAATATATCGCAATATAAAAATTAGGGCTGTCAAAACGATTAATCGCATCCAAAATAAAAGTTTGTGTTTACATAATATATGTGGGTGCACTGTGTATAATTATTTTGTATAAATATAAAAAACACACATGCATGTTTATTTAAGAAAAAAATATTATTTTTATATAAATTATTTAAATTTATATATAATATAAATTATATATAAATCTATATACATAATATACATGAAAATATTTCTTAAATATATACATGCATGTGTGTGTATTTATATATATATAAAATAATTATACACAGTGCACCCACATATATTATGTAAACACAAACTTTTATTTTGGATGCGATTAATCGCGATTAATCATTTTGACAGCCCTAATAAAAATGCAACAATACGTATCGTGGATAGTCCCTCCAAAATATAAATAACTGTGTGAGAAAAAAATGGTAACACTTTACAATAAGGTTCATTAGTTAACATTAGTAAATGCATTAACTAACGTGAACTAATAATGAGCAATGCATTAGTTACAGTGTTTATTAATCTTTGTTAATGTTAATACAAATACAGCTGTTCATTGTGCATCCATGTTAATTCACAGTCTATTAACTAATGTTAACAAATATAAGCTTTGATTTTAATAACGTATTAGTAAATGTTGGAATTGATATTAACTAAGATTAATAAATGCTGAAGAATTATTGTTCACATATTGTACATGTTAACTAATGTAGTTAACTAATGTTAACTGATGAACCTTATTGTAAAGTGTTACCGAAAAAATTATAGTTTTCAGTGTTAATACTACATCAAACTGCTATATAATATTGATTATAATGTATAATAATGCAATGGGGGAATATTTGTGGGTCCTGATAATGCCAAATGTCTGATGCTACCAGCAAAAAGTGGCCGACATTATTTTAAATATATCTAGTCAGTGACAGAGTGCAAGCACATTCATCTAAAATAATTCTGTATTTTCAGCTTCAGAATCATGAATATTGTTATTCTGGTGTCACCACTGTCCTTGGGTTTCAGCATCGAGTCCAAGCCTATTTTTAAACCCACAATATAATATCTAATTTATCATTTTAATCAACAGTACATTTTTGTTAACCTTTTACCATACGTCTTGGAGTATCGCAATAATATCGTATCGTAAGATGTATCGAATCATGACATGAGGGTATCGTTACACCCCTAGATTAGTCTCATATGCCCTGTTAAATCGGTCCCGAAGTGTGTGTAGTGTTTCCTCACCTGCTGCAGCATGTCGTCGGCCATCTCCAGCCGCTTGCGAAGCTCATCGACCTCATGTTTCAAGGCATTGTTCTCATTCACTCTCAGCTTGAGCTGCTCAGAAAGCTCTGAGCTCTGCTGCCGGGACTCCTCGCTCAGATTACTGACAGGCACACAGAACATATATTCATATAACATCTCATTTTCAGAACCAGGTTTACATGATATCGGTTACTTCTCCTGTTATACGTGAATACTAAACTGTTTCTATTTTCACTGTGGCAATAATCTACAATTTCTATTTTCTAATTTCACAACATTTTCTGATTATTTGCACTGACTGGTCTGGATCTTAAATGCAGTTTAATTCAGTTTTATTTACACAAATATTCATTCTTATTCAGTGGTGGAATGTAACGAAGTGCAAATACTTTGTTACTTTACTTAAGTACATTTTTCACGTATCTTTACTTTACTTAAGTAGAATAAATAGTGCATACTTTTTACTTTTACTTCGTTACATTTTGCAGCAATTATTCTACTTTCTACTCCGTTACATTTCTACAACTTCTGTTACATTTTCTGATCAGTTTTTCCCCTGCCAAAACGTAATCTGACCGTCCATCCGTTGCACGTTTGTCTCACCAGTGACGTTTGGTTGCCATAGATACATCAACTAAATGCGTCTCGCATGCATTGTGTTTATCGTGCAATTTATACGCGAAAATTAGTTTTTACGTGCATAGGAAACACACCGTGTGTAATATACGTTTGGTTAGGATTATGGCAAGCCAAGAGGTTCAGAATTACACCATAAATTAATCGTGTTTACTGCCAAACATAGTTATTAATATATTGTAAGGATGAGCATGATGTGTATATTGCCTAATTGCAAGCTTGTTCTTTTTTCCCATCATTATTGAACATCATCATAGGAGTATTAGGTTGAATGAGTTAGAATTAAATGTTTTATTAATCATTAGAAAATAGACATTAAGAGAATAAATTGTTACGCAAGTACTTTTATTTTTAATACTTAAAGTGCATTTAAAATCAGGTATTTTTACTTTTTACTTAAGTATGGTTGTCATTGTGTTACTTTTACTAAAGTAAATATTTATCTGGTTATTTGTACTTTTACTGAAGTACTGAGATTCAATTGTTCTTATTACTCATTGCACTTGGTTAGATGCTTTTGTTTCACATTGACTTTGTAGTATAGTCTGCACAATGCCAATAAAGCTGGATCTAATCTAATCACACACTCATTCATTCATCTAAATAACATCTGCTGCTAAATGAGGGGGAAAGACTTACTTAAACCTGAGGACCTCCACTCGTAGACTGTCTCTCTCCTTTTCAAGCTCTTTATTATGCTGTGGAAACAAGGGATTTTAAACTCAACCGGGTCAAACACAGCTGATAATGTAGATGAACGGAGGATCTGCTACCTTCTCGAACTGCTTCTGTTGTGTCGAGACTGTGGATAATGTCCTCTCCAGCTCAGACACTCTGTGTTTACTGGCCTGCAGTCGCGAGCTCAGATCTTCAGCCTCGCCTGGACACACAAACACACAGGTTAGAGTGAAAAAAGGTTGATCTCGCAAGAATATGTGCAGGTCAATACAGTAATAAATTACATATTTCATAAAGAAAAAAAAGGCAATTTTTAGGCCTAAAATCACTGATTCTCAGTGTTCAAGCTTATTCAGTTCTTCAAACCTACTCATTATCAACTAGACAAAAAGATTGAATCTAATATTTGCCAAAAACTTTTTTACCACAAGTGTAGTATTATGGGAGAGGGGGACACAATTTTTAAACATCTTTTTTGTGTGAGTAAACCCTCTGTGAGTAAACTCAGTCAGTTTTGATACTATGACCTGGACATGGTCTTTTAAAAAAGCATTAAAGCAAACGCACACGTAACAATTAATGAAGAATATAACAGCACACTCATTTAAAAGTGTAGGATTGTTGCTGAAAAGTTGGTTGAAAATAAATTTAACCTTTGTGCATCCTTAATGACATTTTTGTCCTTTTCAGTTTTTTTTGTTTTTGTTTTTTTGATCACTTTGCCTGTGTTAAAGCTGACGGCAAAAACACACAGGTGTGTATTTTCATTGGAATTTTACTATTTCACCGTCATTTTCTTAAAAAATATATTTTTTGCATTAGGTACAAAAAATACTCCCTCTCAGCACCTTTTGGACAAAAATGTACCCATTGAAACTGCCATTTTTAATCCCCGGTTCAGTTAACTATAAAATTATGCAATCTTTGTTAAGAGGCTTTCATTCTGATGGCAAATTTTATTTTTTTACTATTTTTTAGAGTTTTACTTTTTATTTTTTTGACTATTTTTTACTATCAGATGGTGCCATTTTTTAGAGTTTTATATTTTATTTTTTTTTTACTATTTTTTACTATCAGATGGTGCCATTTTTTTTTAGAGTTTTATATTTTATTTTTTATTTTTTACTATCAGATGGTGCCTTTTTTAAGTTTGGCCTATAAAACAAATATCGCTTTATTCCTGTTTTCTGCTTTGGCATACTATTGAGCCAACTGGATAAATTATGCAACGATATTTGTGTGGGTGTGTTGGTATGGATGTCAGAGTGTGGTTAGTATGTGTGTTATAAAAACATATGTGTGTGTGTTTGTAATACTGAGGGATAAAATAACAAATCCAATCACTGTGAGCTCCAGTGGGGTTTTGCTGGCACCCAATGGGGAAAATATGTTACTACGCCCAAACAAACTGTTACCCAAAGCCTTTTTTTTGAGATATCATCCTCAAATTTGGAACACAACCTATTTAGATTTATGGCTTTGATTTTATTGCAGTTTTGAGTTCAACCTGATTTATAAAATATATATTTTATGTAAAATATTTTTCACCTATATAACTTTTTTTGGGATTTACTTATTATTATTATTTTTTTTTACTTCAGCAATAATCTGCAAAGGGTCTTCTTTAAAATGATACCAAACTTAAGTCTGTGCTCCGAAGAGTTTTTTGACGCGTACATTTTTGTCCTCTTTTTACCTGTGTAACTTTTTTTAATTGATGCACAAGGGTTAAGTGGGTGTGCAGTTATGAGAATGAATCTGACAGTGTGTTATTCACGCACACACACACTCACTTGACTTCTGTCGTGCTGCCTGCTGTGTGTAAGACAGGGCCGTCTGTAGCTCTGATTTCTCGGACACCAGGATGCCGATGGTCTGAATGTGGACCTGAATGAGGACATGCATCATTGAACACACAATCAATCGCACAAAATCAATCACACATAATCACACATGACTATAGTACTGTATAATGTCTGTTCACCTGCAGCTGTTCACGCATCGCTCCCTGCTCCTTACTGAACTTCTGCTCGAACTCTCTCCGCTCCTGAGGAGAAGCGATGAAGCACATCAGGAGGAGTCACACACTAATAAATGAGGAATGAGTGATATAACAGTAGTGATGGCCACGCTTACCTTCTGTAGCTGATCAGAAAGCTCCTGAGACTGCTTCGTCTGAAGACGCAGAACAAACATGGTCAACATTTAACTTTAAAAAATAATTAAACCCACAACATCATTCCTGAATGTAAACAGGAGGCTTAGAGTTATTACAGGTTAGCGCTTCATTAAAGACAATGTGAATTCAAAATGCATCTTATTCCTTTAAAATGTGATAACTGCTCTGCAAAACAATCTGAAGGCCATGAGGGAGGGGATATATATATATATATATATATATATATATACACATACTATACTGTATTTGAAAATTTTTACAAACAAGATAATTTTAGTTCATATTAATTTAAACATTAACAAATATAACTTTTGAATTTAATAATGTTTAATGGACCTGAGCTGGCATGAACAAACAATTAACTGCTGTATTTATATTAACTAATGTACACAAATAAATAAATGTAAATATATTGCAACTAATAAATATAATAATAAATAAATATATTGCACTTCAAATATATTGCTTATTGTAAAAAAAAAAATGTATATATGTATATATATAAATTAATAAATTATATATAAAATATAATTTAATTATATAAATTATATATTTTTAAATTATATAATTATAATATTTTTTATAATTAAATTTTTTTTTAATTATAATAAATTATAAAGTATTTTTTTATAATTATTATAATTAAAATATTTTTTAAATTATATATTATAAATTATATTATATATATATATTTATATATAATATATATAATTATATATTTTTTTATATTGAGCAATATATTTACAGTATTTATTTGTTTATATTAGTTAATATTAATACAGCTGTTATATACAGCTCAGGTTCATAATACAGCTCAGGTTCATTAAATATTAACAAATATAACTTTTGAATTTAATAATGTTTAAATTAATATGAACTAAGATTATCTTGTCTGTAAAAATCTTCACATGTACAATCCAATCCAACTCTTACAGAATAAAAATAGAATAATAAAAGAGTGAAACAGAATAAAAATGAGAAATACAGATGAATATATTAACAGCAACCTTTTAATTTAAGCAATAAGGCACACAAGACCGTGTTCTAATATTAACAAAGTATATTCACAATATAGCATGACATCTGATGAGTTTAAATACAGATGTTTACAAGGTCATACACTCGTGTCTGCATAAACACTAATTATGTGCATTTAATAAGATGTTAGAAGTTCACAAAGAATGCATTCTTGAATTTCACATTTTTAATTGCATAATAAAAGCATGGATATTGTGTCTCATTGTCCTCCAAGAATGCATCCCGTGTGAATGTCTCCGGTCTCATAGGACGTCATAAACTCTTACCAGCGTCTCGAGTTTGGACGTGAGCTGGGTGTTTGTTAGCGCGCTGGAGTCCAGAGCAGCGGCCAGCTCCTGGTTACGAGTCTGAGAGAGAGAGAGAGATACGGTGAACAGGAAGTGATACGGTGTAACACAAAGAATCTGTTCTGTGTGTAACTGAACACTGGGCGAATGTGGATAAACAGGCGTTCGTTCATATTCTAGAAGGACGACATTTAACATTTTACTCAAAACTGAGCTCTTTAAGTAGAAAGAAATTTGTTCTCTCTATTGAGTCATCAAGGATCCATTAAAATGATCAAAAGTGACAATAATATTACAAAAGATTTCTATTTCAAACTAATGATTCATCCAGAAAAATATTAACTCTTTTTAACATCGATAATAATGAGAAATGTCATCATATTACAGTGATTTCTGAAGGATCATGTGACACTGAAGACTGGAGTAATGAAGCTGAATATTCAGATATATAATATTTTCATAATTATATATTTAATATTTTCAGAATATATTCATATTTTACTATATATTCATATTAGACATTTAGACTGCAATGTTATTTTAATTTTTACTGTCTCGTTGATCGAATATATGCAGCCTGTGTGAGCAGAAGGGCATTTCTTTGAACTTTTGAGTAAGGTGTTTGTGAAGCTGGAACAGGATGTTTGTTCAGTGTGTCGCAGGAGATCATGTGAGCGCCGGATTAAATGCCAGCACTGCTATAACACACATTCTGAGAGATAAACAACTAATTACACTAATTAAAGACTTCACAGGGTTCCTACAGGTTTCTTCAAGTTAAATTCAAGTCTTTTTAAGACCATTTATATAAAAAATTAATACCAATTTCCCATCCCTACCAGCAAAGAAAAACAAAATCCTTCAACTTGTGTTGATTTATTTTTCAAATGTGGAATGGGTAAAAGATGATAAGTCGAGCAGGTAAAATAAAAACATTTCAGTAGGCCACAAGAAAGTTTGCTGAACAATGTTAAGTTGTGTTTTAACATTAGCTAAACACACACAGGACATCAGATCTGACTGGATCGCTTCCCAGATCCACACTATCTAACATTTTCATCTAGTTTTTTATTTCGTTGACGAAAATGTCAATACATTTTCATCATAGTTTTTGTCATTCAAAACTAGCGTCTCGTTTTCGTCAGTGAAAAAATAATGTCGAAGAAAAGTTTATCATTATTTTCATCAATGAAATTAACACTGACATACAGCACAATTTCAAGACCCAGATATCAAAATTCAAGACTTTTTACGGTATTATTTCCAACTTCAATGCTTTTAAGGCTTTTTTTAGACCCTGTAGGAACCCTGCTTCAGTAATGCACAGCAGAGAGAAGACAAAATGGTTTCAGATCTTTTTAATTCTTTATTTTTAGCAAAAACGAGTTAAAAATCTAGCTTTTAATGTTGTTAATATGTCTATGTGGTGTTATTAATGTGCTTTAAAATCGTGTGTAAGTTCATAAGTGGACAGCATTGCTGAGTATTTCCTCCTTAAAACTGAAAACACGTCTCAAAACGATCAACGTGTGATCGTCAACCAGTGGATCTCTGAGTGAGTGAGTGGAGGCGGGGCTCTTTTGCATATTCATACAACCGCGCATACTAAATGAGGCAAGGGTGTCGAGTTACATTCAAGCTATATTTAGCTTACATTCCAAGGAAAAAATCATTTAAATAATGTGATTTTGCTGATAAAGAAGAGTTTTAAAGGATAAAATTATTGACTTCGGGCGGACTTAAAATTGTTCTTGATAAACCATGAAGGAATCAATACGGGATATTAGTTTGAAAATTAATCAAGTGACTGATATCAAATCAGCCAATACTGTAAACCCCAACAGACTTCAAGGTATTTTCATCGTAAGAACTTCAATAAGATTATCCAGCTCGAGTGAGATTAGTCACCGTATGGAGTGTTAATTATAAACCTCTAGACCAAACTAAACTACCCTACAGAACAGCAACACAGTTCAGCACATATACTTAAAATCATATGTTTATGTTGAAGATAAAAAAGCGGTGAATTAATAGTAAAACATATCGAATGATGAATTAATTATTACTTTTCTTTAATAGATAATGATTGCCATTTGTTAGGTAGGGTTTACTATTTTTATTTGAGTCTGATACTGTCTTGCCACTTCTGTTCAATATTGGAGTCTGATACTGTTTTTTTTAAGGTTGCTTTGGTGCTTTTGTTTATGTTTTATGTCTTGTTATAAACCTCTAGACCAAACTAAACTACCCTACAGAACCTTTTTGCTCCTAGCTTTGGTGCTTTTGTTTGTGTTGTTATGCAGGTATTATTTTCAGATTATTAACCTGGGGAATTGAATCAAGTGACTTTGGTCAGCCTAGTGGTCGTTTGTAAATGTGCTTTATAAATACAGTGAACTTGAATACCTCCAGTTCCTTCTCGTTGACTGCCGGTGGATCGCTGTCTCCATTGATGTATGTTGAAGACTGCATTTCACCCAAGATGGGAATAAAAAAAACAATAAGCATTTACACAAAACAGATGAATCTGATGTCTTGAATCATTTGATTATTTCATCCTGAAATGGTTGATATTTGGGGTGCTTACAAATGAATGCAGCCCTCAAACCGTTTTCACTTTATAGCCCTTAATCCTACAAATGTGGGCACAGAGGACTCAGGTGTGATCCTAATTTTTATTTATTATAAATGTTATATCACTGTCTTCGATAAAGTTTTGTCTATCCATATATGGTGTTTTATTTTATTTTGGGGGTATTTTTGAATTTATTTACTTCAAAAAGTAACATATTTTCTATGTAAATTATGCTTATTTTTATGTTTTTTTTTTTTAACTACATTAAAATATCATTCCAATCAGTTCTCAGAGCTAAAACCTAAAGATGAAGAGACTTTGTTTTCACCCGGTGTCTTATTTTGGCTTATTTTAGACTGCTCTAAATTACAGTTTTTCCCATTCATTTCTATGGGTGCACATTTTTGACCCAAATACAAGATTAAGAAGTTTTTTTTTCCCACACACTTAACATTGTAGAATTGAGTCAAAAAAAATTGTGTGTGTTCAGGAGGCAAACTTAGGAAAAGTGGCGAAGTCTTGTACCGCTCAGATCAAGGGAAGTATTTTTTAAAAATAAATCAAAACTGTTTTGCCCACATTTGTCCACAATACGGTTTTAGGGTTAAACAGCTTCTATCATTCATCATAATATGTTGATTCTTTTAGTTTTGTAACATGCTCAATGCACGCAAATTAAAAAAATATTGTTGGTTCATTTAGGAGGAACCATTGGAGTTTAGATCCTAAAAGTTAAGATAAAAAAATAAATATTATGCATAAAAATATAAATCAAAATATTAAAAATAGATAATTTACTATCTTAAAAAATTGTACTGGCCTCATTGCAAATTATTCATCGGTGCAAAAAAAAATTAAATACTTCAGAAATGACTTTTCTGCTGATGTAACTGAGCACGGGCAGGAAAAATAACATCGCCCAATAACATCATAGCATCATAATCCACCCAAACACAGACTCACGTCAGACAGAAGTCCATTGAGCTGCTGGGAAAGCTGTCTAAGGCTCTCTGTGGACGACAGCGGCCTGCAAACACACACACACACATGAGTTCAACCTTACGCAATTTAGGGTTACTATGAACTAAACATGCATTACAAACATAAAAATCAACAGTATTTCTGTCAGTGTACGAACTGACAGAATAAAGCAGCAAGCTTCATGTTCCATGCAAATCTGAGGTTTTGTCTTTGGTTGGAGTCTACTTCTATTTCTGTCTGTGTGTCTGTGTCTGTGTGTGTGTGTGTGTGTGTGTGTGTGTGTGTGTGCATGTATAAATAATTGCATGAAAAGCTCATTGCCTCCGCCCAGGGTTATTATAGTTAAACTAAAGCATTTTAAAAAAAACTACGTAAATAAAATAAAAACTTAGACATGTATTTTAATTCAGCTAGTTAAATTTCTCATTTTCATTTAGATTAATTTGTTTTAATAACTAAAACTGAAATAAAAATTCTAAAAAACTAGACATTTTTTCTTAAAAAAAAACAACAAAATTAACTTTATTAATTATAACAACAAAATATAACAAAAATATATGTAAACAATGTAATACATGTAATTAAACATTATGTAATAATACAAAAATTATGCAAATTTAATAAAAAAATATTAAAATGAATAAATAAAAATAAATAAATAAAAAATATAATACTCTCAATGGTAGTAAATGTAATACATGTAATTAAACATTATTTAATAATACAACAATTATGCAAATTTAATAAAAAATATTAAAATTAATAAATAAAAATAAATAAAAAAATATCAAATAAAAAAAATATAATACTCTCAATGGTAGTAAAATAATACTGCCTTCAAAACTATGAATCCAGGGTTATCATAGTTAACTAAAACTATTTTTAAAAAAATGTGTGACGTATTACTAATGAAATAAATAAAATATAAAAAAACACTACTTCATCCAGTTGTCCAGAACACATTTAAATTGAACTTAAATAACTAAAATAACAAAAAATAAATAAAAATCAGTCAAAACTATAGGCATATTTATCTAAAAATAAAATTAAAAAAAACTAAACTTAAAAACTAATTAAAAAATTATAACAGTATGTCAGTGACACTAAAACAACACCGCGTGAATCAAAGCTAGTAAGTTTGATTCAAGGCTTAAAACTATTTACTAGGGATGGGCAACGATTAATCATGATTAATCACATCCAAAATAAAAGTTTGTGTTTACATAATATATGTGTGTGTAGTGTATATAATTACTTTGTATATATAAATACCCACACATGCATGTAAATATTTAAGAAAAATGTGTTATTAATATATCAAATATTTATATATAATTTAAATATTATATATAACGTTTAAATATTTATATATAAACGTTTTTGTGGTATAATGGCCATATTTTTCAGAAATAAAGAGCAAATTCACCTTTTATCTTCCAGAGGACGTTCGTCGCCATTTGCATCAGCTGTGTAGTTCTGCAGGGAAAGCATACGAATGAAAAAGACAAACTTGAGAGGCAAAACAGGAAGTGACAACACCTGACAAAAGCAGTACATTCAATTAAATGACATGCATAGATCAGATTAAAAACATCTGAACGGGCCCAGTGATCTGACATCATCGTGACTGACATTAACACACACACACACACACCTGCAGGGCAGTGTTATCAGCGACACACTCAGAGTTAATAGCAGAAGCGGGGTTAGAGACGGGCGAGTCTCGGTCAGGATCAGCACTGGCCTCCTCCAGCTCCTGTGAGACCCGGTTCACCACATCCACACGATCCTGACCCAACACAGCCACAGAGACACGTTAAACTCAGCTGTAGCACACACACACACACACAGAGTCACATATTCCTTATTGATCAGGTACATTCATATAAAAGAGAGTGTTTCCAGGCATTATATACCCCTGCAGGCACTAATGCTGCTGATTATGACAAAGCATCATGGGACGTGAATTTCACATGTCAAAGATGCATCAAAGTCAACATGAATCAGCATGTGATGATTGCGGAGTAAAATATAGGAAACATTTATTTCTCTATAACCGCGTGCACTGATGAATCGTTCAAAATAAGAAGATTGTGAGTGTTCTTGAAAATGATGTATGATTTCATGAGGACTATAAAAACTGCAGCAGACGATGCAGAAATCTACTTTTCCTGAGATGATGTCACAGCATGCAGAACATGCAGGAACACAGATGAGCGAACTCAAAGAGGAAGGAGAAAAGACAACGGGAGGAGAAGAGGGACACACGTGTGTGAGTGAGAGTCTGAGTGTGTGTGTGTCTGAATGAGTGTCTGAGTGGGTGTGTCTTTGTGAGTATTTGTGTGTGTGTGTGTGTGTGTGTGTGAGTGTAGCTCACCTGACTGTTGTTGACACATGGAGGCTGAGCCACTCCATTAGTCAGACTAAGATCAGACACCATAACTTTGAGAATATTCTCAATCTACGGGGAAGGAGAGGCAGACGGTAGAGGAGGAGGAGGAGGAGGAGGAGGAGAGAGGAGGAAGCAGAAGTGAGTGCTAAAGGAAGCAGGAAACACTAGATGAAGGGTTAGTAGTGCCTGAACCAGATTAACCAGCCATTATGAAACAGGCCTTCCTGTTAGAGTAACCGAATATTTTTAATCTTATTATTTCTGTTTTTTTATATATTAATTATAATATGTAGTTAATTTGAATATATTAAAGTAATCATTTAAATTCTCTATAATGACACAAGTATAAAATTAAAATGTTTAATACATTTAATTAATATATTTATATTTTTAATATATATTATATAGAATAATACATTTATTTAATAGAAAATATATACAATTTGTTGTAAATATAATATATTACTATATATTAATATATTATAATATATGAATATAAATAGAATATATTAATACATACTTTAATATATTACAGTAATCATTTAAATTCTCTATAATGACACAAGTATAAAATTAATATGTTTAATATATTTAATTCATATATTTATATTTTTAATATATTTATTATATAGAATAATATATTTATTTAATAGAAAATATATACAATTTGTTGTAAATATAATATATTACTATATATTAATATATTATAATATATGAATATAAATATAATATATTAATATATACTTTAATATATTAATTTATATTAAAGTAATCATTTAAATTCTCTATAATGACACAAGTATAAAATTAATATGTTTAATATATTTAATTCATATATTTATATTTTTAATATATAGAATAATATATTTATTTAATATAAAACATATACAATTTGTTGTAAATATAATATATTAATATATTACTATATATTATTATATTATAATAATATAAATATAATATATACTTTAATAAATTACTTTATATTAAAGTAATCCTTTAAATTCTCTATAATGACACAAGTATAAAATTAAAATGTTTAATATATTTAATTCATATATTTATATTATTAATATATTTATTATATAGAATAATATATTTATTTAATATAAAATATATAAAATTTGTTGTACTGATTTGAATTATTTTACATTTTATTACATGCAGTCAGTTCAAGATTTGATTTATTTTTCACTATACTACTTTCAGATGAAGTAATTGTTAGTTTTAGTTATTTATTACGTTGCAAAATAGATAATATTAATAATAATGACATTTTATTTCTTTTCAGCTGTATTAACAAAATGTTTAGAAAAAGTTAGTTGCCAAGGAGACTTTTTCTAATAAAAACAACAACTTTTTTCTTCTTCTTCTTTCAGATTTATGTTAATTAATTTGTAGTTAACACTAATAACCCTAGATCCGACTCTGTAATTAATGTGAATAATGTTTAATATTGTACATGTTTGTTACTGTAAAGCTGTTTTGAGCACAGTCTGTACAGTATAACGCTCTATATATAAATAAAGGTGACTTGTCTTGTAATTACTGGCTGTTCTGTAAAACAGTAGGACTAAGCTAAAACAGTCCCTCGAAATGGTGAAGAGGAAATATAATTCCTCATATGCAAAAATGAGGCTTAATTCCTGCCGTGGGAAAGTGCCACTGACTGAGAAGTGTGATCGATGGCGACTCACATTGTCCGGAGAGCGTCTGTCCGCCGGTCCATCTGTCTGATCGCCTCCTTTCACCTTCCTCTTCTTCTTTGGTCCAGCACTTCCTGTGGACGGGACCGTCTTCTGTTGAAACTCCTTCAGCTGCACAACCAAAGAGCAGGATCGTTAAAGGGATAGTCCATGCAAAAATTAAAATTAGCCCAATTTACTCACCCTGAAGCCATCCTAGGTGTATATTAGGGCTGCACAATATATCAAAATTAACTATATAACACAAATGTACACACACTGTAAAAAATATTTTCAAGATTTGTTATCACAACATTTTTTCTTTTGTCAAATCAACTTAAATAATTTATTTAGTTCAGATAACTTATTATTTTGAGTTTCTGATGATTAAATCAACCTCCTTCATTGTATTAACTCACTTTTTCTAGTTCAATCAACTTAAAAAAATTTAAGGCAAACAAGTTACTTCATTTTTTAAGTTAAACCAACAATATTTTTTTACAGCAGGTGAAACTGGAAAAATGAGAATATGGTGCAAAAGTTAATTTATTTCAGTAATTCAACTTAAAAGGTGAAACTAATATATTATATAGACTCATTACATGCAAAGTGAGATATTTCAAGCCTTTATTTGTTATAATAGTTTACAGATATGAAAACCTTTTCACAATATTCTAATTTTGAATTTGGGGTTTTCATCTGTAATCCATAATCATCACAATTATAACAAATAAAGGCTTGAAATATCTCACTTTGCATGTAATGAGTCTATATAATATATTAGTTTCACCTTTTAAGTTGAATTACTAAAAAATAAACAAACTTTTGCACCATATTCTCATTTATCTCAAATGCATATCACAACGGCTTGCAATAACTGAGGTCAAGCACACAAGACTCGCTGCTCTCGGCTGAATAACTTTTGTAGCTCGGTATATATTTCATTCATACGGTGAAAACTAAACAGTGTTTTATTTTTTTTTTACATTTGATTATTCAGTTTCTGTTGGTAAATAACCTTAATGTAGGATAACCTGTAACACACTGATGTTAAAATAACACTTTTTTCGGAAGCTGTAGGGATGTTGAAACACGGTTGTAGGTTATATAACTTAAAACATATTTGAAAGATAATTTAAGTTTATTTCACACTTTAAGCATCATCGTATCGCATATCGAATATCACATTATTTAATGAGTTATCACATATTGCATTTATGCATCCGTTTGGCTTCATGCTTAAAAAAGCTAGAAGCTATTTATTTTATTCCTTACTTTCTAAAAGTAGAGGATTATTAGCGTTAATTAAGATTAAACTATTAAAAGCATTTCTGATAACTGAAATAAAAATGCCAAATGCTGCCTTGGCAATAAAGTTAAAGCACTAAACTTACTAACTAAAGTGGGAATAAATATAAACTAAAATACAAATCAATTAAACCTAAAAAGCAACATTTAAAGAAAAAAATCATACAATGAAATTACAAAATATTATCTTAAAAAATAGATAAATAAAAGCTCATTCAAAATATTAAATCAAACTGATCCAAACCAAAAACTGTTCGCTCCATTTACACAAACACAGCTGATTAAAGTTAGTGAGCAAAAATTAGAAGATCATGCTGCATTTGTTTAATATTGTTTTCTATAATGCAATGACAATAAGACAATCATAACTGCTTGGGGAGTGAAAATACTTTTCTAGTCTGTTCTAGTTTAATTTGACGTGTTAAATGCTGTTTCTTTGTAATTAATAGTGAAATTTACAAGTGTGAAAAGTATTTCTACACAAAGAATTTAGTTGATTTTAGTGATAATGATACTCTTTGACTGCTGTTGAACTAAAGCAAGCATCAATGCACCAGTGCCACTGACAGGCCGAAACTACGAGTCAGTAATCTGTCCCAGTTTAAGCACACTGGCTTGAACTTATTCCTGAAAACTAAATCAAGATAACTAAATCAAGTTCCACAACACCAGTGACGCGATAGTCAGATTTGACAAAATACCAACAGCACATTCTGTTCATGAAGAAGCTCTCGTCCGATCCTGCGATATGGAGAGATTGAGAATGAACACAGTCTCTCTAGTTAGTAGGTCAGATTAGTGATTCAGCTGTCATGGGACACATGGGTCTAAATTATGAAGCTCTCATATGACAGAGCCAAAACTTAAATTACAAAGTTGATGTTGTTGTGCCAGGCCAGACAGCTGCTGTTCCTTTGGCTAGCTTAGTTGAGATATATATGACACTTTATATTCAATACTATCAAATTGACTGCTCTGACACTATTAGATGAGAACTACATTTGACCTGACTTGGGCCGAATTATGTTTAGATCTTTTGAATTTGATAATAATGCTCTTATTTATTAGTGTGAGGCTGCTTTGAAACTATATGATGATGAAACAAAAGCTGATTTGACCTAGTGTACACATGAGCTGCCTATCAAGACAGCACTTTTGGGCATCATCAAGTGCACTCAACATGCATCACTGCACAAAACACAAATAATCATAGATTTTGTCTGTCATTTAATCAATTAAACCTCAAACAGCAACCAAACAGCGCACTATAAGGGGATCGAAAATCACTTAAACCTATTAGTTAAACACTTTTACTTTTATTAACAAAGATGATCAACCAGCTGTTTGGAGCTGTCATTTTAACTAGCAGTTAGCAAGTAGGCTAACACTAATAAGCTGGTTAAACGAGCCTAAAGCCACTTCATTAAAAAAACATTCAATTATTGTCCACTAATTCACATTGTTGTTGTTGACGTCAGTTTCAGAATTATAAACAACAACAAAACACAGAGGCTAACAACATTAGCTTGCCAAGTTACACTGACATTCACATACAGACACTTTTAGAACATTTCTGACTAGTTAAAATCGTTATAAACGCGTGTAGAGAGATAAACTCTAATGAGTTAATATTCAGGCTTAATCTCAGCGGAATCCCCGATCTTTCCTGACAGCCGCGCCCGCCCGAGAGTACCTGATTCCCGGACGCGGGCCTGAGGAGAGGCCGGTAGACGTGGAATGTCAACATGACAGATAGGACACACACGCTCAGAATCGATTCAATTACAATCGACAGTTGTCTTTTGTGACAAAGATAGTGAAATACTACGTTAAATCACATAAGTGTACCTTTTTCTTGGCTGCAGCGAGTTTGATTTGCCTGTTCTGGTCCGCCATCCTCTCGCGCAGCTCAGCGAACGCCAACGGCACCACGTCATCAGATGAGCCGTGTGCGTGTGCGCATGCGTGAGACAGGAGGAATCCTACGGACAGAATAATAACCTAATAACCCAGCCTACTGTTACAAATTGAAGGTTTATCACATTGTTTTGAATTGGAGAATCTTGTCGGCCTACAATATTGATAAAAAAAATTACAAAAATAAAATAAAATAGGTCCAGCACAATGATTAGATCAGTGGTCCAGCCCTGACAAAAAAGTTGCTGAATACAGGAACATACAAATGAGAAAGCATATGTACATATCATAATATCAACCAAAAAATAATAAAAGAGACAACAGGAAAAAATAAAGGAAAAATATACCCTACATAGCAGTATATAACCTACAAAAAATTAATTAAATAAAAGCTGCAAGCAGTATTTATCGATGTTCAAGCAGTTAAGCCCTTTTAGCACATAAGCATTAAAGACATGTAGCAAGCATAGCACTAACATAATGGGAAACCGTTTACCCTATTTTACCCTGTTCTAGCATGATTTACCATAGTTTTACCATGATGTTCTATGTTATAGTATGCTTTACCCTGTTCTACCATGATTTACCATGTTCTAATATGATTTTTGAATCTTGCCATGATTTACCATGTTGTAGTATGATTTACATGATTTACCAAATTGCTACTGTAGCACTGATGTTGAATTGTCAGCACAAATGAAGTTATTCACTGTGACAAAATATGATTGTTATAATATAAGTGTAATCACATATATAAGTGATTTTAGAGTGTCTAGATATGAAAGCAAAAGCATGAAAAGACTTTATTAATAAGTCGAGTGGCCAGCAATTAAGGTTCTAAATAGAACCTTAAAAGGTTCTAAAGCGCTATGTATTTGGAACCCCTAAAATACAATGCATGTGAATGATCACAAAATTCAAGATATGGTGTTTAAAAAATGTAATCACACAAAGAGTCCCATTTCAGCTTTTATCCTCCAAAAATCTGCACGATTAAAATGTGATATTAAGTTACTACAACAGTTTAATAAACAATAATTTAATAACGACTACAAAATGTTGCCCAATAATGTAATATATGAAAGAATAATAGCCTTTAAAGAACCTTTGTGCCATGTCATTACTGAACCTTTTTTAGCATTAAACGTCCTTTGGAGTTGAGTAAAGAACCCTATGCTACATATATACAACCCTTTTTTTACACTATATATTTTTTACAATAAACACCAACACTTAAAAAAAGTGTATTTAAAACTAGATCTCCTGGTGTATTTGATGATATTACAGCAACACCTTCCCCTTTGCCCTTCAGACGAGGCTCTTGATTATACTGTCTGTAATCTTGGAGGGTGGACTCATTAAAGTAATGTAATCATGGTGGAAATGATTACATTACTAATCAAAAACAATCAAAAAAAAAAAGAACTGCCCCCCCCCCCCCCCCCCACCCCTTTAGATTTTTGCATGCAATGCTTTGAGAAAAGCATCTGAGGTATTTCAATTTTAATTTATTGGGTTTCAGTTGGGTTTGAAAACTCAAAATAGACGTAATATACTTCTAATAATACTTCTATAGACGTGTTATACAAATTACAGTAACCCTACAGGGTTCACACCCACCCCCAGGAAATTACTTGGAAAACTTTTACTTTGCTCTGAAGTTTACGTTTATCAGCTCCACCTCCCATGATGTACTCAAGACTTCAGTTTCAGAGTCCTATATAAGAGCCTCTTCTGTCTGATCTGAGATCGACGGCTGCTGTGCTGATATTGGGGAATCCTTACAATTTTACAGGACTATACAAGAACTGTGAGTATATGTTTTAAAGTTAATCTTTATAGTTTAAAGTTAAAGTATTGCATTTAAAAAAAATTGTGGCATAATAATCGACATTTAATTAAGAAAACAAGAAGAATAGAATAAATAAAATTAATTAGAAGAAAAAAAATCGAGATAATATCTTGAGGCCACGAGTTAGTAAAAAATTAAAATACAATTTTTTGAATTTTTTTTTCAATTTGAAAAAAAAATTCAAATAAAATTGACTATACAATTTGGACATCAGGAAATTGCAGAATAATAAAAAAAAAATCATTTTTAAACTATAAATCAGGGCCCGTAATCATAAAGGTTCTAAGAATCCAAGAAAACAAGAAGAATAGAATAAATCAAATTAATTAGAAAAAAAAATCAAGATAATATCTTGAGGCCACAAGTTAGTAAAAAATTCAAATAAATTTTTTTGAATTTTTGAAAAAAAAAATTTCAATTTGAAAAAAAAATCAAATAAAATTTACAACACAATTTGGACATCAGGAAATTGCAGAATAATTTAAATAAAATCATTTTTAAACTATAAATCAGGGCCCGTAATCATAAAGGTTCTAAGAATCCAAGAAAACAAGAAGAATAGAATAAATAAAATTAATTAGAAAAAAATCAAGATAATATCTTGAGGCCACGAGTTAGTAAAAAATTCAAATAAATTTTTTGATTTTTTTTTTCAATAAAAAAATCAAATAAAATTGAGTATACAATTTGGACATCAGGAAATTGCAGAATAATTTAAATAAAATCATTTTTAAACTATAAATCAGGGCCCGTAATCATAAAGGTTCTAAGAATCCAAGAAAACAAGAAGAATAGAATAAATAAAATTAATTAGAAAAAAAATCAAGATAATATCTTGAGGCCACAAGTTAGTAAAAAATTCAAATAAAATTTTTTGATTTTTTTTTTCAATAAAAAAAATCAAATAAAATTGACTATACAATTTGGAAATCAGGAAATTGCAGAATAATTTAAAAAAATCATTTTTAAACTATAAATCAGGGCCCGTAATCATAAATATTCTAAGAATCCTCTCAGAAAACTCTTAATTTAGCTAAAAACTTTTACATAGGAGTCTTATCTTAAGAGCGATTCGGGACCGTGCGATTCGTGCAAACCAGATTTTATTTGATAATGACATTTGGAAGACAATACACAATCAGATACTGCATATGTACATAAAAAAGCTTACTTTTTTATTCATCAATTCTTTAAATATTGATACTTCATACTTTTGTGGCTTATTTGAGGTATGACTAAATTTCAAAAGAAATGTTTTCCCAAAATATGCTATTAGTTTTGGAATGATTTTAACTTTAATGTTTGACTCTGTTGTTTTATAGATGGGAGGATCAAAACCCCAGGAAAGGTAATTCTGTGCTACCATATTGCATCACAATTAACAAACTGATCATAACTTTTCTAAAATGTATTAAACCGCTGTATAAATTCAGTACTGGTGTGTGTGTCTCTGCAGTGACGTGAGAATTGAACACTCTCTGAACAAGAAGGAGGAGGAGTTTGTATCCAATAGGAGAAAAGATATTCTCCAAAGCCTGAAGAAACTTAAGATAACCTGCAGTGAGGTAATATTACTTTATCTGCTTGAAAATGTATGATGAATGTCAATAGTTTGCTAAATCAATCTGCATTTCAGGGTGAGGTGCCAAACATTGCCTTACTGGGATCTGGAGGAGGAGAAAGAGCCATGGTGGGTTTACTGGGATCTCTGGATCAACTCCAGAAAATTGGTCTTCTGGACTGTATGCTTTATCTCAGCGGAGTCTCCGGATCCACCTGGTAATGCACACACACACACACACACACACACACACACACACACACACACACATGGGTTGAATGTCTAAATGAGAGCATATGTTGTTCTTCTGAAGGTGCATGGCCTCCTTATATCAGGAGCCAGACTGGTCCACCAAACTAGAGACTGTGAAAGACGAGATCATCCAGAGACTCAGCAGTCCTGGAGTCAGCTGGGGAGATGCTTTCGCCAAACTGAAGAAATATTTCGAAGAGAAAGACATATTCAGCTTGACTGACGTCTGGGCAGCGATGGTTGTCTCGGAGAATGTGAAAGAGGTCCGTAACTATTCATAATACATCTCTCAATGATGATCTTAACCCTTGTGCATCCTTGTGGACATTTTTGTCCTTTTCAGTTTTGTTTTTTTGATCACTTTGCCTGTGTTAAAGCTAACTGCAAAAAACTTGGCTCAGGTGTGTATTTTCATTGGAATTTAACTATTTGAGCGTCATTTTCTTAAAAAAAATTTTTTTTTGCATTAGGTACAAAAAATATCACTAAGCCGCTCCACTACTTCTCCATTATCAAGATGTTTTTCACTTGAGGTTGATTGTGACTGAATAAACAGTCCAACATGCAACACTAAATAACAGCAGCAGAACTTTCTTTTTCTCTTTAGATCGATGAACACACACTCTCAGATCATCGAGGCCGTCACAATAAAGACCCGTTTCCCATCTACACAGCGATCGACAAGAACAGCAAACACAGCAAAGATGGAGGTCTGTGTGTGTGTGTGTGAGAAAGACAGACAGTATTAACATTAGTGTTTGTGTCAGCTGTTATATGGATGTGTTTCTGTCTGCAGACCCCTGGTTTGAGTTCACTCCATATGAAGCCGGTTATTCCCTCACTGGAGCGTTTGTGGAAACATCCAACTTTGGCAGCAAGTTTAAAAATGGCCGTAAAGTCGAGAACCAGCCTGAGATTGACATGCTGTACCTGCAAGGTAACACACCCTGTGACAGACGAGTTTACTCATATCTACATTCTCCTTTATACATTGACCTGAATTTGAGAATCGCCTAAAACAGATCAATAGTATCTATCCTAGATGTATCTAGACTAAAAGCTTTTATTGGACTAACAAGGACGTTTTCAGTTCTGAAACTTACATATTCTTATAATATGATGACCATCCTCTTAGATGTCAAAAGCTCAGGGAAAATTTGATTTCTCAGTTCATCTCCCCTTTAAGAAATAACTCGCTTTTACACTAGATAGAAGCTTAATAAATATATGGTGAATTGCCCTAATGTGGGACATTTTTTGCACTTCAAACTTCTGTGACATATTGCGATGTGTAACCAAAACATTATATCCACACCCAATACCTTTTTAAAAACCCCAGTATGTGTCCTAATCAAATCAAAAGAGAAAATTCAGATCAGAAGAGAAATTATAGACATATTAGTGCTCTCTTTGCAAGTTGTCTGAGAAAATCGGCAGCTTCCTAATGTGGGACAGTTGTGTTCCTAAAATGGGACACTGAAAAATCTATGATAAAAGACCAAATATCACATTGATAAATGTAGAATAGTGAAATCTTATTTTATTTTAGATTATTTTTTAATCTTAGTTAGTCATTTTCTTGGTTATGATTGGATGAAGCATGTAAAATAACAATATTTTTAGTTAAATTATCCATTTCCAGTAAACCAGTAGGCCTATCACAATCCATAAACAAGACCATTATATCAGTAATAGTGATTAAAAACACCTATAGTTGTTAAAACACCTAACAACTAAACAGAGAAACTTTAGACCAAAATAATTTGGTACAATTAAATAAACAATAAATGTACAATTGTTTCTGTTTCCTCTTTAACAAAACAGTACAATGGAGAAACCCCTTCTTTAAACTTACTAATAAAATCATTATTTTAAATTATTTTAAAGTGAGTTTCTTTGACTTATTTATTAGGAATTACAAATTTATTAATATCTGACCACAGATTCTGAAAAAAAGGTCATGAAAATCCTCTTTCCGTTTCATCAATGCCTTAGGCGAGAGATTTTTTTTCTTTAAGATTTGTCTAATATAAACTTTATTCATATTTTTATTAAAATAAAATAAAAAAAAATGTTTAAAACATGCCCCACCACACATTTTTGACTCATTAAAGTACTGTCCCACATTAGGCTGATCATATATTACCACATTTCCTAATGTGGGACGCTATGAAATTTGATAAAAATATAAAGTATATAGTTTATACACATAAAGTTACACTATTTTTTGATGGACAAACATTTCATAAGCATATTAGGCTAAAAAGTAGCAAGATTGCTTTGTTTAAAATCTATTTAAATCCTTAACATCAAATTTGTTAAAACTCTCGGATGGTCTTCAAGCAAGGTGTCTCCTGTTTGATGATCGCTCTACTCTTAAATACGATCGGACATTGGATAGGTCATGTGATTTTGATCACACGACACCACAGCTTTGTCTACCCAAACTTTCACTGTCATTCATGTATTTATGGGGGATCCACAAACACTAGGGGCCCTATCTTGCACCCGGCGCAAATGACTTTATACACAAACGCATGTCTCATTCCTATTTTGCACGCGCGCGAAGCGGGATTTTCCCCTCCACAGACGCACGTCGGTAAACTAGGAAATGAACTTGCGCTCCCTGGGCGGATCGGCGCAAAAAGGAGGCGTGTTTCGGCGCAAACATTCCCTGGTGCTATTTTACACTTCCAGAACACAATTGCGCCACTGACCAGAAAAAACCTGGCCTAAAGTCAGTGGCGCGTTGCGCGTTGTTCATAATGCTATTTTAAGCGCGCATGCTTGGCCATAATGTAGCGGGTACACAACGCGCATATACTGATTCTCTCATCAACATAGATGCAGTAGTTTTTATTTTTGCAAATCATACATTATAACAAGGAAAAATATTAACACATGAGGGAAATCATTTTGGTTTACATGAAGATGAAAAAACTGAAATACCCATTTCTTAAGGCTATTGTAGTACTAAAGGATCAGACCTGTTTGCCCAATAGTGGCAAGAAACATACGTATAGGCTATAATGTTTAACCGACGCTGATGTGCAAGAGTTTCTCCCATCCCCATACAACGTCACTTCTCTGTCTTTCACTGTCCTGACAAGAACGTCGGTCTCATCGGCTGTGAACGCTCCTGGCGCGCGCCTGGTAAACCCGCCGTTACAATATCAATCCGTCATGCAACATGCGCACCTGTTCTTAAAGGGTATGTTGGATGGCGCTCGGATTGGTTTATTTCACGTTACGCCCAAACCACACCTATGAATAATGAAGCTACTTCAGACCAACCTCTTTTAGATTTGCGCCAGGCGCAAGAGTCATTTATCCCGCCGGGAAAATAGCAATAGCGCCGGGACCCGCCCACAAAGTTACTTGCGCCATGCGCTTTGACACTTGCGTTTCAGATCGTTAAAATAGGGCCCTAGATCTTAGGTGTCCCACATTAGGGCAATTCACCCCTAAACTGAAATATAAATTAGAAATGCTGAAAAATTATTTCAACAACACTCTGAGGTGCTGTTTTCCAACATAAACCTTCTCATTACGCAGTGATTTAAAGGAAAGATCATTTTTGCTTACGTATTTTATTTTAAAAATGATACGTTTTGGTTTATTGTGAACACTTTTAAACTTAAATGTGTTTTATTGCAGCTCTGTGCGGCAGCGCTTTAGCAGATGGAGACGAGATAAAAAAAACCATCTTGGAAAAAATTAAAGGTGCAACTTCATTTGTTCTGGTTTCTAAAGCTGAGAGTCATTTGATTATCATTTGAAACATTAATTACTTGATATTCTATTCCCCCTCAGAGCTCTTGAGCCATTTCAGCCCTTTTAAATCACAAACGACGGCGTTTACGGGAACGACTGAAGGTAAAGCATTTATTACAGCTTTTATTTTGTGATATGGGTGGTAGATCATAAATTATAAATGAAACGAATTATTATTAATATGTTGTGTGTAATGCTATTCATGCTGAGGACTAAATGAAAGATAAAAATGATGATTGTCATCTGAAAACACTTGACTAATGAATATCCTAAATGTGGGGACGGAAAGCACTTATTCAAGACATTTTGTCCTGTGTTCATGTTAGTTCAAGATGTGTTTTCTTCAGAGGATCCAGCCCACCCTTCCATAGCCAAATGTTACCAGGTGCTCATGCATCTCGTGGACTTGAATCTCTTGGTTTTGGATGTCCAAGATTTGTCCGATCTCGAGAAATGCATCAGAAACGAGATGAGTGGTAAGAGTACACTAAAGCGTTGGCTTTTCAGCAACTTAAAGAGTAAAATAAACGACAGATTAGATCATAATATGCAAAAATATCAGCTATGGCCAACAAAAACTTGAATTAACGCAAGATACACAGGTTAAAAGAACTCAATCATGTTCTCCTCTTTCCACAGATATCACAAATGAGGCGGATTATCAAAAATGTTTGAAAATCCTTAAAAAAAGTGATGTAAAACAATTCACTGAGGATGTGTGCAATGATTTGACTCAGCACCACAGCCATTTTGGTAGGTTGAAATGTCTTTACAATGTGTTGATTTGTATAATGTACTTTGTTTTTGATTAGATTAATGCATGAACCGAAATGTGCTTTACTCTAAGCTTCCATTGGCACCATCATCTTAGTGAAAAACAAATACTAAAATGTCTTTGAAATACACTTTGTGTTGCTACAAATATATGTTTATTTTCTTAAAGCTACACTGTGTAACTCTTTAAGTTTATTCTTACACTCTAAAAAATGCTGGGTTGTTTTAACCCAACTTTGGGTCAAATATGGACTAACCCAGCCGTTGGGTTAAATTTTTACATTACATTTTTAACCCAACATTTCGGGTTTGTCCATATTTGACCCAAAATTGGGTTAAAACAACCCAGCATTTTTTAGAGTGTAGCTAAAAACACTTAGTTCTTTCAAAAATACATGTGCTCATTAATGTATATTTACTTCGTTCAAGTAATAAAGTATTCACTGAAGTATATATTTTTTTATATTTGCTAAGGTGGAACAATTGCAAGTATACTTTAAAATATCATGCATTTAATAACTGATATTATGCAGCAATCATTCAGTCTTTATTAATAATGATATTAAAACACATTTTAAGAAAAACTCAAAATGTTGAATTACAACTTCATATCAGTAAGTAGTAAGTGATACGTCAATAAATATGTTAATGGTTTTGGTATAGTTTTTCACTAGGGCAACAAAACTGGTTTTAACTGACTGATGCCACAGAAGAACCTTTAGACATCCAATGATGTACTTTAAACCGGAAGAAACTACACTCTCAGAAAAAAAGGTACAAAAGCTGTCACTTGGGCTGTACCTTTTCAAAAGGTACACTTTTATACCAAAAGGCTGCATATTGGTACCTTAGTGGTACATATTAGCACCTAAATATACATATTAACACCTAAAATGTACATATTAGTACCTAAAATGTACATATTAGCACCTAAAATGTACATATTAGTACTAAAATTGTACATATTAGCACCTAAAATGTACATATTAGCACCTAAAATGTACATATTAGGACCTTAAATGGACATATTAGCTCCTGAAATGTACATATTAACACCTAAAATGTACATATTAACACCTAAAATGTACATATTAACACCTAAAATGAACATATTAGTACCAAAAATGTATATATTAGTACCAAAAATGTACATATTAGCACCTAAAATGTACATATTAACACCTAAAATGAACATATTAGTACCAAAAATGTACATATTAACACCTAAAATGTACATATTAACACCTAAAATGAACATATTAGTACCAAAAATGTACATATTAGTACCAAAAATGTACATATTAGCACCTAAAATGTACATATTAACACCTAAAATGTACATAGTACCAAAAATGTACATATTAGGACCATAAATGGACATATTAGCTCCTGAAATGTACATATTAACACATAAAATGTACATATTAACACCTAAAATGTGCTTATTAGCACCTAAAATATACATAGTAACACTTAAAATGTATTTATTAGCACTTAAAATGTACATATTAGCACCTAAAATGTACATGTAAGCACCCGAAATGTACATATTTGCACCTAAAATTGACAAAAGATTACCTTTTGAAAAGGTACAGCCCCAGTGACAGGTTTTGTACCTTTTTTCTGAGAGTGTATCATGAAACATGTCTCCGAAGAACCATATAGTCAACTGAAACACAGAATATAAAACCATATCAGAACCATTTTCAGAATTTAAGAACCACTGTATTTGTTTTACAGGTCTTTGGACGAGTATTTTTAAATGCTTGACGCACTGGATCTGGGGCAGGAAATATGACTTTCTTCACAACATGAAAGGTTGGAACACAAACTCATGGACAGATGCTAGCTGGAAATGTTACTGTGAATAATATAATAATGCTGTTGTGATCTCTCAGATAAAGCCGTGCCCGCTGCTCTTCTGAAAAGTGAGACGAGAGACTATGAAGACGCTGGCCTGTTGCTGAACTCGCCCTATTTCTCAGTGCTGAGAGAAGAGAGAAACATCGACCTCATCATTTCACTGGATTTCAGCGAGGGCGATCCTTTCATGGTGAACATGTATTATATGCATTCACTCATAGAAGTTAATTTAAAGGGGGAAAAAATACACCTATCAATCATCATTTTCTCCCTCGCTTGTTTCTCGTAGAACACAAGAAGATTTTTTAAAATAATCTTGCTGCTTTTTTCCCCATGACATTCATAGTGACCACCAGAATTCACACTAACATAAAATAAATACATTAACAGATAATTAAAAATTCTGTATATAATTTAAATGGCTAAAAAAAAAAACAAGAAAGACAACCACACTGTAAAAAAAATTATTTTCATGAATTGTGATCACAACATTTTTCCTTATGTCAAATCAACTTAGATAATTTATGTAGTTCAGATAACATAATATTTTGAGTAACTCCTTTTTTCCATTTCAATGAACTTAAAATTTTAAGGCAACCAGGTTACTTATTTTTACACACTCTAAAAAATGCTGGGTTGTTTCAACCCAAATACGGACAAAACCAAATTTTGGGTTAAAAATCTATTTAATTTACAGTTGACAGTGAAAGTTGAAGTTGGGTTCAAATTTTAAATTACGTTTTTAACCCAACATTTGTGTTTGTCCATATTTGACCCAAATTTGAGTTGAAACAACCCAGCATTTTACCCAGTGTAATACCTAGAGAGTACTGTCCGTCAGCCTTCTCACACTCTCAGAAAAAAAGGTACAAAAGCTGTCACTGGGGCTGTACCTTTTCAAAAGGTAAACTTTTGTACCCAAAGGCTCCATATTGCTACCTTACTGGTACATATTAGCACCTAAAATGTACATAATAACAACTAAAATGTACATATTAGTACCTAAAATATACATATTAGCACATGAAATGTACATAATAACAACTAAAATGTACATATTAGTACCTAAAATATACATATTAGCACCTGAAATGTACATAATAACAACTAAAATGTACATATTAACACTTAAAATGTACTCATTAGCACCTGAAATGTACATATTAGCTCCTGAAATGGACATATTAGCACCTAAAATGTACTTATTAGCACATAAAATATACATATTAGCACCTGGAATGTACATAATAACAACTAAAATGTACATATTAGTACCTAAAATATACATATTAGCACCTGAAATGTACATAATAACAACTAAAACGTTCATATTAACACTTAAAATGTACTCATTAGCACCTAAAATGTACATATTAGCTCCTGAAATGGACATATTAGCACCTAAAATTTTCTTATTAGCAAATAAAATGTACATATTAGCACCTGAAATGTACATAATAACAACTAAAATGTACATATTAGCCCCTAAAATGTACATATTATCACTTAAAATGTACTCATTAGTACCTAAAATGTACATATCAGCTCCTGAAATGGACATATTGGCACCTAACATGTACATATTAACACCTAAAATGTACATATTAACACTTAAAATGTACTTATTAGCACCTAAAATGTACATTTTAGCACCTAAAATGTACATATTAGCACCTAAAATGTACATATTAGCACCTAAAATGTACTCATTAGCATCTAAAATGTACATATTAGCACCTAAAATGTACATATTAACACTTAAAATGTACTTATTAGCACCTAAAATGTACATATTAGTACCTAAAATGTACATATTAACACTTAAAATGTACTCATTAGCATCTAAAATGTACATATTAGCTCCTGAAATTGACATATTGGCACCTATTTATTTATTATTTATTTCGAGCAATATGCAGTTACACATGACAAGGCAATACCAATCATTTTGGTTACCTAACATGTACATATTAGCATCTAAAATTTACTTATTAGTACCTAAAATGTACATATACATATACCTATAATGTACATATTAGCACCTAAAACGGACACAAGTTTACCTTTTGAATAGGTACAGCCCCAGTGACAGCTTTTGTACCTTTTTTTCTGAGAGTGCATTTATCTCAGAGGGGGTGTTTCTTATCCTAACGATTTTGGTGAATACTTTAAATTTTAACTTGATATGTCTGTTTTAATCAAACAACATGTGCTGCTTTTCTGCCACAGACGGTGAGGGACGCTGCTGACATGTGCAAGACAAATAACATCCCTTTCCCTGAGGTCAACATTCCTGATGAGGATGTAAAGAAACCGAAGGACTTCTACGTGTTCAAAGGCCAAAACACTCCAACCGTGATCCACATCCCTCTCTTTAATGTGGTCAACTGTGGAGGCAAGTTATGATCTCACAATATCCTGAAAAAACTGAAATATCAACTGTGTTTTGATTTATATTTAATGATCGGATTAATGTTTCTTCAGGTGATATTGAGACCTACCAGAAAAAATATAGCACTTTTCAAGGTCCCTACAGCGCTAAGATGATCCCTGATCTTGTGGAGGTCGCTGGAAAAAACATCACGAACAATAAAGACAAAATGCTGGAGCAGATTCATCTGGCCATTAAAAACAGAAATAATGAAAGATAAATATCAGTGCTGTGCTGTGTTCTGAAACGGCAAAGTCCTCAATGTTTGCTTTAATGTTGTTTTTTTTTTTAAATTAATTTCCCCGTTTCACTTAATGTTGACATTTTTGACACATGTGAAATGTGCATGAAAACCGTTGGTCAATCATTGTGTTATTTTTCTGCATGTTACAGTCTGTTCATATAAACAACTATGATTGTTGACAAAAATTTTGTATTATTTTGCTTCTGTTCCAATTAATTAATAAATAATTCTCTACAAATATGGTTTTGTCCTTGTCATTTGATATCAAACTGCACAAATGCGTTATGAAACTGATAGTGGACCTGTGAAGCATCCGTCTGTACCCAAGCGTGCCACACAAGCCCTCACGTCTCGATCGCCCCCCAGTGGCCGGTCCCAGTATAGCTCATAAACCCCACCTCCCCATGTTATTCAACGAGACGCGAGACCAACTAAACAATTCAATTACACTTCACATATCCTTTTTCCATAGACAGTTTCTGTCATTTATTGTAGTTTCTAACACCTTAATATAATTTCAAGAGTTCGTTTTTAAAATAAGTTTGTTTTTAGTTAGTTATGTGATGCTATAAACGGTGCTCTGATATCATGATTGTTGACAGCTGTGATTGACAGGTTCTCTGTGCGAGGTAGTCACACTCAGAAAAAAAAGGTACAAAAGCTGTCACTGGGGCTGTACCTTTTCAAAAGGTACATTTTAGTACCCAAAGGCTGCATATTGGTACCTTAGTGGTACATTTAAGCACCTAAAATGTATATATTAACATCTAAAATGTACATATTAGCACCTAAAATGTACTTGGCCCCTGAAATGTACATATTAACACTTAAAATGTAGATATTAGCACTTAAAATATACATATTAGTACCTAAAATGAACATATTAAGACTTAAAATGGACATATTAGGACATAAAATGTACATATTAACAACTAAAATGTACATATTAGCACCTAAAATTAACATATTAGCACCTAAAATGGACATATTAGGACATAAAATGTACATATTAACAACTAAAATGTACATATTTAGCACCTAAAATTAACATATTAGGACCTAAAATGGACATATTAGGACAAAATGTACATATTAACACTTAAAATGTACATAGTAGCACTTAAAATATACATATTAGAACCTAAAATGTACATATTAGCACCTAAAATGAACATATTAGGACCTAAAATGGACATAATAGGACATAAAATGTACATATTAACAACTAAAATGTACATATTAGGACCTAAAATGGACATATTAGGACATAAAATGTACATATTAACAACTAAAATGTAGCCTACATATTAGCACCTAAAATTAACATATTAGCACCTAAAATGGACATATTAGGACATAAAATGTACATATTAACAACTAAAATGTACATATTACCACCTAAAATGGACAAAAGTTTACCTTTAGAAAAGGTACAGTCTCAGTGACAGCTTTTGTACCTTTTTTTCTGAGAGTTTACTGAAGGACCAGCGGACTTTTTCTAATAATGTTGATTATGTGGTTAGTAGTTGTATTTACCTTATTTTAACAAGGTTCTGCAATCAACAGACATCACTGGAGAGGAACGGAGCAGAGGCCGTTTATTGAAAGTGCGGGGCGTGTGCTTGCGTTTGATTCAGAAAGAATGAGGGGGCGGACTTTACTTCCTGCTCACGACTGCGCATGTCTGGTCCCGAAAACGCAAGTGCGCAGACTCAAGTCCCAAGATGTCAGCGCCATATCGGGACATTGGCGGCTGCAGTTTTCTCTGATGGAAAAGAGCGAAGGGGCGTCGTCCATCTTTTTTTACAGTCTATGGTAGAAACCGGGTTTAGCAGCTGATTCGTTAACAGTATTTTCATCAGAGAGGAAAGTCAGCTTGTGAGATCCAAGGATCCACCCAATTTATTCAGCCAGTCTTTGCGGGGGTCCGACGCTCAATCAGAATATGATCGATCTTCAGCCATGGTTTATAAATGAGACAATTTTTTTTTTAATTCAATCATTGCACAGTTTACATGAACAGACCTCTCCATTATAAAAAATACAATGTGCAGTATACAATATCGTAGGTGTTTTAACATAAAATATAAACAAAGAAGACTTACATCACATTTTGCCAGGGGTTGTACAGATTTATAAAAATATCTCAAAGTGTTTACATACATTCACAGTTTTTGTTGCCTTTTGATTAACAGAATACTTAATCGTGTTGACATATTGTTTGACCTCATTGTTAAAAGCAATAAAAGATATTGTAGAATGCGCAAACTTACATTTATGAATGTAGAATTTTGCTAAGAGTATAATCAAGTTAATAATAAAAGTTTCATTCTTTATAACTAAAACTACTAAACTACTAAAAGCTTTATTCTGTTGAGGTCATAAAGGCCAAAAAGGACATCCTTCCAAAATAATTAGAAATTTTTCTCAATTTTTTCTGCAATAAAATTACAAATATCAGACCAGAGATTTTGGACAAAAGGGCATTGCCAAAACAAATGGCTTACTGTTTCAACACTCAAAGAACAGAAAGTGCACATTACATCAATGTCTTTTTTAAATCTTTTTACAATATGATCATTAGATGGGTAAAACCTATGAATTATTTTAAATTATATTTCTCTAAATTTGTTGGTCAGCAAATATCGGTTGGGTAAGAGCCAGACCTTCCTCCAGTCAATATTTTGCACAAATTTATTCCAGTATGGAATCACATATGGGACTGTAATAAAATCTGCTTTGAACAAGGATCTAATTACTTTATTGTTCTTACTATTGTTACAAGAAAAACAAATCTTACCAACTGAAGTGTCAGTGAGTAGATAAGGTTAGTTGTTGTGTGTCCAATCTTGGTTGAGTTTATAAATGAGACATGGGAGGACCTGACCGGTGAGCTTTATAATGACTGTAGTAAATGGGCATACTCAGAGTCAGTTACCATGGTAACTTACTCTGTGAACCTAACCTGGTCGAGAGCAGGTTTTCTTCAGTAAACTCAGAGTTTCTTGCGGTCTCCTCCCCTTTTTTAAAAAGAAAGGAAGTGTTGTTTAAACGCCAACAATAAAATGTATTTACACATTCTTTAAAGAATATATATTGTTTGTCCATGTTTTAATTGACTAAATCTGTTTTGCAGCACTTTGCCAAAAAATAAAAAGGATTAAAACGTTTGCTAAACTTTTATTTGATTACCACCATTTTTGATAATATATTTCTTTTAAATTATTAAAAAATTGGAATAAAAAACATTTAATTTAACTCAATTATTTTTCAAACATAATTTATTAAGTTATTAATGATAAAAAATAAGTTAATCTTATTCATATTATTGAAGTTTTTTTTAATCAATTTAGTGAAGTTAGTTGATTACATGTTTTATTGAACAATGTTTACTTTATTTAACTGTTATTTTTGATTGATAATAATAGCCGTACTGATAATAATAACCGTAATTTAATAATGCAGTTTATATATTTAATAATTGTTTAATACCATAAAACGTGATATTTTTTGAGATGGTTCTATACTGTGAAACTCTCCCCACACCCCACCCTCACTGTTAAACAAGTTATGTTTTAAACTAACTACTTTTTACTTGAGTAGATTTTTAGACTGGTATTCAGTCAACTCAGAGTTGATTGAAATAACTCATTTCAGCTGTTCTGAAACTGAAAACTCAGAGTTTCCCATCTCAGGGTAAGTCAACTCAGAGTTTAAGTTTTAACTCAGAGTTGGTTGAACCTCCTTATTGAAACGGGCCCCTGGAAATTGCATAATAATAATAATAATAAAATAATTTTTAAACTATAAACCTGATATGAAGACCAAAATGCAAGAAGAAAAGATAATGGACAAAGCATTTGATGACCACAGGATTTTAATCATAGGCGAGTCACGAATGCGATGGCATATTGTGGTGTTTAATGTAGAAATAAGTTACTTGATGATGATGATGTCTGTCTGTTGACTTGTTATGATCTTTTCTGTGTGCAGGAGATCTCAATCTCAACCTCAAACTTGAACGGGCTGCAACGCGGATGACCGGTTTAAGATGGCGGCTCCAATTCTCGTCCGTGCCAATAAGCAACAGCGGTCGATAGGGCGTCTACCTACCTATATGATGTGTATGCCTAAACCTACCCCAAGGTTTTTTAGTGCGTAGCATTTGCACGCAAAACCATTTTTTTGGCGTATAAATGCCACGAGAAATGACATTCATGGTCTAGATAGGCATTTTCATGAGACTGTGTTGGACAACATAGCCTGAGATCTCATTTGCAGTCCTCAGAAACTAGTGAAGAGACGTGAGCTTACCGGTATCTTTTCCTTTTCCCATGAGTTTTATCCGTGATTCTTTTTCTTCCACTACTCTTAGCTGCACTGCAAAGCAGAACAAACACATGCCCTGCTCTCATCTGAAGCTTTCTCGCATCTCCGCTAGTCTAAGTTCGCGCAACCGCTGAGGAGCGCAGCGGGCGTGTAAACAAGGCCGCTGCACTCACACGCAGACACACCTCCCAGCAGATCGACGCAACAATTTTATTGATGCCTTAAAATGAACAGAAGCCCCTTAACTGTTGTTTTATTACTTTAATCATTTGTTATTTTTTATTTTTTTTAACTTTAATTTACCTTTTTTCTCTCTAAAGTTGTGTTATTTTATGTGCTCCGTATGCTGTTAGCAATGACATTTGTATGAATTCTGACTAAACCAGATATTGTTGTAAATTTTACCCCTCAATAAAAAAGAAAATATATACATTAAAAGTGGGCGGGGCAGAGTAAGGTGAATTCTCATGCATATTGTTATGATTTAAAGTGGAATGCAAAAGCTTGGCTGTGTTTGTGCAATATACTTGCACCCCTGTTGTGTAATATTCAGTTCCCGAGAAACTGTTCAAGTGGATATCTCCCTCGTTTGCTTGAGACAACTTCAAACGAGCAGAGGTGAAAATATTAGTTCACGCACCTCAAATAATCAAGTTTGATTGAATATTCTTATTCTGAAAAGGTAACGAGGCTTAAGAGTTAAGAATTAACTGCAACAATTTACATTTTTCAAATGTAGTATGCATGTAAAATTCCGTTTTGTAATATGATAAGTCCTCTGAGCTTATTATCTGCATTATTTATTCAGATAAATAATGACAACTGAGCAGTGAATAACCAGTTTTTTTTATTCTTCCCTTTCAGTCAACTGTTCTTAAAAAAAATTCTCAGAGTGAAAAACATTTCAAAATTATAAAGAACATTTTTTTCCCTATAAAATGTTTACCATTATTCCTTTTTTAATAGAAATTTTCTATTGATGTCAATGAAGAACCTTTATTTTTAATTGTGTAGCACTATACTGTTGACAGAGAGATCGTGCAAACCAGATTTTATTTGATAATGACATTTGGAAGACAATACATAATCAGATGCTCAGCACACATACTGTATATGTACATAAAAAAGCTTATTTTTTTTATTCATCAATTCTTTGAATAGTGATACTTCATACTTTTGTGGCTTCGTTTGAAAAAATAACGATTATGTTTCCCCCATGTTGTTTCAAAGTTGCGTGACTCATTCTTCTGTGGAACATATTTTGAATAATGTGTTTTTTAGTTTTTGTACATACAATTCAAATCTATCAGCACTAATATTGGTTCAACTGGTTCCGAAAGTTCTTCAGAATATATTCTTTTGTGTTACAGGAAACAATTAGCCATACCGGTTTGAGGGAGTGAATGATTTATTTTATTTGTGATGGTGAACTTAACCGTTAACATGTCAGTACTTGGAGAGTGAAACCAAACAGGTGTTATTTATTCTCCCCTTTCAGCTACTGTTGATAAAGAGATCATGCAAACCAGATTAATAATCATGTATAATGGAAAAAAAGAAGAAGTATTATGCTACTATTGCTACATGCTTCTAACAAGGGTTAAAGTTGAAACCCCAGATGTTTTTTGTAACAAGTTTGGGTAACACTTTAGAATAAGGTTCCTTCATTAATGAATAACTACACAAGAACTAATAAGTAACACAATATTAACAATCTAGTATCTATTATTAACTAACAAGAAACTCTGATTAACGAACTAGTAAGTACCGTATTTTTCGCACTATAAGGCGCACCAGATTATAAGGCGCAACTTCAATGAATGACCTATTTTATAACATTTTTCATATATAGGGCGCACCGGATGATAAGGCGCATAAGATACAGCACTCTTAGAAGAAAAGGTTCTATATGGTTGGGGTCGGCGACACAGTCTCTGGAAACGTGTTCTCTTCTCTTACTTATAAACAAATAAACAAACTTCAGCTAGTTCAAAACGTAGTAATTCGAGTTCTTACCAGAACCACACTCTTAGAAAAAGGGGTTGTATATATGTAGCATAGGGTTCTTTACTCAACTGCAAAGTACCTTTAATGCAAAAATGATAATGACAATAAAGAACACTTTCAGCACAAAGGTTCTTTAAAGGCTATTATTCATTCATATATTAAATTATTCTGCAACATTTTGCAGTTGTTATTAAATTTTTGTTTATTAAACTGTTGCAGTAACTTAATATCACATTTTAATCGTGCAGATTTTTGGAGGATAAAAGCTGAAATGGGACTCTTTGTGTGATATTGATTAATTACATTTTTTAACTCCCATATCTTGAATTTTGTGATCATTCACACTCATTGCATTTTAGGGGTTCCAAATACGTAGCGCTTTAGAACCTTTTAAGGTTCTGTATAGAACCTTTTCTTTCAAGAGTGCAGGAAGTATGACCATATTGGCCCGGTTCTGTCAACCCTGCATTGGCTGCCTATTAAACATAGTATAAATTTTAAAATATTGTTGATTACTTACAAAGCACTAAATGGTTTAGCTCCGCAGTACTTGAACGAGCACTTAACGCATTATAGTCCTTCACATCTATTGCGATCTCAAAACTCTGGCTAGTTGATAATACCTAGAATAACAAAATATGATATTTAGCACCAAAATTCTGGAACAATCTTCCTAACATTGTCCGTGAAGCAGACACACTCTGTCAATTCAAATCTAGACTAAAAACACATCTCTTTGGCCTAGCATACACATAACACACAATAGACTTCCTAAATTCAAATTAGGCTGCATAGTTTAGATCAGCCGGAACCGGGAACACGTCCCGTAAATCCTGATGTTCTTGGTACATCATAAGAAGGATGGCGTCTACGCTAATGTAAGAGTATCTGTTTATCCCGAGGGACCCTCTATGGTGGACCTGCGCCTGGACCCATCCCGACTCATCCTTAAGTGTCGGTCTCATCAACACGACAGCCATCGGCACTGATCCTCAACATCTCGTCTCCAAACCGGCGTGATTACTTTGACTTACAAACAGATGGAAATGGACAATTCTCTTAATGTTTCGTTCCAATTTGTTTTGTAATCACTGTTCCTTCAATGGCCAGCGCCAGCACATTACATTAAATTACTGTAATCGTTTGGTTTCAGCCAGGTTTCTATCAAATACAGCACATCTAGGTTATAGTCTGAAATCATTTCATTAACTATGAGTGTTTTTCAATATTTAACAATATGACAATAGTTACAACACTGGTAAAATGTTTTGAATCCTATCATTTCCAGATAGTAATTCTTTTGAAAACACTCCCGTTTAAAGAGAATTCCAACCGTAACTGAAGGGAGTGTCATCACATTATTATGTACTATTTTTTTGAGGCTATGTGAATGTGTTTCTTTAACTATTTAAACCAGTTTGAACATGTGGGCTTTTACAAAATAAATGGGATGGGATGTATTTTTGTAAAATCAGTAAAAAGAGCTGACAATCACCGTGTTTATTGTTTTGAGAGCCGTGATCCGACCTCAGAGAAGTCTGTCAAATTGATTGAAGAAAACTATAAAACAAATTTTTCACACAATTTAGATTTACTGGTAATACAACACAGCGAAACCAGCAAAAAAGGGCCTTTTACTTAGGCATTTCATTTTAAATTTAAATTGATATGTTTCTGATTTCATTGGGTCTGAAAACTATCTGTTGAAAACTAGTTCAAACACATATTAGCTCTTACACAATTCTATATAGACGTGTTATACAAATTACAGTAACCCTACAGGGTCCACACCCAGCCCGAGGAAATTCCTTGGAAAACTTTTACTTTGCTCTGAAGTTTACGTTTATCAGCTCCACCTCCCATGATGTACTCAAGACTTCAGTTTCAGAGTCCTATATAAGAGCCTCTTCTGTCTGATCTGAGATCGACGGCTGCTGTGCTGATATTGGGGAATCCTTACAATTCTACAAGACTATACAAGAACTGTGAGTATATGTTTTAAAGTTAGTCTTTAGTTTCAAGTCACAGACTTGCATTTAAAAAAAAAACTTGACCATCATGATCTACTGACATTTTTTTTTTCAAAAGAAAAAGATTTTCAAAAGATGTTCGCTATTAGTTTTGGAATGATTTAAACTTTAATGTTTGACTCTGTTGTTTTATAGATGGAAGGATCAAAACCCCAGGAAAGGTAATTCTGCTCAGACTCCTATGATTAAATCTGTGCACTTCATTATAAGTACCGTAATGCATCACAATTAATGTTTAGTAATTCTGACAATAACTAAAATATATGATATAGCTGTATAAATTCAGTTCTGGTGTGTGTGTCTCTGCAGTGACGTGAGAATCGAACGCTCTCTCAATAAGAAGGAGGAGGAGTTTGTAGCCAGAAGGAGAAAAGATGTTTTACAAAGCCTGAAGAAACTTAAGATAACCTGCAGTGAGGTATTATTACTTTATCTGCTTGAAAATTTATGATGAATGTCAATAGTTTGCTAAATCAATCCGCATTTCAGGGTGAGGTGCCAAATATTGCCTTACTGGGATCTGGAGGAGGAGAAAGAGCCATGGTGGGTTTGCTGGGATCCCTGGATCAACTCCAGAAAATTGGTCTTCTGGACTGTATGCTTTATCTCAGCGGAGTCTCTGGATCCACCTGGTACACACAAACACACACATACACACACACACACACACACAGTGAATGAGAGCATGTGTTGTTCTTCTGAAGGTGCATGGCCTCCTTATATCAGGAGCCAGACTGGTCCACCAAACTAGAGACTTTGAAAGACAAGATCATCCAGAGACTCAGCGGTCCTGGAGTCAGCTGGGGAGATGCTTTAGCCAAACTGAAGAAATATTACCATGAGAAAGACGCAAAACTATTCAGCTTGACTGACTTCTGGGCAGCGATGATGGTTACAACATATGTGAAAGAGGTCTGTAACTATTTACAATACAACACTCAATGATGTATGATCTTAAAGGAACAGTTCACTTAAAATGAAAATTAGGGGCTTTCGCAACGGAGGAACCTTTTCACAGTTCTTATTGATGCAAGTTCACGGATTTTGTGTGTTCCCAGCGCAGGTGTTGTTCTAGGAACAAGAAACAATTTTAGTTAGTGATGGGGACAAGACTGCCTATGCCGAGTCTGAGTCGAGAACGAGTCCGTTGGTTTTCAAATACCGTCGAGTCTGAGTCAAGACCGAATCTTTGAGGAAGCAAGTCCGAGTCGAGATTGTTTCGACATGTCAGTTTTATCATTCATGATTTAATATCATCCCAGTTAATTTTCAAAAGTTAGGCCTACAGACTAAGGTAGATTAGGAATTGTTTAGAGGAGCAGTCTTAATGTCTTAATATGGACTATGCTTGTATTATCATTAAAAATAAATGGAGGACTCGGTCTGAAATAACGAATCCTTCTCCTCCCACTGTGGTCCGAGACAAGGCCGAGTCCTTGAAGGGTTGAGACTGAGTCAAGACTGAGTCTTTGAAGGGTCCAAGACTGAGTTAAGACAGAGTCTTTGAAGGGTCAAGTCCGAGTGAAGACCGAGTCTTTGAAGGGTCAGAGACCGAGTCAAGACCGAGTCCTAGAAGGGTCGAGTCCGAGTCAAGACCAAGTCCTTGAAGGGTCGAGTTCGAGTCGAGACCGAGTCCTTGAAGGGTTGAGTTCGAGTCAAGACCGAGTCTTTGAAGGGTCAGAGACCGAGTCAAGACCGAGTCCTTGAAGGGTCGAGAACGAGTCAAGACCGAGTCCTTGAAGGGTCGAGTCCGAGTCAAGACCGAGTCTTTGAAAGGGCCGAGACCGAGTCAAGACTGAGTCTTTGAAAAGTCCGAGAACTAGTCAAGAACGAGTCTTTGAAGGGTCGAGTCCGAGTCAAGACCGAGTTCTTGGAGCGTCGAGTTTGAGTCAGGACCGAGTCTTTGAAAGGTCCGAGACCGAGTCAAGACCGAGTCCTTAAAGGGTCGAGACCAAGTCAAGACCGAGTCTTTGAAGGTTCGAGTTTGAGTCAAGACCGAGTCTTTGAAAGGTCCGAGACCAAGTCAAGACCGAGTCTTTGAAGGGTCGAGTCCGATTCAAGACCGAGTCTTTGAAAGATCCGAGACCGAGTCAAGACTGAGTCTTTGAACAGTCCGAGAACTAGTCAAGAACGAGTCCTTGAAGGGTCGAGTCCGAGTCAAGACAGAGTCCTTGAAGGGTCGAGAACAAGTCAAGACCGAGTTCTTGAAAGGTAAAGTCCGAGTCAAGACCGAGTCCTTGAAGGGTCGAGTTCGAGTCAGGACCGAGTCTTTGAAAGGTCCGAGACCGAGTCAAGACCGAGTCCTTAAAGGGTCGAGACCAAGTCAAGACCGAGTCTTTGAAGGGTCCGAGATCAAGTCAAGACCGAGTCCTTGAAGGGTCGAGAACGAGTGAAGACCGAGTCTTTGAAGGGTCCGAGACTGAGTCAAGACCAAATCTTTGAAGGGTCCTAGACCAAGTCAAGACCGAGTCTTTGAAGGGTCGAGTTCGAGTCAAGAACGAGTCTTTGAAAGGTCCGAGACTGAGTCAAGACAGAGTCCTTAAAGGATCGAGACCAAGTCAAGACCGAGTCTTTGAAGGGTCCGAGATCAAGTCAAGACCGAGTCCTTGAAGGGTCGAGAACGAGTGAAGACCGAGTCTTTGAAGGGTCGAGACCGAGTCAAGACCTGGCCCTTGAAGGGTCGAGTCCAAGTCAAGACCGAGTCCTTGAAGGGTCCGAGACTGAGTCAAGACCGAGTCTTTGAAGGGTTCGAGACCGAGTCAAGACCGAGTCTTTGAAGGGTTGAGTCCAAGTCAAGACCAAGTCTTTAAAAGGTCTGAGACCGAGTCTTTGAAGAGTTCGAGACCAAGTCTTTGAAGGGTCAAGTCTAAGTCAAGACCGAGTCTTTGAACAGTCCGAGACCGAGTCTTTGAAGGGTCCGAGACAGAATCAAGACCGAGTCCTTGAAGGGTTGAGACCAAGTCAAGACCGAGTCTTTGAAGGGTCCGAGACCGAGTCAAGACCGAATCCTTAAAGGGTCAAGACCAAGTCAAGACCGACTCTTTGAAGGGTCGAGTCCAAGTCAAGACCAAGTCTTTGAAGGGTTGAGTCCAAGTCTTTTAAGGGTCCGAGACCGAGTCTTTGAAGGGTCAAGTCTAATGCTGGGCTTACACCAAAGGATTTTCACAGTCCCAGACTAAAGACCGGCAGTCTTTAGGAATCTCACTGGAGTCTCAGCACTCTCCCGTTGTCTCGATCTTTAAATGTGAGGTGATAATCTGCAGTCGACGACCCGATTTATGCCAGTCTTTCTCTAGTCTTTCATATCAAACATGTTTGATATTATCGTAAGTCCTAGCGTAGTCCTAGTGATGTAAAACAATCAACAACCAATGAAATTGAGGTTTGCGTGTCCGCCTCTCACTAGGGCTAGACGATATGGAGCAAAAAATCATAGCTTGATATATGATAGAAAGCAGAACGTGGGTATATAGCCGTATTTTCCACACTTAAGGCGCACCTTCAATGAATGACCTATTTTAGAATATTTTTCATAAGGCGCACTGGATTATAAAGCACATAAGATACTACAGTCACATGTTTGACTGGGTTTTACGTTATGCATCCACTAGATGTGCTGGGAATGTAGCGAGTGTGCCGGAGGTGAGGCGTTTATTTGTCTTATGAGTCTAAGTCAAGACCGAGTCTTTGAAAGGTCCGAGACCAAGTCTTTGAAGGGTCTGAGAAAGAGTCAAGACAGAGTCTTTGAAGGGTCGAGTCCGAGTCAAGAGACAGTCTTAGAAGGGTCCGAGACTGAGTCAAGACTTAGTATTTGAAGGGTCGAGTCCGAGTCAAGACCGAGTCTTTGAAGGGTTGAGTCCGAGTCTTTTAAGGGTCCGAGACCGAGTCAAGACCGAGTCTTTGAAAGGTCCGAGACCATGTCAAGACCGAGTTCTTAAAGGGTCGAGACCAAGTCAAGGTCGAGTCTTGGAAGGGTCAGAGACCGAGTCAAGACCGAGTCCTTGAAGGGTCGAGACCAAGTCAAGACCGAATCTTATAAGGGTAGAGACCAAGTCAAGACCGAGTCTCTGAAGGGTCCAAGACCGAGTCAAGACTGAGTCCTTAAAGGGTCGACACCAAGTCAAGACCGAGTCTTTGAAGGGTCCGAGACCGAGTCAAGACTGAGTCCTTGAAGGGTCGAGACCAAGTCAAGACCGAGTCTTTGAAGGGTCCGAGACCGAATCAAGACCGAGTCCTTAAAGGGTCGAGACCAAGTCAAGACTGAGTCTTTGAAGGGTCCGAGAGCGAGTCAAGACCGAGTCTTTGAAGGGTCGAGTCCAAGTCAAGACCAAGTATTTGAAGGGTCCGAGACCAGGTCAAGACCGAGTCCTTGAAGGGTCGAGAGACAGAGTCAAAACCGAGTCTTTGAAGGGTTGAGTCCGAGTTTTTGAAGGATCAAGACCGAGTAAAGATTAAGACTTTGAAGGAACAAGTCCTAAATGAGTTAGAGAAAGCAGAAATTGGACTCCAGTACTACATCACTAATTTTAGTTCTAGGAACTGCTTTTGGAGGTATTAATTTGGCTCCTACTTCAGAGTCAGATCGAAACCATAGACTGTAAAAAAAATATGGACGTAGTGTCCGCGACATCATCCGTAGGTTTCTGAAGAGTGTTTTTGAAGCCTAAAGTGGGCTTACGTCGCCATTTTGGCCTCGCATCACTCCTGGATAACAGAAAATGGCAAAGAGGCGGGACATGGTGGAGCTGAGGAGCTGGTTACTGAAACCACGCCTTCCTGGCTCGATGTGATTGAGTTAGCTTAGGCTAAGGGCTAATGCTATATGAGACTGACACTGCAGTACCAAGTATGCGACTATAGGGCCTCACGCTAAAGCGACATCTGACTGGATGTAAAGCCAATAGTTAATGTTCATGTTTTTGCCCATCGAAATACCCATCGTGATGCTCTATTATTCTGTTACTAGAGGAACCATTAGTTCTCGGGGAATCACCCTGGTGATGATTTACTAGAAGTACCCAGTGCAAAAGCCCCTATTTACTCTCCCTCGAGTTGTTTCAAACCTGTATGAATTTCTTTCTTCTAACTCTAGAGACTGCGGTCTTCAGCCTCCTAGTGAGTCGAACCGGTTACACTAGCCGGTGTTTTTCCCTTGAGCTTGTTTGTGACTGAGGTCTCTCCATCGCCAACATGATAAATAACAGCAGGAGATTTTTTTTTCTCTTCAGATAAACGAACACACACTCTCAGATCAGCGGGACCGATACAAAGACCCGTTTCCCATTTACACAGTGATCGACAAGCAATGCAAAAAGAGCAAAGATGCAGGTCTGTGTGTGTGTGTGTGTGAGAGAAACACAGACAGAGTTAATGTGTTTGTGTCAGCTGTTATATGGATGTGTTTCTGTCTGCAGACCCCTGGTTTGAGTTCACTCCATATGAAGCCGGTTATTCCCTCACTGGAGCGTTTGTGGAAACATCCAACTTTGGCAGCAAGTTTGAAAGTGGCCGTAAGGTCGAGAACCAGCCTGAGATTAAAGACCCGCCTGAGATTGACATGCTGTACCTGCAAGGTAACAAACTCTGTTTTAAAGGAGAGTTTATAGTTTAAGTATCTGTGATTTATCAGGGGTCTCATTTATCTTACCAAGCCTTCGAGAATTACTCCCAAGACCACTGCTAAGAATTGACTTAAGAGTAAAACATTTCTTGGCTCAAAGCTGCTTTTAAAAGTTAGCTATCAAGTATCGGACTACATCTGAAGTCTCAGTCTTAGAGATAATTCACAACAATTTGCTGTGCCACAAACGGGATTTTGGATGACGATAGTTATGGACCAATCACTGAATAGATTTCCTCATTTAAGAATATTCTCAGATACATTCGCATTAAATGGTGAAAGTTTACATTCAACACATTTGACAAAAAAATTATTTTCAAGAGAATACATTATGATATACACATTGGTAATGAAAGATAATCACATTTTCCACAATGTCTTATTACAAATTGTAAACCGGTTAACTGATATAGCCTAGATTTTATGTTATAATCAGCCAACGTAGTTTCCACAAAAAAACTGAATTGGGAGGAAGATGAGCAACTAGCGCTTGCTGAATAAGTTGAAGCATGTTATAAAAGGCAAGTTCAGCTCAACCTTAACCAGCACTAAGATGAAACATCTTAGATGATCCCTGCACTATCCAAACGATACTGTTTGATTACCTGCTCGTCATCAAACATTTCAAAAAAATTCTTCCTATCCTGACAGATTTGCACACATCTCTGTCTCAGTGCATCACAAGACCTCTCGAGCTGTCTTAAATAACTGGGGGAGTAAGAGTGATTCTCAGCTCTTGAAAAAAAACTTTTGCTGATAATTTCCTCGCTCCCATGTCATCCAAGATGTCCACGTCTTTCTTTCTTCAGTCGAAAAGAAATGAAGGTTTTTGATGAGAACATTCCAGGATTTTCTCCATATAATGGACTTCAATGGGGACCAAACGGTTCAAGGTCCAAATGAGAGTTTCAGTGCAAACTGTTCAAAGGGCTTTAAACGACACCAGACGATGAATAAGGGTCTTATCAAGCGAAACCATCGCTCATTTAATAAATAAATAGCGAAGTTTAAGTTTTATAAGCTCAAATGCTCGCCTTGCTCTGTTCTGTGATGCGCGTTCGTGACTCTCCTGTTTAAACTCGTTCATCAAAATGAACGAATCTTTTTCCGAGTCATTTCTTTCATTCAATGAATGTTTCATTGTTTCATTTTGATGAACGAGTTTGAACAGGAGAGTCACGAACGCGCATCACAGAACAGAGCAAGGCGAGCATTTGTGCTTATAAAACTTAAACTTTGTTATTTATTTATTAAATGAGCGATCGTTTCGCTTGATAAGACCCTTATTCATTGTGTGGAATCATTTAAAGCCCTTTGAACAGTTTGCACTGAAACTCTCATTTGGACCTTGAACCGTTTGGTCCCCATTGAAGTCCATTATATGGAGAAAATCCAGGAATGTTTTCATCAAAAACCTTCATTTCTTTTCGACTGAAGAAAGAAAGACATGGACATCTTGGATGACATGGGGGCGAGTAAATTAAGTTTTTTTGAAAAGAACAACTCTAAGTTTGAAAGTAGGAGTAAATTTCATGAATTCTCAGCACTTAGGACTACGAGAAGCAGGCCCAGGTCTGTCAAAACTGAAATATAAAGCATTAAAATTAGAAATGCTGAAAAATCATTTCACCAATACACTGAGGTGCTGTTCTTCAACATAAACCTTCTCATTACAGTGATTTAAAGGAAAGAAAATTTTTGCTTAACAATAAAAGCTTAAATCAGACTGTTTGTTTTACACATTTTATTTTTAAAATGATATATTTTGGTTTATTGTGAACACTTTTAATCTTAAATGTGTTTTCTTTAGCTCTGTGCGGCAGCGCTTTGGCCGATGGAGACGAGATAAAAAAAGCCATCTTGGAAAAATTAAAAGGTGCAACTTCATTCGTTCTAAAGATTCAGTTCTTTCTAAAGCTGAGAGTCACTTCATTATCATGTGAACCTTCTATTTGATTCCCCCACAGAGGTCCTAAACTATTTCAATCCTTGGACTAAAGTATTGAAATCAGAACTTCAAATGGGGAAGATTAAGTTAAGGAATGGAGGTAATGCATTTATTACAACTTTTATTTATTGACAAGTTGATTTATATTTTGTGGTATCATTCAGTGCTGTGGTTCCGAAACTCTGGAATTCTCTTCCTGTAAATCTCTGTCACACTTCTAAAACTAAAAACCTGTCTTTTCTTCCAGTATTTCAAACCCTCCTCTGTTAAGTGTTTCAGCTGTTTTGTTCCTGTATTATATGTACTATGTGATGCATGCTAATTAGGGTTGGGTATCGAGAATCGAGTATCGATTGGAACCGCTACTATCCTTTTGTTTTTCCCGGAATCGTTCAAAAGTTAAAATTTCGATTCCTAGTTTCGATATTCATAGTCCGCCGAGCGGAAGAAGAAACCGCTGAACAACACCAATGAAGAAGCGTCTACCGGAAGTGTTGGCATAACCGCGCGAGTCGAACATGAGTAGCTTACATCGGCGGTCCAAAGTGTGGCGTCACTTTTCTAAAAATAACGAAATCTCGGCAAAATGCAAAATTTGTGACAAAAGGAGTATTTCCTTGAGAAAGACTGTTGGTTAGCAAGGTTAGGTTAGCTAAACTTTTTTGACCTCTTAAAAGAATCGGAATCGAGAATCGTTAGGAACCGGAATCGAAACAAGGAATCGGAATCAGAATCGTTCAAATTCAAACGATACAAAACCCTAATGCTAATGCTGTTGTTTTGTTATCTTCTTGTACAGCGACCTTCAGCTTGGGAAAAGTGCTTTATAAGTAAAAGTTATGTTGGAAATGCAACATTTAATAAAATACATAAAATGTATTAAAGGGGGCCTGAAGGCCAATTTAGCTCAAAGAGAATGATTCATTGATTTACAAAGAATCTTGACCGAATCACTATGCCGAGCAAATGACTCGTTTAGAGTTCATTTGAAACACTGTGAAACACTGTGAAACACTGTCTTAGCAAGGTAACCTTAGATCGAACAGTAAAAGACATTAAATGTGCCAGCACGACACAAGGCAATTATCTTTTCATATATATGGAAGACTTTATTAGCTATTCTAAACACAAAACTAAGGTCTAAACATAATCACACACACACACACACACACATTCATACAAGGCACAGAAGCCCCTTTTCCACCAACGCATTTTGAGAGCCGGTTCGGAGCCAGTGCCTGCGCGCGAACCAGTTCCTTGTGTTTCGACAGCCAAAGAACCGGTTCGCGGCCGCGAGAACTGGTTCCAAAGCGGCACCAACTCTTTGCTGGACTAGAACCGTTCTTTTAGCACGTCATGTTTACGTCGGGGGCTGGGGCGGCTTCAGATGTGTTCTAAACATATTTTCTGACCATCGCAAAGCCATAAGAAACTGCAGAAACACGCAAGCGTTTTTATTTATTTATTTATTTAAACATAAGCAAAGAAGAAAACAGTCGCGATTGAACAAATAAATGGAAAGAAAAAAGACACAAGACATGGGTACATAACTTATCAGAAAAGATTACATATCAAACGAAAAGATTAAAAGACTTACATATTTCAATTGTTTTTAAAGTTTTCTTGGTACACGAGTTAGAGATAATCCCAAAGCAATGTAGCCTACTTGCAAGCGACGTAAACAGTGACGTAACGACGTCGTTCCCTGGGCGCTCTAGTCAATGGAAAAGCAAACAGGTTCTGAACGGGTTCGCAAGTTGAACCAGCTCCGAACTAACTTTGAACCAGCACCAGTTCCCAACCAGTTCTTTTTTCGGTGGAAAAGGGGTAAGAGAAAAAGAGAGCGAGAAAGAGCGAGTTGGAACGAGAATGAGAGAAAAAGCTGCCGATCACGTGTGGTTGGCTGGCGAATGAGATGTTTTTGGACTTGCAGTTGAAAGCGCGTGTAAACGTAGCTCTGAACCGAGACTTTTACGAAAAAGAAAATAAAGGAAAGAAATGAAAGTAAGGCGAGTTAGACGGCTTGAATGAGCTGTTTTAACCCCGATCTGGATGGGTTATTTTGTCTGCTGGTCGAATTTGGTCTAGTCGTTGTAGAAGCGTGCGAACACGCTCTTTGTTGTTTTCAGAGAGAAGCGCGAACAGGAACACTCTCTTGCTGTTTTAGAGAGAGGCACGAACTTAACAGTTACAAACTGAACAAAACGGACACGAACACAAGACTGAACGAATATGAGGTCTTGCTCCTTTGTTTGGATCTTTAACTTAAACTTTAGTCCAACCTCTTTTGGAGAATTCTGACCAATGAGACAATGGCATCATCTAGGAGGTGGATCTAGTTTCTGCTTATCGTTATCTTGTGATCTGCCTGGTTCTCCCGCACTTAGCAGAGAAACAAGAGAACACAGATTAAACATTAAATAGATTATTATAATCATAAAACAGAGCATTTTACACAGATTTCAATCAAGCCATCTTTTGAATTAAGAGTTTACGATTCTTTTGATAGGAAGCATGATGCATTCACACTCTAGAGTTAAAAAAACAATCACAATAGTTAATAGTTAACAACAATGATTAATGTGTGATATAAGCAGAATACATCAACGTATGAATTGTGGAAACACACAAACTTATGTAGTTTGATTATGAGTCCAAGAATTATTCTTTTTTGAGTTTTAATGATCTTATGTGTGAGATCTCAGATCTCAACAGTTCGAAAAGTCAAGCAAACTTCTTGCTGATAAGCGAGTTAGAAAAAGGAGATCTGGGTTACATCTTTGTCCAGGATCAAAGGAGTGCCCCCTTTCTGTGGCATTCTGTTGGTCTGCAGGACCATAAAAAGTCTTCTGAGGGGGGGTTTATTGTCCCCCAAAGCAGACCTTTTGGAGCCATCCAGTCAATGGAATGTGAGGTCCAGATCTGGGGCCTCATTTATAAACGTTGCGTACGCACAAAAGAAGGCGTACGCCGCTCTCTACGCAATAGCTGTACAGTTTCACACACATTCACGTGTTTTTTTCAACTGCCGACGGTGTACGGTCTACGTAGACGGTTGTGTAAAATAAATGGAAATACTGCCTCTCATAAATAACACGAAGACTTCACGAAGCAAGCCTACAATTAACAAAAAACAATTAACAGCCTACACGAACACCCGTTTGATCGATCTGTAACAGAAATGCAAATTAACACATATTTACAAAAAGAAAGTGAAATATTTTCTGCTATAATATCGGTATATGCAATTCATCCTCATAAATAAGATGGTAAACAGAACGAAATAATGTACAAAACTGATATTCTCGCCAATATGTCCGTCTAACGGAGCAGATATAGGCTACACTCTTCGAAGAAAAGGTTCTATATAGAACCTTAAAAGGTTCTAAAGCGCTACGTATTTGGAACCCCTAAAATGCAATGAGTGTGAATGATCACAAAATTCAAGATATGGGGGTTAAAAAATGTAATTAATCAATATCACACAAAGAGTCCCATTTCAGTTTTTATCCTCCAAAAATCTGCACGATTAAAATGTGATATTAAGTTACTACAACAGTTTAATAAACAAAAATTTAATTACAACTGCAAAATGTTGCCGAATAATGTAATATATGAATGAATAATAGCCTTTAAAGAACCTTTGTGCTGAAAGTGTTATTTCTTGTCATTACTGAACCTTTTTTAGCATAAAATGTCCTTTGGAGTTGAGTAAAGAACCCTACGCTACATATATACAACCCTACAACCCAGTGTAGCAATTAGATAGTCAGTCAGATATATAGATAATTAGGGGAATAAATAGATAGATCCATAAATAAATATATATATATATATATATATATATATATATATTATTTGTCCACTGGGGAAAGTTGTTTCGCAAAAACATCTTCATCAGCTACGGAATCGTGGTATTCATGCATATTTTGTTTTATTTTTTATAAAAAAAAACGTATGACGTGTCTCAACCATTCAGAAAGCTGCAAGAAATTACATTTGCGCTGAACTATTTGCCATTTCCAAGTAGATTATACCCGACATCCGTAGCTTGTCAGATGCAGAATTAAATGGATGTAAATAAAATGCCCCCATCACAATGCGTAATGACGCACAATGTCTGATATTGCGCTCTTAGAAGATGTAGCGATTAAATGGAAGGATTCGGAGTGAACGCATCATCTTCACAACAAAAGGTGGAAGAAATATATTATTTATTCAAGAATTCTCTCATTATGCGGTTTATTTCAGTTAGGACAGTCTTGATTTCGCCCAACTCCTTGGCCACCTCTCTAATTGAATTACCCTTTTTTGCCTCGACTTTGATGTCCGACCATTTCTTTTTTTATTTCGGCCACAGTCCGAGGTTGTGAGGCTACAGCATTTACGGCGTCTGCAACCTTTTGCCACTTAAGTGCCTTTTTGGCATTAGTAATGCACAAAGTGCCCTCCAAACAACATTTTTCTCCTCTTTTCCACCTCGCCATCGATAACTTCTCGTTCACACTGAGTGAAGTTACTTTTTTTTTTTAATTCCTCTCTGTGTTTAACATGATTTCCCAATTCATGAATATTAACTTTTGGGCGTTTCACGGACTATTTATGGGCAACTATGGGCATGACATGAAGCCGCAAAAGCTGCGCTACATTTAGAATTGATTGTGATTTATTAAGGGAAAAATGCGTAGGATGTGCGTGCGCAAGGTTTTATAAATCCGAATATTTCTGTGCGTACGCACGTCCTATGTTTCATCCGTACGCCACTTCTGACGAAAATCCTACGCAAAGTTTTACAAATGAGGCCCCTGGAGTGCTGAATCACGTTTACATGAATCCCATGAGAGATTAACTTGTGTTTGATTTGGCCACAAAGTCTCTACAGTTATTATTATTATTTTGTGTCTAATGTTCTGTTCATGTTACCTGCTGAGGAATAAAACTCTTTAACCATGAAAAATAAAAGTGAGCTATAATGATGATTGTCACCTGAAAACATCTGAAAACTGAAATGTCAGAAATTTGGGGATGGAAAACACTTGATATTCAAGACATTTTGCCCTGACTGTGTTCATGTTTGTTCAATGTGTGTTTTCTTCAGAAGATTCAGACTCACTTTCCATGGACAAATGTGTCCAGGAGGTGCTCGTGACAGTGGACCTTTTGGAAAACGAGGATCCGTCTACCACCACAAAAGAGCTGAGCGGTAAGAATACACAAAAGTGTACAAGAAAATCTTTAATGGCCTTTCAGGCGCTAGCTGATTTTGCAGAGGCTGTCAAACCCTGAATATAATGACTGTCATTGAGCAAATACGAAACTGCACAATAGCCTCTGTAAACGCACAAAATCATAAGTTGCTTTATTTCATTGCGCTTTGCATACAGCGACCTTGAGCTTGGGAAAGGTGCTTTATAAATACACAGCAAAATCCCCATTGTTAAATACACTCTGAGTGTGGACTCATATAAACACTGAAACAGTATTAAAGTAACACTGAAGCAGTGTTAAAGTTAGATAGTGAGATAATTAAGTGAATAATAATTGAGTGATGATTGAGCATTATTGAAGACACCTGATGTTAAAAAGCAGAATCACTGAAGGACAAAAAAAACGGAAATTTAAGCCACCATTGTGGAGATCAGTGTTTGCTTTAGTTGGGCTCTTGACCCTTAAATCATTAACTTTAGATTTTGTTTGGCTGCTGTATGCCAGTTATAACAGCCAGATGAAAAAGGTGATCAGATTGTGTTGGTTGTGTTTAAACAATCATTATTTAATAATCATTTGACCTGAATTTCTGAACTCATATAGAACCTAACTTAGGTTTACTCCATCAATTATAGCAGCACTATTCTTGCACAGCATAGTGTTTTAATCTTTTACAATGTAATCCAAATATTTTTTTTTCACGTCTCATATACTAAAAACATTTTCAAAAAATAAAAGTGAGCTATAATGATGATTGTCACCTGAAAACATCTGAAAACTGAATGTCATAAATTTCGGGGATGGAAAACACTTGATATTCAAGACATTTTGCCCTGACTGTGTTCATGTTTGTTCAATGTGTATTTTCTTCAGAAGATTCAGACTCACTTTCCATGGACGAATATAACTATCTTATGAAACTTGTGGACATGGATCTCTCAGCTTTGAATGTCAAGGATCCGTCTACCACCAGAACAGAGCTGAGGGGTAAGAATACACAAAAGTATGCTAGAAAATGTATCTTTAACGGCCTTTCAGGCGCAACCCGATTTTGCCGGGGCTCAGTTGTATTATTGACTACGTTATACAGTAACAAATGTGTTGCTCATGGTTAGTTCATGTTAGTTCATCATACTTGAGTATTGAACAAATGAATCTAGTGTTACTATGACATCAAAGATATAAGTTACAATTTAGAGTTGGACATGGACTTAAGATTTCATTTAACTGATGTATTTCCCCTTGCACTTTAATTCCTTGGATAAAAAGGAATGACATTGTCACTCAGAATGCGCCTGAAATCGAGTTTTATTTATTTTATTATAGTTAAGAATAATTTGCATGCTCCCGCAACTTTTAGAGTGGCATGGTGATGGTATAAATGTAATTTTCCGTATTAGCTTTTAACGTCACCTGCTGCTCGTTTGAAGACTCGCGCGAACTGCTGAATGAACGTTAAGGGTTGTTTTATGGACATGTTTGTGCATGCCCATAGACACCCAGTCTAAAGCTGTCACAGGCGATTCTAAAATAGTCAAAAAGTCAAGACAGGACCCATTTGCAAAATTTCCAAGTCCACCACTCTATTTAATTCAGAACAAATTACAAAATAGACTCAAGGTGTTAAATACCGGAATCATCCTTTAACAGAAAGAAACATTGTAGCTACACTACACACATCTAAAAAAATGTTGCTGTGGGATAAAGTGAGACTAGCCTCCAATCAAATGCCATGTATGAAGATATTAAGTTATAGTGGATCAATGCAAATAACACAATAGATGTTTTGGAGCTTTTGATATTCATTGCCCCTCAACAGGCCACAACTGGGCAAAAATAAATTAAGCTTGTTAAGCTGTTGTGTTATATGTTCTCATTAACTATATTATTTTGTGTTTCTTACTGTTATTATGTTTTAACTTTATGCTATTGACTGTTGGGATGTGCACAAAGAACTCTTGCACATTTTTAGTATAGACCATTTCAGATGTGAACAACACTGGCCCAGAAGCACTTCCTGTTTCAGTTTTTTAACACTACATAAAAGCTGGGATAAAATACAACCAACAGAACATTTAAAACTGAATCAAAAAGTTAAACAAACATCTTTAAGATGTTTTTTTTTACATGTGAAATAAAGAAAACACTTACAAACTGAAACAGGAAGTGTTTCTGGACCAGTGTTGTTTACATCTTGTGAAATGGTCTATACTAAAAAATGTGCAAGAGTTCATTGTGTGCATGTGTGAACAAATGGGCTGGGGACTTTTATTTTGACTCAACTTGTGTACCTTCCTTGAGATCAATGTCGTGCTGCTGCCCCCTCGTGCACTGATGTTATGCCAGCGCATTGAGATGAAAACTAACAAATAAATAACACGGAGAAATTGTATCTGGATTAATCTTTAGTGGATGGATGATCGCAACATAGTGTTCATGGACATGACGGACAGAAATGAAAACTTAACATAAGCAATATACCATGTAGAGAAGGCTACTTTTGGATTATTTGGGCTCGTCGTCGGCATACCTGTCTCTCGTTGACTGATTGGCTTGTGTTGTTCCTTGTGTGCCTTGTCCTTTCCGACTATGCGTTATGATGGTTCGTTCCAACTTCATGAGCGTTAGCCGTTAGTGATGATGGCTCGTTAGACATGTGCTCATTATGAGCGTTAGTGATGATGAATCGACTCGTTCGCGAATGAGCTTTTAATGGGTCTTTCGCGATTCGCGAATAAATAAAGGACAAATAAGGGCGTTCAAACGCCTCAGATGTAAAGTTATTCACTGTCAAAGTGACGCCAAAATGAACGGGAGTCAATGGGAATGCTAACGCAAGTGAAGTTCTGCAACAAGATGTCAGCTCCCACGAGGCTTCAACTTCCGGTCGATGGATTACCCCCTTGTGTAAAAAGGTCTATCCACAAGTTTCCTACGGCCCATGAGGCCTTGCGTCAAAAGTGGGCGCGTCTTCCGGTTCGAAGTAAACAAAGCGCGATTTGACATGCTTGACACTCGTTCATTCAACAGTTGACAGACATTCAAGTTATAGCGATCCAAACTAGCTAACGATGTGGGAACACAACCTCAACGAAATTAAAAAGGGTGAAATAACAGTACTTTTACCCTCCGCAGTAGTTGATTGGGAGTATTATAATAACATTAATACTCATCAAGGCATGGTGACGGACTTGTGCAAGCTGACAAACAATTAAAATAAAAAATACACACTTAGTCATTGTGCTTTGGAGTTTATTCAAAATTATAAATGCTACTTGAATACATTAACTCGCACATTTGGTATTCTGTCAACGCAGGCTTTGATCCTGAGTTTAGGCGTAACATCAGTAGCGAACAGCCAATCACAAGCTGATAGAGTTTATAGAATATTAAGAATTTAAACAAATGTACACTGGAAGATTCGTCGTCTTTTGGGAGGTGATGGAAACTACAGTCGTTGGCAGGATCACTCCGGTTTTGTTTTCAGCTTATGTTCAAAACAATCACGTTTAAGCCACTGAATTAGTTTAGTCCGGTTATACATACAACCGCGAACAGCACATGTTGTCCCTGAGCTCTGTAACGACGTCTCTCATAAAGATTTGCGTCTTTAAATAGTAAAATAATTCTCTGAAAAACAGCTAGCCTCTTCCTTAACTAACACACAAAATACCATTGGAACGCTACTTCCACCGCCTCACTGGAAGTTTCACTCACTTTATTTTTTACAGGAGTGCTGCTCGGAAACTTGTGGATAGTAACACGCCGCATTTTTGGCAGTAACGGTGTTATTAAGATGAGAAGAGTAATCAATTAGATTGATTACTCCGGCGATTTGTTATGCCCTTAATATTACATGATTAACTAAATGTATTTTTCCATGTACTTTTCTGTAAAGCTACTTTGAAACAATATGTAGGCCTATTGTGAAAAGCGCTATACAAATAAACTTGAATTGAATTGAATATAAACTTAGTTTTAGTTATACGGGAAATCACAATGGAAGACGATTTCGATAAATCTAAATATATTTAGTGAGAAAGAGAGAGACAACAGCTAACATTTTCATCTAGTTTTTATTCGTTGATAAAAATGTCAATAGATTTTCGTCATAGGTTTTGTCATTCAAAACTAGGTTTTATTAACTAGCGTCTCGTTTTCGTCAGTGAAAATGTCGCTGAAGAAAAGTTTGCGTCATTATTTTAGTCAATGTAATGGACACTGACATACAGCACAATTTTTAAGACCCAGACATCAAAATTCAAGACTTTTTAAGGCAGTATTTCCAAATTCATAAATGCAATGCTTTTAAGGCTTTTTAAGACCCCACGGGAACCCTACAGTGGTAACAAGGCATGATGGATCCATGTTCTCATTCTGTTTATGGCAAATTCTGACTTTACCATCTGAATGTCTCAACAGAAATCCAGACTTGTAAGACCAGTGAACATTTTTCCAGTCTTCAACGGTCCAATGTTGGTGAGCTCTTGCAAATTGTGGCCTCTTTTTCCTATTTGTAGTGGATATGAGTGGTACCCGGTTCGGGTCTTCTGCTGTTGTAGCCCATCCGCCTCAAGGTTGTGTGTGCAGCACCTATCATGGCATTTAAAATGTTCCTAATATTGTTTTGGGAATCCCCTTACATGCATGCATTGACAAAAACACGGTAACACTATACTTGAAGGGGTGTTCATAAGACTGACATGACGCCTTCATAACAATAACATGACATATGTCTTGAATATGAAGTAGGGTTTATGTATGTTTATGACAACTGTGTCTTTTGCTCAATAATGACATTATGAATGCAAATGTGACATTGTTTAAGAAGACATCTTTGTCATGACAACTTGACATTAAATGAAGTTAAACTGTTGACATTAGCGGTCATAAGGTCATTATAACTGTGTCATGAATATTTTTCGTGACCTCAACTACAGTGGTACTAATTGAATTTGTCATTAAAATGTTATAATGTCCTTATGACAGCCAATGTCAAAACCAACCACCAAACAGTTTAATGTAACGTTAACCAATAGAGCTAAGTGTTTTCTTAAGTTTGATAACTAATCTGCTATGTCATGTTTATGACAGGTTGTGTTGTCTTAGTAATGTCCTGTTGTCATGACAAAGACACTGACAGGTTATGATGTATTGGTTTATGTCAAGGTGTCATAACAAAGACATCTCAAACAATGTCATACTTGCATTAAAAATGTCATAACGGAGTGAATGACACTTAATGACAGTTGTCACAAACATGCATAAAACTTCCTTCATTCAAAACATGTCATGATTATGAAGGTGTCATGTCAGTCTTATAAACACCCCTTCAATTAGTATTACCAAAAACACTTTTGTTGTCTTATAATATGCATTTATTTTTACCTGATTTGATGAGCGAGAGAGACAACATCAAGTGATGAGAGAGTAATATGACAAATATAGGACACATCAGATAGACTGGAAGAGGTGAATAGTGTATGTTGACTTTGTGTGTGTGTGTGTGTGTGTGTGTAGAGAGAGAGAGTGTGTATGTGTGTGTGCATAATGTTAAAGACGTATTTTGACTGAAAGTAAATTGTTACTGTAAAAAAAAAAACAACAACTTCGAGTGATCCCTGTATTTACATAAAATGGTCTGGGCTAAGCCCCGGATGTCCTGCAATGCTGGAAACGCCCCAGAAACACTTAAACGGTAAAAAACAGGAAAGTAGGGGAGCGTGGGGCACAACCTAACGCGGGGTTAAATGTAACACGGAACGTTTGCATAGTTAGTCAGGATTAACCCGGCCGTCTTTCCGCTCTTTTTTCTCTTGCTGCCAGAAGACGGTCTCCCGCGAATTTGCGGAAAGTTTTGATTATATTTCGTGAAGATACTGGACAAAGAGTGTTTTGACACCATAAAAGTAAAATTTTTCATTATATATTTTTATCGTTTTTTTTTTTTTTGAGTTGGGCCTATACGTACGTTTCCAAATCTAATTTTATATTGCCTTAATCACTGTCTTGTTGGCTCAAACACAGCACCGTTTTGAAACATGTCAGTAATTCCTAGCAACTGTTAGCTAGGGTTAAAATATGTAATACACAGCGGGGTTAGTTGTAACACAGTGTTCCAACTATAATCAAATGAAAACGGAGCCACACAACTTCAGGTTTGAGTATACATTTAACTTTGTTGGACTTTCACAAACAATGTTGGAATTTAAAATGTTTAAAATTTAGTGTACTTTCAATGATAACTTGTTTATTTATTAAAAATATGGCCTGTTTCTAATGTAATAAACTCTTTAAATTTTTATTCTAAGCTCATTTGTATTATTATTACTGTTACTAATAATAATAATAATAATTGTACATGCAGCTGTCACAAACAAATCTTATTTAATTGCAATTAGAATATTATATATATTTTATTTTATTTATTATTATTTAAACCGTGCAGCCCTTTTCTACGTCTCTATCCATGATATTGATCCATAACAAAAGGATGATTGGATGAGGGATGAATGTATGGATATCTGTCTATACAGATGCACAAACAATATCAAACTATACAAATAAAATAGTACTGAATTATGTGTGTTACACACAAGTGTTACAACTAACCCCTCTGTCTGTTACAATTTACCCCGCATATGGGGTAAGTTGTAACATTTGCACTTCTGTCACTTTCAGTCCAACTGTACAAAAATGGTAGGTCCTAGAAAAAATCTTTAAGTGGTCATTTGTAGCAGAGATGTGTATGTTGCTTGTGTAAAATCTAAACTAATTATTTTTTAATTAACTGAGCCAAAACCAAAAAGCGTTAGGTTGTGCCCCGCTCTCCCCTACTAATAATTTATGAAACAGTACTATGCAAAACATCAGTTTCGGTCAACAAAAACTTGAACACAAGATTCACAAACCTGCGTTAGATTAAAATAACTCAATCATGTTCTCCTTTTTTCAGAGATGTATGGAAGCGAAGTGATTTCTGTAACGCCACTCATGGGTTTCGTAGATGTTCGAAAAATGTTTAAAGAAGCCGCTGGGAATGTTTCTGAAAGGTTTAGTGCATACACCAGTTCTTTTGGTAAGTTTATACAACCTGTTGATTTGTATACTTTCGATTTTCTAGCCAGATTAAGGCATAAACCAAAATGTGCTTTACTCTAAAATTCCAGAAAGCTTCCAAAAGCATCATCCTAGTGTAAAACAAATACAGGCCTGCTAAAATATACTAAAATGTATTTGAAATGCATTGTCTTGAAGTCTGCTAAACTGGAACAACTAATTTCGTACTTAAGACACTTTATTGTGAGGATGTAGTGCTGAGGTCCAGCTGAAGTATATTTGATTTTTTTGTTAACTAAAGTGGAACAATTGCAAGTATACTCTAAGCACACTTTAAATATCATGCATTTAAAAACTGATATTCTAGAGCAATCATACAATCCTTATTAATAATGATATTAAAACACATATTTGGCATTATATTAAGAAATGTGCAGTGAGAAATAAAGAAATACTCCAAATAAAGTTGAATTATATTTTATATCAGTAAGTTTTAAGTCATATGCCAATGAACATCTTAATATATTTAAAGTATCCTTAGTTTGAAATGTATTTTAAATATGTATTTTAAATATATCTTGGTTTAGGTTTTTTTAAACAGACTGATGCCACAGAAGAACCTTTAGACATCCAATGATGTCTGAAACAAATCATGAAACACGTCTCCGAAGAAACATATAGTCAACTAAAAAAATACACAAAATATAAAACTATATCATAATATTTACTGAATTTAAGAAGCACTGTATATGTTTTACAGATCTTTGGAAGAGTGTTCATAATTGCATGACTCAGTGGACCTGGGGCAGAAAATATCATTTTCTTTACAACATGAAAGGTGAGAACACAAACTCATAGACATATGCTACCTGGAAATGTTATTATGAATAATATAATAATGTTGTGATATCTCAGATGAAGCCGTGCACTCCACTCATCAGGAAAGTGAGATGAGAGACTTTGAAGACGCTGGCCTGTTGCTGAACTCGCCCTATTTCTCAGTGCTGAGAGAAGAGAGAAACATCGACCTCATCATTTCACTGGATTTCAGCGAGGGCGATCCTTTCATGGTATCATACGCACGGAGAATTCACTCATAGTTTATTTAATTTACTCCCTCTCATATTGTTCCAAACCCGTGACGTGTTTCTTCCGTAGAACACAACAGGAGATTTTTTTTAAATAATCTTGCTGCTTTTTCCCTCATGCTGTTCATATCGAAGAAAGAAAAACATTTAAAAATAAAAGCATGGGATTTCATCTAACCATATTTATTTACAATACCTAGAGAGTGCTGTTATCCTAGCAACCACCTAGCAACCATTCAGAACACCATAGCATTCTCAGGAGGGGGTTCCTCATCCTGACAATTCTGGTAAATTCTTACAGTTTAAACTTAAATGGCCCTATTCTAACGATCTGAAACGCAAGTAACTTTGTGGGCGGGTCTCGGCGCTGTTGCTATTTTACCAACAAGATAAATGCCTCTCGCGCCTGACACAAGTTTAAAAGGGGTTGGTCTGAAGTAGCCTCATTATTCATGGGTGTGGTTTGGGCGTAACGTGAAATAAACCAATCAGAGCGTCATCCAACATTCCCTTTAAGAGCAGGTGCGCATGTTGCATGGCGGATTGATATTGTAACGGCGGGTTTACCAGGCGCGACGCAGGAGTGAGAATATTCCCTAGTTTACCGACGTGCGTCTGTGGAGGGAAAAGCCTGCTTTGCACGGGTGCAAAATAGGAATGAGACATGCGTTAGTGTATAAAGTCATTTGCGGCGGGTTCAAGAGAGAGCCCAAAATGTCTGTCTAACCATTTTAATCAAACAATAATGTGCTGCTTTTCTGCCACAGACGGTGAGGGACGCTGCTGACATGTGCAAGACAAGAAACATCCCATTCCCTGAGGTCAACATTCCTGATGAGGATGTAAAGAAACCGAAGGACTTCTACGTGTTCAAAGGCCAAAACACTCCAACCGTGATCCACATCCCTCTCTTTAATGTGGTCAACTGTGGAGGCAAGTTATGATCTAACAATATCCTGAATTAAACTGAAATATCAACTGGGTTCTGATTTAAGTGTGTTAATGTTTCTTCAGATAAAATTGAGGAGTGGAGGAAAAAATATGTCACGTTTCAAGGTGCCTACAGCGCTGAGATGATCCCTGATCTTGTGGAGGTCGCTGGAAAAAACATCACAAACAACAAAGAGAAACTGCTGGAGCAGATTCGTCTGGCCATTAAAAACACCAAAGCTGAATGATAAATATCAGAGGTGTGCAGCGTTCTGAAATGTGCATGAAAACATTTGGACAGAACAATAGGCCAATCATTATGCTTAATGTTAAATAGTTTTTGCATGTGTCCGTCTGTTCATATAAACAGCTGATCATTAAAGGTGCTGTATGTAACCTTTTCACTCTGCTAAAGCATAAACATACACTAATGTTTGCAGAAATTTGGGAAACATGCTAAGTTCACATACTCGTTTCTCTGAAAAACTTTTTTATAGCAAGTTATTTTACTTAGAAATGTGCGTTTTCAGAATGTTTGTTTTGGTTTGTGATACTGCACTTTGCCAATTTTTCTATTTTTCATTGTCCATTGCACTCGTTCCTGTTGCATATGGTCATTTCGACCACTAGTTGTCATTCTTACATAATAATCAAATCAACAAAACACTAACTGATTTACAACTATGATTGCTGATTAAAATATTGTATTACTTTGCCTGTTCCAATCAATTAATAAATCAATTTCTACAAATATGGTTTCGTCCTGGTCATTTGATATCAAACAGTGCAAATGTTCATTTTTATGAAACTGATAGTTGTAGTCCTGGATGCTGATTGGACAATCTAGAGAGAGAGAGAGAGATGATACACCGGTCGCCCCGCCCCAAACTCACCCAATTGGCTGAATCAATGATGTCATGTCCCAGTCATATGTTCAAACAAAAATTTTTGCTTGGAATTTAACTTGATGCAAGCCTGACTTCGTCATACTCATATTCAAGAAAGAATATGAGTCTAAAATCACTCAATTGAACTTTAATTATGAGGCGTGTCGTAACCGAACCAGGACAAAAAAAAACCTCTGCACTCAATTGGATAGTCGGTAGACCTACCAACCAATCAGAGCAACGCATAAGTCAACTCCTTTGCATAGCGCAGTTTTCAAATACAGAACGTAGCCTACTTTATTTATTTTAGAAGTTAAATAACGAGTGTTACTTCTTACTTACTTCTCCATGAGTGCCACCAAAGGAGAAACGACAACGACCACAGGCTTTTCATTACGTCCCGTCTTCTTAGCGACCGTCAGAGCCAGCTGATAAGTTACACTTTTCCCGAATCATGTAGGAAGGACGCCAAAAATATCTTTCCGATTGACAAATGCCTTGATTGCAGTTCTCTGTTTGTCTATTAAAATGAATGCGCTGTCGATTTATTTTATAACAGACGCGACAGCGGAATCTATACATCTCAATTCTCCAGCTGCAGTCATCTTTGACAAGCGCTCTTTGACGACGTGAGGATTACGTTACTGAAGACCACCTGTCAATCATCGTATAAAGCCCGCCCTGGCAATTTGATTGGCCCGATGATTTCTGAACCGATCATAATTACTCCTCAATGGATCGAGTCCAGACCGAACTTCCCGTCCAAAAAATGTTGTGGGCGGAGTTCGGGCTGGCATCCAGGCTAACTTGATGCTACACTGGTGCATGAATTAGAAATAATAATAATAAAATACTAGAAATACAAATATAGTGGGGCACAAAAAAAACAAGAACAACCACAACTACAACAACAAAAAATCCAATGAAAATATGTTAATAATAATACATTTAATTGATTAAGAAAACAAGAAGAATAAAATAAATAAAATTAATTAGAAAAAAAAATCTAGATAATATCTTGAGGCCACGAGTTAGTAAAAAATTCAAATAAAAATGTTTCAATTTGAAAAAAAAAATTCTAATAAAATTGACTATACAATTTGGACATCAGGAAATTGCAGAATAATTTAAAAAAAATCATTTTTAAACTATAAATCAGGGCCCGTAATCATAAAGGTTCTAAGAATCCTCTCAGAAAACTCTTAATTTAGCTAAAAACTTTTACATAGGAGTCTTAGCTTTAGAGCGATTCGGGACCGTGCGATTCGTGTAAACCAGATTTTATTTGATAATGACATTTGGAAGACAATACACAATCACATACTGTATATGTACATAAAAAGCTTACTTTTTTATTCATCAATTCTTTAAATAGTGATACTTCATACTTTTGTGGCTTCGTTTTAAAGGGATAGTTATTTCAAAAATAACGATTATGTTTCCCACATGCTGTTTCAAAGTTGTGTGACTCATTCTTCTGTGGAACATATTTTGAAAATGTGGTTTTTAGTTTTCAGCACTAATTTCGGTTCAACTGGTTCCTAATCTTCCACAGAAAACAAGTAGCCATACCGGTTTGAGGGAGTGAATGATTAATTTATTTGTGTGTTAACCGTTAACACGTCAATACTTGGAGAGTGATTCCCAAACAAGTGTTATTTATTCTCCCCTTTCAGTAGTTCTTAAATAACTTTTTTTTTCTCAGAGTGAAGAATATTTTAAAATTCTAAAGAACATTTTTACAACATGAAAAGGAAAATAACATGGTTTCTTGCGGTCTCCTCCCCTTTTTTAAAGAGGAAGTGCTGTTTAAACACCAATAATAATACTAAAATGTATTTACACATTCTTTAAGGAATATAAATTGTTTGTCCATGGTTTAATTGACTAAATCTGTTTTGTGGCACTTTGCCAAAAAATAAAAGGATTAAAAAGTTTGCTAAACTTTTATTTGATTACCACCGTTTTTGATAATATATTTCTATTAAATCATTAAAAAATTGGATAATTTTTACATAATAATAAAATAATAATAAAATTTTACAAAATAAAAAAATAATAATTACTCATAATAATTGAGTAATTTCAATTACTCAATTATTAATTATTTATTTCAAAACTCTATTTTTCAAACATAATTTAATAAGTTATTAATGATAAAAATAAGATGTTAATCTTATTCATAATCAATTAGTGAAGTTAGTTGATTACATAGGTCTATGTTTTATTGAACAAATGTTTAATTTATTTAACTGTCATTTTAACTGATGATGATAATAATAACCGTAATTTAATAATGCAGTTTATATAATACATATATTAACTTTTACTTGAGTAGATTTTTAGACTGGTATTTTTACTTTTACTTAAGTAAAAATTTATCAAAGTAATAGTAGCCTACTTTAGGTTGAATAACATTCTTCCAGTTTCACCTCTGATATTATAATAGTAAGTTACTCTAAAATAGTTATGAATTATTAACAACAAATGACATCTTCAACGGTGTAGTTAGATTAATGTAATAATTACTATCCAGGGAGCGCACATGATCTTCTCTTCCGCCTTAATACCAGTTACAGCATGAAATAAACATGAACGAACATGAAAAGATAGAGTACATCTTATCGAAATCCGTATCTTTCACATGGAATCGCTCAATCAGTGTTTCAACCGTGGAAAGACGTCAGTAAAACGGTTGTAAACAATGTAATTTAACGTCACATTAACCTCAGAAAAAAAACATATCCAGTGACCATAAACTTGTTAGCTAGCTAGAAAAATTAACTCTAGAGGTGCATTTTGCCAAATATATGCACCATAGTAGGCCTACATCATTTTTAATGTTTTTCAATATTTAATCCATGTTGTTTGAAAAAAAACTGGCAAGTTTTTATGCAGCCACCATTTAAATGTTTATATTTCATATTACATTATTTTTATAAAAATAAATAAAAGTGTAATTTAAGTGTTTGTGTACAAATCAGGTCATTTTTACCTTTAATATTATAGAAGGGTAATGAAACAGTGGACTACAATTGACATTTGAATGTAAAAAGTGTTGTTTTTACATTCAATGTACAATTGAATGTAAAAACAACACTTCAATTTTTTTAAGATTTATAGTTTTATATACAGTATAACTGTGCTTAAAAAAACAACAAAAAAACTACATCTTATTCTTGTTTAAAAGCATTTACATATGAATATATGGTGTGTGATAAAAAGGTGACCTTGAAATTGTGGTGTTAAAGGTGACGCGAGATGAGGAAAAATTTGAGTGCACCTAAATTTTGTGCTGGTGCACCTAAATAAAAAAGTTAGGCGCACCAGTGCAACCAAGGCAAAAAGTTAGTCTGGAGCCCTGCTATCTCTAGAAAGTATTGGTCTAAATCCTATATCAACCTCAACCACTTGATTAATACAAGGAGGAGAGACAAGAAACTGCACTTTTAATGCTTTCAAACGAACAATATACAACTGCATGAATTATTCGTGAATTGAATAAAGTGTGTAGAGGGAGAAGGTTACATAAAAAATATACCTTTTATAAATGTATGTTAAATCCACTATTGTTTTATACTGAATTGGTCTATAGTTTATGCAGTAGCCTATTTAATGTAATTGCATCATATTTTATTTTAAATTACAGAAGAATTAAGAGTAATCCCTTTAATTAAATTACAACATTTAGATTACTTGGTGATTAATTACACCCAACACCTCTTTTTGCCTGGCGCTGTTGCCATGGAGACTCATGATATCTGCGCTCCATTGATAATGGCTTTTTATAGTTGTGGTGCACGCGCTTAACTCAGAGTCAGTCAACTCAGAGTTGATTGAAATAACTCATTTCAGCTGTTCTGAAACCGAAAACTCAGAGTTTCCCATCTCAGGGTAAGTCAACTCAGAGTTTAAGTTTTAACTCAGAGTTGGTTGAACCTCCTTATTGAAACGGGCCCCAGGAGTGTTGAATTCTGTTTGAATGAATCACATGGAAGATTCATTTGTGTGTGGTTCACCCTCAAATCCTACAGTAGTCAGCAGAATTCTCAAAGTGATCTATCATTTACACTATACTATACTATATAAACACCAACACTTCAAAAGAAGTGTATTTAAAACTAGATCTCCTGGTGTATTTGAGGATATTACAGCAACACCTCCCCCTTTGCCCTTCGGACGAGGCTCTTGATCATAACTGTAATCTTTAAAGGTTGGACTCATTTAAAGTAATGTAATCATTTGGTGATTACATTACTAATCAAAAACAATCAATAAAAAGAACTGCCCCCCCCCCTTTAGATTTTTGCATACAATGCTTTGAGAAAAGCATCTGAGGTATTTCAATTTTAATTTATTGGGTTTCAAAACTCAAAAACTTCTAGAGACGTGTTATACAAATTACAGTAACCCTACAGGGTCCACACCCAGCCCGAGGAAATTCCTTGGAAAACTTTTACTTTGCTCTGAAGTTTACGTTTATCAGCTCCACCTCCCATGATGTACTCAAGACTTCAGTTTCAGAGTCCTATATAAGAGCCTCTTCTGTCTGATCTGAGATCGACGGCTGCTGTGCTGATATTGGGGAATCCTTACAATTCTACAAGACTATACAAGAACTGTGAGTATATGTTTTAAAGTTAATCTTTATAGTTTAAAGTCACAGAATTGCATTTAAAAAAAAATGTGGCATAATAATCGACATTTAATTAAGAAAACAAGAAGAATAGAATAAATCAAATTTATTAGGGAAAAAAATCAAGATAATATCTTGAGGCCACGAGTTAGTAAAAAATTCAAATAAAATTTTTTGAATTTTATTTCAATTTGAAAAAAAAAATTCAAATAAAATTGAGTATACAATTTGGACATCAGGAAATTGCAGAATAATTAAAAAAAATCATTTTTAAACTATAAATCAGGGCCCGTAATCATAAATATTCTAAGAATCCTCTCAGAAAACTCTTAATTTAGCTAAAAACTTTTACATAAGAGTCTTATCTTAAGAGCGATTCGGGACCGTGCGATTCGTGCAAACCAGATTTTATTTGATAATGACATTTGGAAGACAATACACAATCAGATACTGTATATGTACATAAAAAAACTTACTTTTTTATTCATCAATTCTTTAAATAGTGATACTTCATACTTTTGTGGCTTACATTTGAGGTATGACTAATTTCAAAAGAACTGTTTTCCCAAAAGATGTTTGCTATTAGTTTTAAAATGATTTTAACTTTAATGTTTGACTCTGTTGTTTTATAGATGGGAGGATCAAAACCCCAGGAAAGGTAATTCTGTGCTATCATATTGCATCACAGTTAACAAACTGATCATAACTTTTCTAAAATACATTAAACCGCTGTATAAATTCAGTACTGGTGTGTGTGTCTCTGCAGTGACGTGAGAATCGAACACTCTCTCAATAAGAAGGAGGAGGAGTTTGTAGCCAGAAGGAGAAAAGATGTTTTACAAAGCCTGAAGAAACTTAATATTATCTGCAGTGAGGTAATATTACTTTATCTGCTTGAAAATTTATGATGAATGTCAATAGTTTGCTAAATCAATCTGCATTTCAGGGTGAGGTGCCAAACATTGCCTTACTGGGATCTGGAGGAGGAGAAAGAGCCATGGTGGGTTTACTGGGATCCCTGGATCAACTCCAGAAAATTGGTCTTCTGGACTGTATGCTTTATCTCAGCGGAGTCTCTGGATCCACCTGGTAATGCACACACACACACACACACACACACACACACACACATGGGTTGAATGTCTAAATGAGAGCATATGTTGTTCTTCTGAAGGTGCATGGCCTCCTTATATCAGGAGCCAGACTGGTCCACCAAACTAGAGACTGTGAAAGACGAGATCATCCAGAGACTCAGCGGTCCTGCATCATTCGGCTGGAAAGATGCTTATGATAAACTGGAGAAATATTACGAAGACAAAGACATATTCAGCTTGACTGACGTCTGGGCAGCGATGTTTGTCTCGGAGAATGTGAAAGAGGTCTGTAACTATTCATAATACAACTCTCAATGATGATCTTAAAGGAACAGTTCACTTAAAAATGTAAATTCTGTCCTCATTTGGGGCTTTCGCACGAGAGGAACCTTTTCATAGTTTCCTCTGATTTTCCATGATTTACAGTCTTAACCTTAGACTGTAAAAAACATTTGGTTGATGGACCCCATTGACTTCCAAAGTAGTAGAGAAAAAAAAAATCAGTCAAAAGTCTAAGATCATACTGAAAATCTGTGATTTACTCTGTATAAATGATTCCTAACTGTTGTAGGCCAGTGTAAACCTCACTCCCCTGATCTCAAGAGTAACTAGAGACTGCGAGTTTGGCAAACCGGTCTAACATTGAATCATTTAAACCTACTTGTCTCTATTTTCATGCTACTAGAACTTATTTTTTAGTAGGGATGGCCAACGATTTATCGCATCCAAAATAAAAGTTTGTGTCTACATGATATATGTGTGTGTGGTGTGTATAATTGATTTGTATATATAAATACCCACACATGCATGTATATATTTAAGAAAAATGTGTTCTTAATATATCAAATATTTATATTTATACATAATATTAATTATGTATAAATATATATAAAGTACATGCAAATATTTCTTAAATATATACATGCATGTGTGTGTATTTATGTATACAAAATAATTATACAACACCACACACACATATATATATATATTACGTAAACACAAACTTTTATTTTGGATGCGATTAATCACGATTTATCGTTGCCCATCCCTATTTTTTTAAATACTAGTAACTATTCCTTTAAGTACTATAGTGGAGCAGCTAAGTGCTTATGTTTGGCAGAATAGTTCGGTTTATGAATTAAGTGAGAAAATTGGCATGAGAAGTCTCCATGGGTCAGAATTTGTCTTGAAATTTCACAATGGCAGCCATTTTTCAAGATGGCCGACACCTTTGTGGAGCAATTAGGGTTAAGAAATCATTGGTGATACAAGCATGATGCTTGCTATGAGCTGTCTCAAAAATTAATTTGAGAAGAAATCGCCCGCAGCCACTTGAAATTTGGCCTATTCTATAGAAATCATTTCTAAATTCTAGCTCTTATACATAGCCTACCTGATGATCTAAACATATCATTTACACATAGGCCTACAAATACAAATTTCCTAACCAAGGGGTTTGCAGTGCAGCAAATGCACAAAAAGATTGTGTTGAATATAGGTAACGTTAGATATCAAATCTACTCTTATTCTAAATAACAAATAGATGTCAATCAATACTCTGGATGGCAAGTGGGAAATAGACCACCCAGTAAGCTATAATATGAAAGCTACATGTTTATATTGAATAGCTTGCCAACAAATGTAGGCCTAAGTAAGACTAAATACAAATACTTACTCATCCGAAATTCTATCGACGGCTGGATCAAGTCGCTCTTCAAAATACAAACGGTCGTCGTCGTCAGAATAGCCCCGCTCTTCCTCTGAGGAAAATGTGAAATCTTCGTCACTAGCATCGAGGACGAGCAGGGCTTTCGCGCCGGTGAATCGCGCCATCTTCCCAACGAACGCGCATGATGAAACCTGAAGCGTTTGCGTGGGCTTAACACATTATGGCTTAACGCATTATCTTATGAATAGCGTGCTCCGTGAGTAGGCGTGAACGAATTAAAGTTAATTAGCTCGTAATGAGCTCGACTGAAATCGCTCTCTTTTCTTACAGATTACAGAAGCTGAGAGTATTTGTTTTTTATATAAATTAATTCATTTAAAACATGCGATCAAGCTTTATTCCCGTGGGTATGTTTGCCTGTTTGGCTGAATTTTCACGGAGTTACAGATCTTTTACGAACGCGTTAAAAATTGGAGTTTGAAAACACACTCAAAAAAGCAAAACACTTTATTTTTATTGTGAGTATACAGAAAAAAAATGAAACTAAACAGGATCGATTGATGTATAACACGAAAATAAAAAATCAAAATTAGCGCATTTTAAGTTTATTTTGCATTGCTAAAAAACAAAACAAAAAAAACGAGCAAAATGCGGGCGCGTGTTTTTGGTCTCCATAGGGTTAAGCGATTTAATTGTTTAGTCAGTGACATAAGCAAATGATTATGAATTATCTAAATGATTAAATGATTTCTTAAGCCTGATTGCTCCACTAAGAGGGTGGCCATTTTGAAATATGGCCGGCATCTTGAAATTTCAAGTAGCGGTGGGTGCATGGCTTATGTCTAGTGACCATCAGAGACTGCTCATGGCAATTTTCATGCTTGTATCCCCAAATGAACCACAATATCCCTTAACTGCTCCCCTAGGTGTCGGCCATCTTGAAAAATGGCCGCCATCTTGAAATTTCAAGTGTCTCGGACAATTTTCTTGTCAAGTGTGACCCATGGAGACTGCTCATGCCAATCGTCACACGATTATATCACTGAGCCGCTCCACTACTTCTCCATTATCAAGATGTTTTTCACTTGAGGTTGATTGTGACTGAATAAATAGTCCAACATGCAACACTAAATAACAGCAGCAGAACTTTCTTTTTCTCTTTAGATAGATGAACACACACTCTCAGATCATCGAGGCCGTCACAATAAAGACCCGTTTCCCATCTACACAGCGATCGACAAGAACAGCAAACACAGCAAAGATGGAGGTGTGTGTGTGAGAAAGACAGACAGTATTAACATTAGTGTTTGTGTCAGCTGTAATATGGATGTGTTTCTGAATGCAGACCCCTGGTTTGAGTTCACTCCTTATGAAGCCGGTTATTCCCTCACTGGAGCGTTTGTGGAAACATCCAACTTTGGCAGCAAGTTTAAAAATGGCCGTAAGATCAAGAACCAGCCTGAGATTGACATGCTGTACCTGCAAGGTAACACACTCTGTGACAGACGAGTTTACTCATATCTACATTCTCCTTTATACATTGACCTGAATTAGAGAATCGCCTAAAACAGATCAAGAGTATCTAGGATTGATCTGGAGATCCTCTTTGACGTCATAGTTCCCCACTTTGAAAAACGAGTCGTTTGCTGAGCCTGGTGTCAATAAAAGCTTTTATTGGACTAACAAGGACGTTTTCAGTTCTGAAACTTACATGAGATGCTTTTAACCCTCTGGGGTTCTTCGGGTCAATAATGACCCGAAGCGTTTAAATAAAAAAATGTTAAAAATCGTAGCTTCATCGGAATGGTCCGAAACTTGGTGACTTTATTGGCACTTGGTATATGAACACCCCAAAAATTGGGGACAGGATTTGAAAAGTCTACGTGGTCGTAAAAAAATAGTCACACTCAGGACCTTCGGGTCAAAAATGACCCGCATAGGAAATGAATGGGAAATTGGCAAAAATGTGAAAATACTGAGTTTTTTTGTGCGTACAATCTACAAATCAGTCAAGATGCAGAAAAAAAAGACTCAACAGTGAAGGGGTGAATCTATAAAACATCAAGAGTGCAAAACAGACCAAAAAACACACACACACACACACACACACACTTATACACACAAATAGTCACACTCAGAGTCTTCGGGTCTAAAATGACCCCCATATAATATAAATAGTTTTAATGAAAAGGGTTATTATGAAAGATTAAATAAAATATGTTAAGACCGAAGAATTGCATTTTTATTAAGTTAGAATTAAAACAATGGGTGACAAAATGCTTTCCATTTGTTCTCTTTATAATGCAATGTTCAGGTTTGACTGTATTATAAAGTAAAACTGCCACTTCAAATTATCATTTAAACCAACCAAAAAAAAGAAAAAAAAAAGACAAAAATAGTCTTTGAGAATCTGTTATTATATATTAAAATCAACAACCTGAAAAACCAAAAATCCCTAGAATTCACAAGTGTTTCCACCATAGGTTTCTACAGAGAGCTGTAAATCCACTAGTGTTAAAAATGTGCTATTGCGTGATAAAATGCTCAGTGTGTCCACCAGATGGCTCCAATCTCATTTCAAAAATTGCTTTCATGTGACTATAAATACAGCTTTAATATTTTTTTTTTAAATTATATATATATATATATATATATATATATATATATATATATATATATATATAAACTTTCTATTATATTCAATGGGGAAAAATGGGTTCTAATTATAGCATAAATATTAATTATAAATCATAAAATTATCTCAAAACACCAAAAAAGAAAAGAAAAAATATTATTGAACAAAAATATATTTCATTGATTTTACTCAAATAAAATGTATCTTAATGCCGCCCTCCGGGTCTTTTTTGACCCGAAAGTCCTGAGTGTGGCTGGAAAACGAAGAACCCCAGAGGGTCAATATGATGACCTCTTAGATGTCAAAAGCTCAGGAAAATTTGATTTCTCAGTTCATCACCCCTTTAAGAAATAACTTTTTACACTTTTACACTCAAATAGGTGTAAATTTGCATTGGAACGCCAACCACTCTCATATATTTTGGACATGCTCAAAGTTAGAACAATTCTGGGACAGTATCTTTCTAATTACTGGGAGTATAATGGGTTATGTCATCCCTAGAGACCCCAAGATTCTCTTGCTAGGTCTTCTACCTGGTGAGGTGGTCCAAAAAGATGACATTTATCTTTTTAAAATTTTAATGATTGCATGTAAAAAGGCTATCACTCGGTCTTGGCTAAAGATCGACCCTCCTCGTATTGAGCAATGGAAAGAAATAGTGGAGGAGATACACTCAATGGAGAAAATGACATACTTTCTACGTATCAAAGGTCACATATATAATAAGCATTGGGAAAAATGGCTTGCATATAAAGAAGTGGAACAATTCTAATACTTTAATTGTAATACTCTATTTTGTTATTATACAATATATAGTGCCCCTTGTTCTTTGTCTTTGTATGTTGTGTTGTAATAAGAAAAATGCAAAATAAAGAGTAATAAAAAAAAAAAAATAGGTGTAAATTTCATCAATTCTCAGCACTTAAGACTACGAGAAGCTTAATAAACTTAAACTGAAATATAAAGCATTAAAAATAGAAATGCTGAAAAATCATTTCAACAACACTCTGAGGTGCTGTTTTTCCACATAAACCTTCTCATTACGCAGTGATTTAAAGGAAAGATCATTTTTGCTTTCACATTTTATTTTAAAAATGATACGTTTTGGTTTATTGTGAACACTTTTAATCTTAAATGTGTTTTCTTTAGCTCTGTGCGGCAGCGCTTTAGCCGAAGAAGACGAGATAAAAAAAACCATCTTGGAAAAAATTAAAGGTGCAACTTCATTTGTTCTGGTTTCTAAAGCTGAGAGTCATTTGATTATCATTTGAAACATTAATTATTTGATATTCTATTCCCCCCTCAGAGCTCTTAAGCCATTTCAGTCCTTTTAAATCACAAACGACGGCGTTTACGGTAACGACTGAAGGTAAAGCATTTATTACAGCTTTTATTTTGTGGTATGGGTGGTAGATCATTCAGTGCTGTGGTTGGGAAAGGCACTTTATAAATTATAAATAAAACGTATTATTATTAATCAGGGCTGTGCAAAAGTTAATTGCGATTAATCGCATCCAAAATAAAAGTCTGTGTTTACATAATATATTTGTGTGTGCTGTATAATTATTTTGTATATATAAATACCTATGCATGCATGCATATATTAAAGAATTATTTGCGCTTAAATTCTGTATATATATATATACACATAATCTATTTTATATAATATAAATATTTTATATATGAATAACACATTTTCTTAAATATATACATGCATGTGTTTGTATTTATATATACAAAATAATTATATACAGCACACACAAATATATTATGCAAACACAGACTTTTATTTTGGATGCGATTAATCGCAATTAACTTTTGCACAGCCCTATTATTAATATTTTGTGTGTATTATTCTGTTCATGCTGAGGACTAAATGAAAAATAAAAATAATGATTGTCATCTAAAACATTTGACTAAATAATATCCTAAATGTGGGGATGGAAGGCACTTATTTAGGACATTTTGTCCTGTGTTCATGTTAGATCAAGGTGTGTTTTCTTCAGAAGATCCAGCCCACCCTTCCATAGCCAAAAGTTACCAGGTGCTCATGCATCTCGTGGACTTGAATCTCTCGGTTTTGGATGGCAAAGATCCGTCTGATCTCGAGAAATGCATCAGAAATGAGATGAGTGGTAAGAGTACACTAAAGCGTTGGCTTTTCAGCAACTTAAACAGTAAAATAAATGACAAACTAATATAATATGCAAAAACAACAGTCATGGCCAACAAAAACTTGAATTAACGCAAGATACACAGATTAAAAGAACTCAATCATGTTCTCCTCTTTCCACAGATATCACTGGAGGCAAACATGAGGTGATTTATCAAACACAGAGTTTGAAAATCCTTAAGAAAAGTGATGTAAAACAGCACATGAAAAAATTCACTGAGGATGTGTGCAATGATTTGACTCACCACCACAGCCATTTTGGTAGGTTGAACTGTCTTTACAATGTGTTGATTTGTATAATGTACTTTGTTTTTGATTAGATTAATGCATAAACCGAAATGTGCTTTACTCTAAGCTTCCAATGGCATCATCTTAGTGAAAAACAAATACTAAAATGTATTTGAAATACACTTTGTGTTGCTACAAATATATGTTTATTTTCTTAAAGCTACACTGTGTAACTCTTTTAGTTTAATCTTAGCTAAAAACACTTATATATGTGCTCATTAATGTATTTTTACTTCGTTCAAGTAATAAAGTATTCTCGTGAGTGTATAATATGCCATTGTAAATACATACGGGTAATGTCGGTCGCCGTGTCGCCCCTCCATCTTGAAAGTACATTAGCCAAAGAGGGACATACCCGTTAATTCAAGCTTCGCCTTTCGCGTTTACGTTTGAGTTAACACTCATGGACGAGGTCGAACTGGAAGCCGTGTTAATATTGGACTACGTTGGCCACCGTAGGAGTTACAACGAAATCGGAATTGAGTGGAACAGAAACTAATATTCACTGGATGGTCATATACCTTTTCACCACTAGAGGGGGGTAAAAATCACAGAGTGTAGCTATAATAAAAATATCCTGCAATAAAGCTACACTTTTGTACCCAAAGGCTGCATATTGGTACCTTATTGGTACATATTAGCACCTAAAATATACATACTAACACCTAAAATGTACATATTAGTACCTAAAATGTACATATTAGCACCTAAGATGTACATATAAGGACCTTAAATGGACATATTAGCTCCTGAAATGTACATATTAACACATAAAATGTACATATTAGCACCTAAAATGTACATGTTAGAACCTAAAATGTACATATTAACACTTAAAATGTATTTATTAGCACTTAACGTGTACATATTAGCACCTAAAATGTACACATTAACACCTAAAATGTACATATTAGGACCTTAAATGAACATATTAGCTCCTGAAATGTACATGTTAACACATAAAATGTACATATTAGCACCTCAAATATATATATATATATATATATATATATATATATATATATATATATATATATATATATAAACACCTAAAATGTACATTTTAGCACCTAAAATGTACTTATTAGCACCTAAAATGTACATATTAGGATCTTAAATGGACATATTAGCTCCTGAAATGTACATATTATTAACACATAAAATGTACATATTAGCACCTAAAATATATATATTAACACCTAAAATGTACTTATTAGCACCTAAAATATACATATTAACACTTAAAATGTACATATTAGCAATTAAATGTACATATTAACACCTAAAATTTACTTGTTAGAACCTAAAATGTACATATTAACGCTTAAAATTTATTTATTAGCACGTAACGTGTACTTATTAGCACCTAAAATTGACATAATAGCTCCTGAAATGTACATATTTGCACCTAAAATGGACAAAAGTTTACCTTTTGAAAAGGTCCAGCCCCAGTGACAGCTTTTGTACCTTTTTTCTGAGAGTGTATCATGAAACACGTCTCCGAAGACCCATATAGTCAACTAAAACACAGAATATAAAACCATATCAGAACCATTTTCTGAATTTAAGAACCACTGTATTTGTTTTACAGGTCTTTGGACGAGTATTTTTAAATGCTTGATTCACTGGATCTGGGGCAGGAAATATGACTTTCTTCGCAACATGAAAAGTGAGAACACAAACTCATAGACAGATGCTAGCTGGAAATGTTATTGTGAATAATATAATAATGCTGTGATCTCTCAGATGAAGCCGTGCCCGCTGCTCTTCTGAAAAGTGAGACGAGAGACTATGAAGACGCTGGCCTGTTGCTGAACTCGCCCTATTTCTCAGTGCTGAGAGAAGAGAGAAACATCGACCTCATCATTTCACTGGATTTCAGCGAGGGCGATCCTTTCATGGTGAACATGTATTATATGCATTCACTCATAGAAGTTAATTTAAAGGGGGAAAAATACACCTATCAATCATCATTTTCTCCCTCGCTTGTTTCTCGTAGAACACAAGAAGATTTTTTAAAATAATCTTGCTGCTTTTTTTGACCACCAGAATTCACACTAAAATAAAATAAATACATTAAGGCGAGACACAGCAGGTGAATATAGGGTATTTTTTTTAACTTCAGCTATAACCATGAAACTTTCCCAGTTGATTACCTACATTAAGATGAGAAAAAATATATTACAAGTTTTCTGTAATTTAATGTTTAAATATGCAAATGAGGCATTATCTAATTTGCATATATTTTAAAAATGAAATCTGAGTATTGGATAAAGCCAGGTTCAAAATTCTTTTTTCATTGTGTTCACATATTAGATGCGAAAAAAACTACAGAGGGATTTATGGATATCTACTTTTGTTATCCTGTAAATTAAAAAAAAAAAAAGATTTTCGCTATGTTATATAAATTAGGCTAGTAATAATATATTTACGAATCCCTCTGTAAATGTCTTCATAATATAACTAGGTAGCCTACAAGACTGGAAAGTTTGGTGTGTATCAGTGCTACTGAAGTCAAGTGGAGATTTCGGACTTGGAGAATGAGAGAAACGACTCGGACCTCGGATTTGACGTCATGTCCACACTTCAAACGTGTCCGTGTCTTTGTTTTGCGTGTCCGAGTCGGAGAAAAAAAAATGGACGCCACCCGGAAAGCTGTTATGGTAGCACTGGCCGAGTACCAGGCACTTACATTAAAAAAATATTATGACTAGCACCTTATCAAAGCGCAGCCATTTGAACTTGAAAATGTTCACTTTATTTAATGTTTTTCATGTTAATCTTCTGTTAGCAACGCTAGTAACAACGCAACGTTAGTAATTGCGCTCACAACAACCGATTCCCACACCTACAGGGGACGCAGTGATTATAATCGTCATTTAAAATACCAAAGCGGTTCAAAAACAATGAAAAGAATTCATTCTTACAAGTCACAGGGCGCAGCCATCTTGGATTCCGAAACGGAATTCTTGCTCGGTGTCCTCACGCTTGTCCGACGTCCGAGATGAGAAATCCGAGGAAAGTGGGCGAGTTGCTAAGCAACGTCTGTCGTCCGATTCGGATCTCTGAAACGGATGAATAAACGCACCAAAAGTCATTTTGAGAAAACTGGCTTTAAAGATTTAGGATCAGCCAATGAGATCGCGCATTTAGAGTTAAATCCCCCTTTTACTTTCACGATTGGTTGCTGATAAAAAGGAAATGACCATATTTGGATCCGACAGCCGTTGTAGAGAGAGTGCTTTCTAACGGCGTGTGTGATGACGTGATGACAGGATGCAGATCGCGATCGCTGAGCAGCGGGATGATTTATAACGACAACTTTTGAATAATTTATGAGAAATCTACAGACGCAAACTAACAAAGTGTAGTAAAATAAAGACCCAAATGTGTATTTCAGGCTATTTTTCACCACAAGTCTGATAATTGAAGACAAATATCACAAAATATCAAAAATGACCTGTGAAAAAAAAGATGTTTTTGCCTGCTGTGTCTCGCTTTAACAGATAATTAAAAATTCTGTATATCATTTAAATGGCTTTAAAAAACAAGACAACCACACTGTAAAAAAATATTTTCATGAATTGTGATAACATTTTTCATTTTGTCAAATCAACTTAGATAATTTATGTAGTTCAGATAACATAATATTTTGAGTTTCTGATGATGAAATCAATCTCCTTCATTGGATTAACTCAATTTTTTCATTTCAATGAACTTAAATTTTTTAGGCAACCAGGTTACTTTTAAAAAAAAAAAAGTTAAACCAATATTATTTTTTTACAGTGCAGTTTCATCTAACCATATTTGTTTATACACTCTAAAAAATATTGGGTTGTTTCGGGTCAAATACGGACAAACCCAAATGTTGGGTAAAAAAATTTAATTAAAAAATTTACAGCTGAAAGGGAAAGTTGAAGTTGGGTTAAAATTTTAAATTACATTTTAACCCAGCATTTGGGTTTGTCCATATTTGACCCAAATTTGGGTCGAAACAACCCAGCATTTTTTAGCGTGGATGTTTCTTATCCTAACGATTTTGGTGAATACTTTAAATTTTAACTTGATATGTCTGTTTTAATCAAACAACATGTGCTGCTTTTCTGCCACAGACGGTGAGGGACGCTGCTGACATGTGCAAGACAAATAACATCCCATTCCCTGAGGTCAACATTCCTGATGAGGATGTAAAGAAACCGAAGGACTTCTACGTGTTCAAAGGCCAAAACACTCCAACCGTGATCCACATCCCTCTCTTTAATGTGGTCAACTGTGGAGGCAAGTTATGATCTAACAATTTCCTGAAAAAAACTGTGTTTTGATTTATATTTAATGATCGGATTAATGTTTCTTTAGGTGATATTGAGACCTACCGGAAAAAATATAGCACTTTTCATGGTCCCTACAGCGCTGAGATGATCCCTGATCTTGTGGAGGTCGCTGGAAAAAACATCACGAACAACAAAGACAAAATGCTGGAGCAGATTCATCTGGCCATTAAAAACAGAAATAATGAAAGATAAATATCAGTGCTGTGCAGCGTTCTGAAGCTGTAAAGTCCTCAATGTTTGCTTTAATGTTTTTAAAAAAAATAATTTCCCCGTTTCACTTAATGTTGACATTTTTGACACATGTGAAATGTGCATGAAAACCGTTGGTCAATCATTGTGTTATTTTTCTGTTTAATGTTAAACATGCTTCTGCATGTTACAGTCTGTTCATATAGCTAAACACAGACAGACTGATTTACAACTATGATTGCTGATAAAAATATTGTTTTATTTTGCTTCAGTTCCAATTAATTAATAAATAATTCTCTACGAATATGATTTTGTCCTCGTCATTTGATATCAAACTGCACAAATGCTCATTATGAAACTGATAGTTGTGGACCGAGAAGGGGGGGGGGGGGGGAGGGGGTGGAGGGACACACACTTCTAAGACTGTATAATCGAAATGTTTTGACTTTAATCTCGAAATGCTAGATTTATTTTTCAGTTTTTTTATTCAGTTTCGGTTCAGGGCCTCAGTAGACAACTGTGGTTAACATGAGAAATAATACATCCAATACTGAAAATCACTTTTCAAACAGACAGTTATTTTTGCACAATTTTCAGAATGTGTATATCAAATAATAATTTTAAGAAAAGCAAAAGCATTTTAATTCTTAGAGGGATAAAAGGATGAAGAATAAGCAATTCAAGTTGTTTTTCAATTTGATATAAAAACTGAAATAAAAGAAATGTTTAGACGTTCCCTCAGGAGTACATGGTGAGTCCAATCCACTAAAACACAGAAATAGGTTGTAAATGTATTAATTTTTAATGATAAAAATAACAAATAAAATCAAGCAGAGTGTTTTTAAACATTTGTACAGTGTGTGTTTGGAGATATGGGGAAAAAATGATGGATTACCTCACTCTCATTAAGAGTTATCTTCCCACTTTCACAGAGTCTCTGGAATATTCCTGAAGAAGAAAATACAGACTGTTAAAATCTAATAATAATAATAATAATAATAATAATAATAATAATAAATAGGGTATTTTCCTCAAACTATTTCAGGAGCATGAAAAGGTCAAACCAAATTTTGTGTGACACAACTCTTAGCTTACCCTAAAAAAAAATATTTTTTATAATGTAATAATGTTTTATAATGTTACTCACTAGCCATGCAGTTCAAACGCATGACAAGGCAAATGAAACCCTCCAGAGAGATCTGTTCTGAAGCTCCACCATACCGCACAACCATCAGACTCAGGATGTCTTCGTTTAGATGCAAGCCTAGGGCACAAGAACCATCACATAAATAGAGGATCTATACAATGTGTGAAGGAAAATATTATATCATAAAATCTCTGTTTTCCATTTTAGGGATCACTTGGCAGCTATAGAGTAGGGCTGTCAAACGATTAATCGCGATTAATCGCATCCAAAATAAAAGTTTGTGTTTACATAATATATGTGGGTGCACTGTGTATAATTATTTTGTATATATAAATACACACACATGCTTGTATATATTTAAGAAATATTTTCATGTATATTCTGTATATAGATTTATATATAATTTATATTATATATAAATATTTTATATATAAACAATATTTTTCTTAAATATACATGCATGTGTGTTTTTTATATATATACAAAATAATTATATAATAATGTTTTACTATTACAACAAAGTATAAACTGTATAAGCTTCAACCTGTTTTCTCTAATGCATTTTGCAGTTCGTTCAAAGACAGAACGCCATCTTTGGAAGTATCCATGCTGTAGAAGATTTTCTGTAAAAAATAAAAATAATAATACAAATTGTAAGTGCCATGTTTCTTTTCTTAAAGGAGTAGTTCACTTTAAAAAAAAAACTTTTGCTGATAATTTCCTCACCCCCATGTCATCCAAGACGTCCATGTCTTTCTTTCTTCAGTCGAAAAGAAATGAAGGTTTTTGATGAAAACATTCCAGGATTTTCTCCATATAATGGACTTCAATGGGGACCAAACGGTTCAGGGTCCAAATGAGACTTTCAGTGCAGCTTCAAAGGGCTTTAAACGACACCAGACGATGAATAAGGGTCTTATCAAGCGTAACGATCGCTCATTTAAAAGTTTTATAAGCTCAAATGGAACTGAAACTGTCTTTTGGACCTCGAACCGTTTGGACCCCATTGAAGTCCATTATATGGAGAAAATCCTGGAATGTTTTCATCAAAAACCTTCATTTCTTTTCGACTGAAGAAAGAAAGACATGGACATCTTGGATGACATGGGGGTGAGGAAATTATCAGCAAAAGCTTTTTTTAAGTGAACTACTCCTTTAATAAAACAACAATCTCAGCTAAATTCCAAATCCACTCACCTTGTACGTCATAATGCGGTCCCACAGACGAAGAAACTCTGATCCACGAAGTCTTCCGGTGACGGAGAACTATTTTTATTGTCAGGAAATATTTCTAGAGCCAAAACATGTTCCTTCACATTCATGTAAATCACACGTCATTGTTAAACATATGAGTTTTTAATGACTTGTTTGAGGAAAAAAGGATACATCAGACATGGCAATTATACTTCTGCAGGAATCCAGGCCAAATCCTTCAGTGTTTTTATTTCCTAAAACGTACGGGACACATTTGCGTGATTTATGAGGCGATTTAAGATTCATAAACTAGCAATATTACTCACCGCTTAGTAGGTTTTCATGAAGAATCTGATGAAGTTTCTCAGCATCAACAACTTTGTACTGTTTCCAATGAAGACATACAAGAATTTGGAGATTGTAGATTGTATTTTTAGATAATATATTACCTTACATATTAATTTACCTGATCGGAATATTGTCGAAACAAAGTTTTAGTTTTCAATTCTTCATCCACTTTATCGTCGTATTCAACCTAAATATGAGAAAAGACACTTAGAAACTCACAATCACAATATTAGAGTTCCCATTTCTCCAAATCTCTGAGTTCTGCTAATATACTCTTTACAATTTTCAGATTATATCAGATTCTCGACTCTTAAAATTAAATATTCAATGTGCAGAGAAAAGTGTTTCAAAAGTGCATTTCCATTGTAGAATTAACAAAAACAAGACAGAAAACCAACATTTCAGTAACTAATTCAATGACTGCTCATATTAACAAACTCAAGAGTATACTCAAATTTGTACAAAATTAGTCTGTGTGTTATTACCTCGTCTACAAGATCCACAAGAAAATCTTTCTCTGTCCTTTCTGTGTCCTTTCTGGATTAAAAAACAGATTTAAACAAATTATCCTGTGTAATAAAGCATGTGATAGTCAACATTTCAGTCTATAAAGTTCTCTGGTAAACTTATAATTAGGGATTAATTGCATCCAAAATAAAACTTGTGTTTATATAATATATGTGGGTGCACTGTGTATAATTATTTTATATATATATATCAATACACACACATGCATGTATATATTTAAGAAAAAAATTATATATAAATATTTATATTAGGGCTGTCAAACGATTAATCACGATTAATCGTAAGTAAAGTAAGTAAATTTAATTTATAAAGCACATTTACACACAGTGCAAGACTGACCAAAGTGCTGTACAATGAATCAATAGAAGAAAATAATAATGAAAAAACACAGAGACAATAGTCATAAGCATATAAGCACATAAAACATGAAATATATATATATATATTAAAAAAAAAAAAAAAAAAATCGCATCCAAAATAAAAGTTTGTGTTTACATAATATATGTGGGTGCACTGTGTATAATTATTTTAGATATATATAAACACACACACATGCATGTATATATTTAAGAAAAAAAATACATAAATAGTTATATTAGGGCTATCAAATGATTAATCGCGATTAATCATTTGACAATATTTAAATAATGTTTTTTTCTTAAATACACATGCATGTGTGTGTATTTATATATATACAAAATAATTATACACAGTGCCCCCACATATATTATGTAAACACAAACTTTTATTTTGGATGCGATTAATCGCTTGACAGCCCTAATAATTTATATATAATATCAATTATATATAAATATACATACAAATATTTCTTAAATATATACATGCATGTGTGTGTATTTGTACACAAAATAATTATACACAGTACACACACGTATATTATGTAAACGCACTTTTATTTTGGATGCGATTAATCGCGATTAATCGTTTGACAGCCCTAATTTATATATAATATCAATTATATATAAATATACATGCAAATATTTATTAAATATATACATGCATGTGTGTGTATTTGTACACAAAATAATTATACACACTACACACACGTATATTATGTAAAAACACTTATCGCGATTAATCGTTTGATAGCCCTATTTTATATAAAATTTTAATTATATATAAATACACAGTATATACATGCAAATATTTCTTAAATATATACATGCATGTGTGTGTATTTGCATACAAAATAATTATACTAATGGATGCGATTAATCGCGATTAATCGTTTGACAGCCCTAGTTATAGTCACTCTCTTAGTCCTTCATGTAACTCACTGAATGTGTATCTCATTTTTGCACAGAATGGACAGGATGAATTCTGCGTTCTTGTTAGGGCTGTAAGTGGAGGGTACGATGAGATACTGTCCTGGCTCCAGTCTGAATAGTTTCGTCACTTGTCTTGCATCCTGAAAAGCCCCGCTCGTTGCCACAGGCTTTCTGCTGTAGAAAAAGCTCGATCCGAACTTTCCCTCAGATCTCATCTAAAGGATGATTAAACAAAAGAAGTGTCAGAAAGGTACGACTACTTGTATTAAAAACGATTAAATACAAATTTGACTTGCCTCGGGTGGAACCTGTAAAAGTTCAGAACAAAAGTAAATGTTACACTCAGGTTTTGTTTTGTTTATTTGTTTATGTATTTGTGTGTGAATACCGACCGCGAACACACAGAAGCCGATGCCATGGTGTGAAGCGAGGCGTCTGTTCCTCTTGTCAGGTTTCTGGATGAGGGATAGCAGGACATTGCTCTGGCCCTGCTCACAGGCCTCATCCATCTCATCGATCTTCAGCCAAAACTGGGGGTTGGTGAAGAAGGTGTCTATATTTACAAGACAAGGGTGTCAGAAGCAGAACATGAGGACTAGAAGCTTTATAATTATAATTAATTAAGGCTACACTCAACATTTGTGTGGTCTCCTCCGCTTTCTTTCCTCCACCAGCGTTAGTATATTCTTACACAACTGGAAATGGCATGGATCAACCAAAATCCATCTTTTAAATTAAGGACATATTTTCCTTGTATCGTTTGTTTTCCATTCAATTATTTGTATTTTCAATAGGGCTGTCAAACGATTAATCGCATCCAAAATAAAAGTTTGTGTTTACATAATATATGTGGGTGCACTGTGTATAATTATTTTAGATATGTAAATTCACACACATGCTTGTATATGTTTAAGAAATATTTTCATGTATATTCTGTATATAGATTTATATAGAATATAATATTTTATATTTTATTTTATTTACATAATATTTTATTTATATAATATTTTATATTTTATTTTTTCATATTTTTATATATATTTTATATATAAATAATATTTTTTTCTTAAATATACATGCATTTGTGTGTATTTATATATATATATATATATATATATATACAAAATAATTATGCACTGTGCACCCACATATATTATGTAAACACAAACTTTTATTTTGGATGCGATTAATCGTTTGACAGCCCTAATTTTCAACAACTGCTCGTCAAAAAAATATCAAAAATCAAGTTGACACATTATATCCAAATAGCTATATGAAACCCATCTCCACAGAAAATTTCATTAAGATATCTTGAATATTGGAAAAGTTATGAGCATTTTTGTGAAAAAAAACAACAACTTGTTTTCGGTCACACTAAATTCTATTGTTTTCACCTTAGAAATGAGACAAAAATAGGCGCTGATTACTGAACTATAAAATGTAACTTTCTTCATACTTGACATATTTATTTATTTTTTAAAAGTTTTTTATATTTATATTACAGTTTTTATATATATATAAAATATATATAATATATAAATATATATTTATATATATATATAAATATTTATATATATCTATATATATATATTTATAAATATTTATATATATATATATATATATATATATATATATAATTTTTTTTTTTTTAAAGGGGGTACTCTGGTCTTTCCACATATGCTATCCATTTGTCTATTTGTTGAGTTTTAATTTTTTGTCCACATATACCTATACACGGAGCTTGAACGTCACGGCCGATCGCCACTAGCCTGTTTTAGTAATCACACAATAGCTTGACAATTTACATTTTATATAAATATAGGGCTACATATTCTTTTTACATTTTCTTAAATGGGAATTTATTGGTAAAATATTTTATATTTTATATTTTATTTTGGCTTTTCACGGACCACCTGCAGTATCCTCACGGACCACTAGTGGAGCACAGTTTGGGAATTAAGGATGAATTAAAGGACCTGAATGATTCATGCAGCCTCCAGCTGTACTCCCAGGAACCCAGCTGCCATGGTGGAACTTGGAAATCCAGTGACATGCAGACTTCTCTTCCAGAAAATCAGGACAGGAACAGCAGATATCCATGTTGTCAAATGTTCTGAGGAAATCATTAAATGACATCCTGCAAAAACAAAACGCTTCATATGTAAATCCTAGACTAAATTTAATTCATGTTTTAGAAAGAATCTTTTTCAAAACATGATTCACACTCACCAGAACTCTCCGTTTTCGTCCTTAAGATGTTGTTTGCGGTCCTCGTCACTCACTGTGTTCCACAAGGGTGAGCTGAAAGAATGATGTCAAACAGGGATCATTTTGACTATGCACAATCTAACAATGCTGGGTTGTTTTAACCCAACTTTGGGTCAAATACGGACAAACCCAAACGTTGGGGTAAAAATGCAATTAAAAAAAATGAAACCCAATGGCTGGGTTTGTCCATATTTGACCCAAAGTTGGGCTAAAACAACCCATACATTTTTAGAGTGCAACTTTTTTTGTTTGAGAACTGCAAAAAATAGAACAATTTGTTGTGAAATGTTTTCACTGCTGCCACACTGTAAAAAATATTTTCAAGATTTCAAACATTTTTTCTAGAGCTGTCAAAACGATTAATCGCATCCAAAATAAAAGTTTTGTGTTTACATAATATATGTGGGTTTTTTATATATATACAAAATAATTATACACAGTGCCCCCACATATATTATGTAAACACAAACTTTTATTTTGGATGCAATTAATCGCGATTAATCGTTTTGACAGCCCTAATTTTTTCTTTTGTCAAATCAACTTTATAATAATTTATTTAGTTGCGATAACTTATTATTTTGAGTTTCTGATGATAAAATTAATCTCCTTCATTGTATTAACTCACTTTTTCCAGTTCAATCAACTTAAAATTAAGGCAACCAGGTTACTTACTTTTTTAAGTTAACCCAACAATATATATATATATATATATATATATATTATGATTTATTTATGCATTTTAAGATACATCAAAGGCATTACAATATATGTAACAGTAAACAGATACACCGAAGTCCCACCAGAAAAAACAAACAAACAAACAAATAACAAAAGTAACTTAATAACTTAAATGGATTAAGTAAGAATAGCTTGATGAAATTAAGTTATGCTTACTTAATGAAATTAAGGCAACGAGTTTGCATAATAAAAATAAGTAAACTGAACTAATTGTTTTTTTTTTGTGCATTGTATGAGATGTGCATATCAAGGGGTTTATCCAAAAGAATAAAAATTGTTGCAAAAAGGTAATTAAAAACAGATAAAGAGACTCTAAATTGTGTGGTTAAATAAAATCAGTTCTTACTTGTCACTCCAGTCTCCATTCCACTCAATGCCTCCCCATGGGTTGAACAATCTCACAAGCTGAACTGGATATTTACCACTCATGACCTGTTCATTTTTAAAAGATTTTTAGATATAAATATTATGAATTGGTAAAGGCAAATCTTTCTGATATTACCAGTAGCTTTATTTTGTAACTTACCAGAATTCTGCAGTAAAACGCATCAGTTTATTTAATCATTTGTGACATTTGAGCAGAACAAACACTAAGACCATCATGTAGAAACACGTAAAGCATGGGTGAGTTTCAAGTTGGTTTTCTTCCATTATCTTTTGTACCTAAAATATTTACCTCAAGACCTTGTTTGAATCTGATGCGTGCTGAGACTTGATTTTGTGAAGTCTTACCTGGTAAACTTTTGTCACAGTGTAAGCGTGGCCCAGAACAATGCCAGTCGGTAATCGTTCCTCATTCTTTTTCTGTGGAAACAGAAAACTTATCAGAAGACAGATGATGTGGTATTAAAGTCATTGCTTAAAAGGTGCTGTAATTTTATTTTTATTTATTTTTTTTGGAATTCTAGAAATTAAATTGTCCCTGTAAAATATAGTCTCTTTTTTTTAGGGCTGTGCAAAAATTAATTGCGATTAATCGCATCCAAAATAAAAGTCTGTGTTTACATAATATATTTGTGTGTGCTGTATATAATTATTTTGTATATATAAATACACACACATGCATGTATATATTTAAGAAAATGTGTTATTATGGTATAAAATATTTATATTTATATAATATAGATTATGTATATATATATGCATTAGGGCTGTCAAAACGATTAATCGCGATTAATCGCATCCAAAATAAAAGTTTGTGTTTACATAATATATGTGGGCGTAGTGTGTATAATTATTTTGTATATATAAATAGACATACATGCTTGTATATATTTAAGAAATATTTTCATGTATATTCTGTATATGTATTTATATATAATTTATATTATATATAAATATAAATATTTTATATATAAATTTTTTTTTTTCTTAAATATACATGCATGTGTGTTTTCATATATATACAAAATAATTATACACAGTGCCCCCACATATATTATGTAAACACAAACTTTTATTTTGGATGCGATTAATCGCGATTAATCGTTTTGACAGCCCTAATACATATATATATATATATATATATATATATATACATAATTTAAGCGCAAATAATTCTTAAATATATGCGTAGGTATTTATATATACAAAATAATTATATACAGCACACACAAATATATTATGTAAACACAGACTTTTATTTTGGATGCGATTAATTGCAATTAATTTTTGCACAGCCCTACTTTTTTTCTTTTTGCTTACCCCTGGTGGAGTTGCACAACCCATTAGGACTTCTGACTGGAACGCACGGTACATTATCTCCCACAAATCAGTTGGAGCCGTTTTCAGTTCGTAGTGCATATGAACCCCACCGGTGAAGTCCATGAGGGCTTCAGACACCTGGCCAAAGTGCATGTCAGCGTAGGAGCCGCACACCCTGTAACAGTCATTCAAACTCTAAATCGTATGCCGCAATGTAATATACATAAATATGATGACTATTACAGTATACAAATCAGAGGTTGAATTACAGTCGTTCTTATATTCAGTACAACAGCACTATTGTGTACATATACTAAAGTCACTAAAAGATGTACAGGCACTTACTTTGCATAGGCTTTCTCCAGCAAGGCTGGCCAGAACTCATTATGTGTTTTTGATTGGACAAAAATCAGCTGGCGGTTGATTGTTGGCAGTTTGTCATCAATCACAACATCGTACCATTTCCCAAACCGCCAGAACTGTAAGTTTAAATAAGCAGAACAACTGAGTGAAAAACTATCGATTCTGGATAAAATGATCAAAATTAAATATTGAAAATTATGGCATGAAAAAAGAGGAACTTACCCTGAAGTGAAATAAACCAGTATAATTGTGGCTGAATGATTGTCTGTCTGGGACAACCTTTTGTAGTAATTTGTTTTGAAATGTTAGAGCCCCAACAGAGGCCAGAAACCAGCAGTTTCCTGAAGGAGAAAATCATTGGAACAGTAATTTTGATAGGATGTCTTTCATAGGCCACGAGTTACTATCTCGAGACCAGGAGATACTATCTCAAAGCCAGGAGTTACTATCTCGAGGCCAGGAGATACTATCTCAAAGCCAGGAGTTACTATCTCAAAGCCAGGAGATACTATCTCGAGGCCAGGAGATACTATCTCAAAGCCAGGAGATACTATCTTAACTCAAGATAGTAACTCTTGAGTTAAGATAGAGGCCAGGAGTTACTATCTCGAGACCAGGAGATACTATCTCAAAGCCAGGAGTTACTATCTCAAAGCCAGGAGTTACTATCTCAAAGCCAGGAGATACTATCTCAAAGCCAGGAGATACTATCTTAACTCAAGATAGTAACTCTTGAGTTAAGATAGAGGCCAGGAGTTACTATCTCAAAGCCAGGAGATACTATCTCGAGGCCAGGAGATACTATCTCAAAGCCAGGAGTTACTATCTCAAAGCCAGGAGATACTATCTCAAAGCCAGGAGATACTATCTCGAGGCCAGGAGATACTATCTCAAAGCCAGGAGATACTATCTCAAAGCCAGGAGATACTATCTTAACTCAAGATAGTAACTCTTGAGTTAAGATAGAGGCCAGGAGTTACTATCTCAAAGCCAGGAGATACTATCTCGAGGCCAGGAGTTACTATCTCAAAGCCAGGAGATACTATCTTAACTCAAGATAGTAACTCGTGAGTTAAGATAGAGGCCAGGAGTTACTATCTCAAAGCCAGGAGATACTATCTCAAAGCCATGAGTTACTATCTCAAAGCCAGTAGTTACTATCTCAAAGCCAGGAGATACTATCTCAAAGCCAGGAGTTACTATCTCAAAGCCAGTAGTTACTATCTCAAAGCCAGGAGATACTATCTCAAAGCCAGGAGTTACTATCTCAAAGCCAGGAGATACTATCTCAAAGCCAGGAGTTACTATCTCAAAGCCAGTAGTTACTATCTCAAAGCCAGTAGTTACTATCTCAAAGCCAGGAGATACTATCTCAAAGCCAGTAGTTACTATCTCAAAGCCAGGAGATACTATCTCAAAGCCAGGAGTTACTATCTCAAAGCCAGTAGTTACTATCTCAAAGCCAGGAGATACTATCTCAAAGCCAGGAGTTACTATCTCAAAGCCAGTAGTTACTATCTCAAAGCCAGGAGTTACTATCTCAAACTTGAGGCCAGGAGTTACTATCTCAAAGCCAGGAGTTACTATCTCAAAGCCATGAGTTACTATCTCAAACTTGAGGCCAGGAGTTACTATCTCAAAGCCATGAGTAACTATCTCAAACTTGAGGCCAGGAGTTACTATCTCAAAGCCAGGAGTTACTATCTCAAAGCCAGGAGATACTATCTCAAAGCCAGGAGATACTATCTCAAAGCCATGAGTTACTATCTCAAAGCCATGAGTAACTATCTCAAACTTGAGGCCAGGAGTTACTACCTTGAATTGAATTTAAATTGTGAAATGTTTGTCAAGCAATATAAAAATTAAACGTAGTTCACCAGAAATTGTACCATATAGGCCTAAACATTGTAAAATGTTGTCACTAAACCTAATGAAAATCTGTTTAGTTACTAAAATGTTTTGACAATCAAAATCCACTTATTATGATGCAAGATTTTTTTTACTACAACCCAACCCAATCCACCCAATTACCGAAATGTCAATCTGTGACGTTCACGTCCTCAGGCACCGTCTCCAAAACTGCCAACCCATGCTTTAAGTGCATAAAACAACAATATTGTGTTTACTACTCAGACATACCTACTTTCCCTTGGGCGTAGTCAAACCTGGACACTGTGTCTACAATAAATTCAGCTTGTGGAGACAATTTCTGAAAGAAAATAAGTACATTTTTCAGTATTTGACTTGTGATCAACTGACGCCTTCTGTGAACGGGATGTGATAGATAGTGGTTTTTAGTGTCGTGATATTTTTTAGCCAGATCTTTTAGCCTTCAATAAAATTAGTAAAAGTTTACACTAATAATCAGGTGTGCAATCGTTAAAGTATAGATAACATACCGTTGGTCTTATCCACTCCACTCGGGCCATGACTTCTGGCTTCAGCAGCCCTTCGCCAATGGACCGAGGGTCTGGCGGGAAAAACTCATCAACAAATCTCTGTCTTGTCTTCAGACAGTAGTCTTGTAAAAAGTTGTAGTCCTGATCCATGAACCTCAAAGGATTTGTTTCAGAGCCCATGCCACCGTTTATGTTGCGGTCGTTCATGACTTTTAGACACATGCCGTGTGGAACCGCTGGAGGAGGCATTTTGAAGTCTGTCTGGATTTCTTTACTATTAAAAAGAGGAAATTACAACAATAATGCAAATATATTACATTTCTTTAATGAAAGTTACTTTTGATTTTTCTGTGTTGTAACTTTTACATTTTGCAACAATGACTTTCATTTCATTCAAAGTATACATTTTATTAGGGCTATCAAACGATGAATCGCATCCAAAATAAAAGTTTGTGTTTACATAACATATGTGTGTGTAGTGTGTGTAATTATTTTGTATATATAAATACACACATTTGCATGTATATATTTAAGAAAAATGTGTTATTAATATATCAAATATTTATATTTATGTATAATATTAATTTTGTATAAATATATATAAATTACATGCAAATATTTCTTAAATGTTTACATGCATGTGTGTGTATTTATATATACAAAATAATTATACACATGTAAACACAAACTTTTATTGTGCATGCGATTAATCTTTTCCCAGCCCTAATATATATATATATATATATATATATATATATATAAATACACACACATGCATGTATATTTAAGAAAAAAAGTATATATAAAATATTTATAAATAATACATAAATCTATTTACAGTATATGCATGAAAATATATACAAGCATGTGTGTGTATTTATATATATAAAATAATTATACACAGTTTACCCACATTTATTATGTAAATACAAACTTTTATTTTGGATGCGATTAATCGCGAATAATCGTTTGACAGCCATACATTTTATCAAACCTATTGTTAGCACAATGCTCAACTGTTTATGCTGCAGGAATACAGACATAACACATACATGAATACAGTATTATAAATCCTTGCAGAACAACATCTAAATGTACAGTAGTACTTTATTTTGCTTATGATACAGACTAAAGACAAAGTAATTAAAATCATACAAGTATGAAACCAAGTATAATCCATTTAATCCAAGTGTTTTTTTAAAAAATTAGTTAAACAGAATATATATCTTCCCTTCCTATGAGACTATTGAGCTTCAACTTATAGCATTACTGACATAAATAAAATGAATACCTTCAGAGATGCAATGAATTTTCAACCAAGTGCCAAGGTAATCTTCTCCGTCTTTACACACTTTTGCCTTACTTCAAGCTTTTAAACACTTGTCGAAGCCCTGCCCCATTCCCAGCGCATGTGTTTATAACAAAGAAGTGATTGACAGAAACTCATCTGAACTCATCTTTGTCATTATAAGACACTGACATGCCAAAGGACAAAACGTTGGTCCACATATTTCACATTAGTAAGTCCTATTGTTATTATTATTTTCTATGAAATGTGCATGTTCGTTTTTATGCATGATATTATAAAATACATGCTGCGTATTAGACACTCTGTTACAGTTTATAGTTTGCTTTTATGGTAGCCTATGTGTTTATAAGTCCTTAAAAAATCCATTCAGTGCAGCAGAAACCAGTTTTGTATTTGTAATTAATATTTTTTATGATATAGTTTTAATGACAAGTATAAAATACATAAATTATGACCATAAGTTAGAGTAGCCTATAAGACATTTCTTGACAAATGATCACTCATTTCAGCCAGGTATGTTAGGTAGCTTAAATCCTTGTGTCAATACAGTATATGCAAATGAAAACCAGTCAAGTCAGATCAAGTCCTCCCACTGTAAAACGAGTGGATTAGTTAGCCCCAAACCAGAGAGAAAGAGTTGCGACACAGTCCCATAGACCGCCACAGGCGCGGACATTGACAGCTGGCCAATCCAATTAGAAAATAAATAAATAAATAAACACTATATTTTACAGTATAAAATGGTGAAATATAATACTTAACATATAACTTCGTCATAGCTAATATATTTGCTATTTGGACTAATAAAAGTGTTCCTGTAACGGGAGTAGAGCTGAGAACAGCGGAGTATGTGTGTGGACAGAAGTGTGTGCCTGCCTGAGCTTGTATTTTAAAGCCCATGCCCATGGTGCAGGTTAAACACCACTGTCGATTAATGGGTACATACTGATGTATATAATATATAATATTTTTAATTATATATATATATATATGTGTGTATATATGTACATATATACACACACATATATATATACTATATATGTATATACACACACACACACACAATTAATTTATTTAAATGGGTTAGGGTTATGCATATATGTGTTTGTGTAATACATATAGGCCTACATAAATACACATGCATTCATATATATATATATATATATATATATATATATATATATATATATATATATATTATTCCCTTATTCATCGTCTGGTGTCGTTTAAAGCCCTTTGAAGCTGCACTGAAACTCTCTTTTGGACCTTGAACCGTTTGGACCCCATTGAAGTCCATTATATGGAGAAAATCCTGGAATGTTTTCATCAAAAACCTTCATTTCTTTTCGACTGAAGAAAGAAAGACATGGACATCTTGGATGACATGGGGACGAGTAAATTATCAGCAAAAGTGTTTTTTAAAGTCAACCACTCCTTTAACGAGTTAAGTATCTCAGAATTATGAGATATATTTTTCTATATTTTTCACTCTGTTTTAATGAATTTTTGGAGATAATCAAGTCATTAATTCAGAAAAACAGAGCAAAAACTTTTTTTGCATGAAAAATTATCTCGTAATTCTGAGATAATTAACTCAATTCTTTTTCTTCAAGTGAATGCAATACGCTTCCGTACAAGCCAATGTGTTCATGATTATGACACCCCTGAAAAAGCAGAAGCAACATCACGTCACGTGCAGAGGTTTGTCCCTGTCCCACGCCTCCCGGCTAATCATTACAGCTCCTCAACAATCATTACACCACCGACACGACATGACAGACTCTCTCCTGTGATCTCAGTCTGCTCACACACACACACACCTGTTTCCCTGTGAAGAAGCATGGCTGTGTACGATGAGGCCGGCAGGCCCACATGGAGCAGGCAGATCGAGTTCACTCTGGCTGGGATCGGCTGTGCGGTGGGACTGGGAAACATCTGGAGGTTCCCGTATCTGTGCTATAGGAGCGGTGGAGGTGAGACACACACTCATCACTTGACAAAACACTTGACAAAAGTTGGAAAACTAATGCACGTTACTCACTTAAAAAACAACCAATTGCATTCCATAGTCATTTTTAAAGAAAATGCATTACATTACTTTTGGGTTACTCATCTGGGCTGGGCTTGTTTTGTTTTTAAATAGCAAAAAATATATATTTTTGGGCAAATGTAAAAGCCAGTTCACACTAAATTTAAATAAGACATGTAAAACGGCATGGCTCAAACAAACCTGTGCTGCCATTCAGGATAACAGAAGAATATAGGATGGAGGAGAAGAAAGTTTTACATTTACTTCAGCAATAAAAACAAAACATCTAAAGTCATTTTTACTTGTGGTTTAACTGAATCATCAAAGGGAGATTAAATGCATAAAAATATTTTTTTTTACTTAAAATATGTCATTATAGGAGGTTGATTTTAATTTTGTATTTAATTTTGAGATTAAATACTCTCATTTAGTCTAGAACTACAATAACCAAGATGTTTAAACACAATGCCTCATTTAATTAATGGGAAAACAAAGTAAATTGCATTACTTCTTTGATAAAGATATATTTTGTTGTAAATTTAAAAGTAATGCACTACTTCACTAGTTACTTGAAAAAAGTAATCTGATTATGCAACTTGAGTTACTTGCAATGAGTTCCACACAACACTGCTGACCAGCATAACGAAACCGGTCTGAAGATGTTTATCCCCTCATGGCAGGGTATTTTATTAAGATATTTATTAATACGCATTATTAGTGGCCCTTTGGTGTGGAATAACTGGCATTGAAGCCGTGCACATGTCTATATGACATCAGAGTTTGTTATTCAACTGTTTCACCTTTATCTCTCAGACTGTAAACGTCAGAGTGAAAACACATCCATAGTGTGACAGGTGATGGATGAGTTTATCTGTAACTGTAATGGTGTGTAAGATCAACCATGACACTGCAATCCCTCTCAGATCACACTGGACACCTTTATATATATATATATATATATGCCTGAAAAATGTAAATCCAAATATATATTTATATCATATAATTAATACAAACATAATTATATTTTAGAAGATTTTCTATACCACCATCTGATAGGTAGTGAAGTGAACAACTGAACTGAACGGAAGTGAACTGAACTGATTTGAACTGAACTGAGCTTAACTGAACTGAACTGAACAACTGCACTGAACGGAAGTGAACTGAACTGAGCTTAACTGAACTGAAGTGAACTGAGCTTAACTGAACTGAACGGAAGTGAACAACTGAACTGATTTCAACTGAACTGAGCTTAACTGAACTGAACGGAAGTGAACAACTGAACTGAACTGATTTCAACTGAACTGAGCTTAACTGAACTAAAGTGAACATCTGAACTGAACAACTGAACGGAAGTGAACTGAACTGAGCTTAACTGAACTGAAGTGAACAACTGAAGTGAACAACTGAACTGAACTGATTTGAACTGAACTGAGCTTAACTGAACTGAAGTGAACAACTGAAGTGAACAACTGAAGTGAACAACTGAACTGAACTGATTTGAACTGAACTGAGCTTAACTGAACTGAAGTGAACAACTGAAGTGAACAACTGAACTGAACTGATCTGAACTGAGCTTAACTGAACTGAAGTGAACTGAACTGATTTGAACTGAACTGAGCTTAACTGAACTGAAGTGAACAACTGAACTGAACGGAAGTGAACTGAACTGAGCTTAACTGAACTGAAGTGAACTGAACTGATTTGAACTGAACTGAAGTGAACAACTGAACTGAACGGAAGTGAACTGAACTGAGCTTAACTGAACTGAAGTGAACTGAACTGATTTGAACTGAACTGAGCTTAACTGAACTGAAGTGAACAACTGAACTGAACGGAAGTGAACTGAACTGAGCTTAACTGAACTGAAGTGAACTGAACTGATTTGAACTGTACTGAAATGAACTGAACTGAACGTGAACCGAACTTTAAGGGTTAGTTCGTTTTTTTTCCACTGGAACAATATAAAACGCACTAAACTTTAGTTTTCAAGCGCGTGAAACTCACCGAGTGGTTTTGGATGTTCATTGATAAGCTCACACAAAAATTTCAGCAAAAGATGCTTTCCAACAGGCTTATCGTATTTTCAATGGAGTCGGACAAAAACTACGATAAACCTGTTGGAAAGCATCTCTTGCAAAATTTCAATCTGAACTGTTCAATTTAATCAGAAACGATCTTAAAACAGGGCTTTAATTGTAAAATCCAGAACTAACTAGAGCCAGGCCGATATTATCGGCCGATATTAGGCATTTTCCAAACTATCGGTATTGGCAGTTATAATGGCCGATAAATGAATATCCCAAAAATAAAAATAAAAACGAATGAAACACGCTTCAACCATGTCATGAGTGTTGGAGTTGTATAGTTTGTCCACCAGAGGGCGCTCATCAGTCTGTTCTGTTGTGACAATAAAAGAAACAAGTTTCTTTATAAAATGCATTGTCATATTATTTTAGTTCAAACTTATAAATAACTACAAATAACTAATGTTAGGGAAATCTGTTCATTTTTTGTTGCGCGTTTCGAAAAAAAAAAAAAATATCGGCCGATATATCGGAATATCAGATTTTAAAACCAACAAATATTTGTATCGTATCGGCCTTCAAAATCCTTGAACTAACCCTTTAACTGAAGTGAAGTGTATGTTATCACCTGTGCATCTCACAGTGAAGTGTTGTTGTGGTCCTCAGGTGCGTTCCTGGTGCCGTACCTGCTGATGCTGGTGGTGTTGGGGATCCCGCTGCTGCACATGGAGCTGACACTGGGCCAGTACCTGCGGAGGGGACCCGTCCTGGCCCTAACCAAAGCCTGTCCCCTGCTGAAAGGTCACAGCATGCATAATCACGACGTTAAAATCCCAGAGATTAACTATAAACTCAATGCTACACAAGTCCTTCAGATCAGATCAATACAATCACTGATATGAGAATATATGGTTCAGTTCCGACTAAAGGTCAGTAACCCGTAATCAATCTATCCAGGTGTCGGCATGGCAACGGTGGCCATCTCTTTCATCATGTGCACATACTATAATGTCATTATCACATGGGCGCTGTACTACTTGTTCAGCTCATTTCGAAGCGAGCTGCTCTGGGAAAACTGCAACAACACCTGGAACACGGCGAACTGCTCGGACCGGGCGAGCAACGGCTCCTCGTCCTCCACCGCCAGCCAGCAGTTCTTCAAGTGTGTGCATTCCCTCTTCTTCTTATGGAAGCTTGTTTCCGCCACTGGATAAAAAATATAATGAATAATTGTGACTTTTTATCTCGCAATTTTGACTTTTTTTCTCACAATTGCGAGTTTATATCTCGCAATTCTGACTTTATTTCTCACGATTGCGAGATAAAAAGTCAGAAATGCATGATAAAAACTCGCACTTGCAAGTTATAAAGTCAGAATTGCGAGATGTAAAGTCAGAATTGCGTCATATAAAGTCATAATTGCGACTTTTTATCTCACAATTCTGACTTTTTTTCTCACAATTGTGAGTTTATATCTCGCAATTCTGACTTTATTTCTCACGATTGCGAGATAAAAAGTCAGAATTGCATGATAAAAAGTCGCAATTGCGAGTTATAAAGTCAGAATTGCATGATAAAAAGTCGCAATTGCAAGTTATAAAGTCATAATTGCGACTTTTTTCTCACAATTCTGACTTTTTTTCTCACAATTGCGAGTTTACATCTCGCAATTCTGACTTTATTTCTCACGATTGCGAGATAAAAAGTCAGAATTGCATGATAAAAAGTCGCAATTGCGAGTTATAAAGTCATAATTGCGACTTTTTATCTCACAATTGCGAGTTTACATCTCGCAATTCTGTTTTTATAACACATAATTGCAAGTTTATATGTCGAAATTCTGACATCTTTTCTCAGAATTGTGTATATGTGGGTGCAGTGTGTATAATTATTTTATATATATATAAACACACACACATGCTTGTATATATTTAAGAAATACTTTCATGTATATACTGTATATATATTATTAATAAACACAAATATTTTATATATAAATAATATTTTTTTTCTTAAATATACATGTATGTGTTTGTGTTTATATATATATATACAAAATAATTATACACAGTGCACCCACAAATTTTATGTAAACACAAAACTTTTATTTTGGATGCGATTAATCGCGATTAATCATTTAACGGCCCTAAAAATAAACAACTTTTTTTTATTTATTAAATTAGAAAACAGGTAAATTTAAATTGCAAAAATATCTCACAATATTACTGCATTTTTAATCAATAAATGCAGCCTTGGTGAGCATAAGAGACTCTTTCAAATAACTTAATACGCCACATCATACAAACTTAAACAACATTAAGAGCTGGATTTACACCACAGGAGGATTTTAAAAGGTAACTAAACTCAGTTACAGCTCTCGTCAATGTCAAAATGATAACCAATGAAATCAAAGGAGGCGGGGCTTCACTTCACAGAAGCTGTGCAGGGTGAGAGCGTATGAGGTAGTCTACTGGAAGTAGCTAAATATTTAATTTTAACTAATGTTTTACAATAGAAATGCTAAACATCCAACAATACGCAGTGATGCAAACGACTCGAGCGCTTGTGAAACGTGCTGAACTGTAATGAATGTGCACTCAAATCTGTACTTGCAGTTAATAAAATATAAGACCACGATTTAAGAGTCACTATCATGACTGTTTCTAAACACACTTTTTAATAATGTCAAAATAAAAGTTTTAGTTTAAAGTATATTTTAAATGATTTAATCTTTTGTTGTGCTTCAAAAAGTCCATGTGTGTAACTTGATGTGTCGAAGTACTTTTTTTGAGATTAAATTTTAAGTTACGACATTTTTAAAAATTTCCTAAATGTGACATTAGAATATTTAATTATAAATATATAACATCAAATTATTTATTTCAAAACGCGTCATCGAATTGACTATATTTCAGTTTACCAGTATATTCTGCAGTGCACTTTAACCATATTTTAGAGACAATAGACATAATCATATAACATCTTACTTAAGTGGGTCAGAACTTCAACTAATTGCATTTAATATAATTTAATTTAAATTAATACATTTTTATTTAATAGCAAACAAGCGTCCAAAAAACAAAACATTCAGTTTGCAATTACACAAAATATTATTTCCATAATAAGAGCACTTTTTAAAAGTATATCCAGAAGTGGGCTTCTTTTTTGTCAAATTTCTTGCAATTCATAACTGAATATGATGTTTCGCCATGATTAAGAGTGATCGTGTTCATTATTTAAACATTTGCACACATTTTGTACGACAAAAACTGCTCAAGACATGGTTACGGCCTTGCTTGATTGGTCAGTGAAGTGTTCTGATGTTGACTACTGTGTGTGTGTGTGTGTGTCAGTTTTAAGGTGCTGGAGAGGACCAGTGGTGTGGAAGAGACAGGTATCTTGAGATGGGAGCTCTTCCTCCTGCTTCTGCTGGCCTGGATCCTCGTCTACCTCTGCATCTTTAAAGGGGTCAAATCCACCGGGAAGGTGAGCACACACAGTCAGAGTCAAATTATTTATTTACCCATTTATGTGTTTTTTCCCCGGTATCATGTTAGCGTCTTCTCCTAAATGTCATGCTAATACATTACTGCAAATTCAGAGCAGGTGGAAAATACATAAATCATAGTCATGCACTGCATTATATTATTTGAATGACAATGAAACTCACCTTATCCTTAATCACTATCCTTTTATTGGTATTTCTCTCCAGATGTTCCATGTTTATTATGTCTGTAAGTTGATCTTTTGCACATGTTGGTCACAGGTTGTGTACTTCACCGCTCTGTTTCCTTACGTGATCCTCCTGGCTCTGCTGATCAATAACGTGCAGCTTCCGGGAGCCATCGACGGCATCCGCTTCTTCATCATCCCCGAGTGGGACAAGCTCCTTAATGTGGAGGTGCGGAAAAAAAAACACACATATGGCGGATTACAGTCATTTATCATTCAAAAACTACCTGTTTTTGATTTTTGTTATGACGACACTGCTAGAAAATATATTATAGTAGCCTACGAATGCGTATCTATACCACGAATATCCCACGAATTTAATTTCTCGTGTCATTTATACGCCAAAAATAGTTTTTGCGTGTATATGATACGCCGTTTTCGCGTGCATATGATACGCAAGTTTGGCGTGTAATATGCACGCCTTGGTTAAACACAAATCTACTTCCCTTTCAACCTTTCTTTTTGAAACAACGTAAGAGCTAACTTACAGGACAGATAACATAAAATGAGCTCTTACGAACATAAACAATACCCGAAGGCCAAATTAACCGTACAAACAGTCATTTATGAATGACATTTTTCGTGACATTACTTGTGTATTATTAACAATGTTAAAAAACTTACGTTAGCTTGAGTTTACATGTCACGCGAGAAAATAATACATTTAAACACTTCTTCACAGATAAATGGATTAACCCTCATATTACTGCACATAATAAACAAGTTAAACACACAATACCTTGTTCCCGTTCCAGCTAGGTGCTTAAATTATCCTTTTTTTAGAACTTTATACAATTTCAGACCGAAATGTGCTTTTCCTTCTTACTTCCGTGGCTGCTTTTAGACGCGAAATGAACGTTCCGCTAGGAAGAGCCAAAATAAAAGTCTCTTAATATTAACAGAGAAAAAAATCAAATAAAGCTCTGAAATTATTATTTACACTTTCCTTAGAGTTAGTTACACTCCCCACTCCTAATCATACCCAAGTGAATTACAGTGCTTAGCATCTACACGCAAAAAAAACAAAAAAAAAAACAACATTTTTGGCGTATAAATAGCACAAGAAAATAAAATTCGTGGTATAGACCATTTCACAAGATGTAAACAACACTGGTCCAGTAACACCTCCTGTTTCAGTTTGTAAATGTTTTCTTTGTTTCACATGTTAAACAAACATCTTAAAGATGTTGTTTAGCTTTTTGATTCAGTTTTAAATGTTCTGTTGGTTGTATTTTACCCCTGCTTTTATGTAGCGTTAAAAAACTGAAACAGGAAGTGCTTCTGGACCAGTGTTGTTTACATCTTGTGAAATGGTCTATAGATACGCACCTTCATGAGATCGTGTTGGAATGAGTTGTTACAAATGTATGAAACAAAATGTATAAGACTTTATGCTTAAAACAAGAATAATTATCTACTATGAGGTCAGAAAAATAAACTTGCTTCAAAGGGAAATTTTATTTTTTGACCCCACTGGCAGATTCGTGTTCTTGTTTTAAACAAAACTCACTTAATTTGGTACATTTACGCTATCATTTTTGTTCTTCAGTGATTTAAACTCGCTTTAAGAAATTTTAGATATTTGTAGCCTAATGAAAAATAAGACAAACATGCTAAGTAAGATTTTTTATTTTCAATTTCATTTAGCGGCCCCATGTCAACCGTTCTCGCTAGCTGTGACGTGACGACTAACCTCTGCCAAACACACACACACAAACACACAACTTTACTTTACGGATATGACGAGACACACACGGACGCGAGTCCGCAAAATTTTGCGGGCAATTTCCCGCGAAAACCATCCCGACAGAGTTATATAAATACTTATAGCGCCTTACCATGTAAATCAGAGCAAGACAAAAATATGCGTTAAAAGAAAGATTGATGATGTATTGACTAGTTTAATTTTTAACCAGAAAAGCTACATAGTGTGGGCTTACCTTTGGCATCCCTCTTTAAAAAACGATGGTAAAGATGTGAATGATTGAGAAATGAAAGCTGTGTGTGAGAGAGACAATGCTGTGCTCGTTGTCATCCAGTTACACATTATGTTTGTTTGACTGTTTCATATTAACATAGTGTAATGTGTGTGTTTAGGTGTGGATTAATGCAGCGGCTCAGATCTTTAACTCTATAGGGATCGGCTTCGGCTCGCTGATGGCCATGTCCAGCTACAACAACTTCAACAACAATGTCCTCAAGTGAGAGAAGATCATATTATCATCATCTCCATCTTGTTGCATGCAACACACCATCTACTTTCCTGAAAGTTATATAAAATCTAGTTGTATCGCTCTATAGAGCGAAGTTCACAGTGATAATTCATTTATTGCTCTCGTTAATTTATACTGCCATGTGTTTAATGTTATATCATCAGTGAGCAGAGAGATATTAATTAATATTGATATCCTTTTTTATTCCCGTCACTGTAGAGATACTCTGGCCATCTCCATCACAAACTCCTTGACTAGTATTTTCGCTGGATTTGTCATTTTTTCTGCGTTCGGCTACATGTCTCATCTGCAGAATGTGCCCGTCAGTGAAATCGCAGTGGACGGTGGGTAATTTACGTCTTGATTTCTTTACTATAACGAACTGGCATTGAAAAATCTGCTGCATGGTGCATATCATAATTATTGCATTTGCGTTAAATCTGAATATTATAATAATTCTCCGTGCAGGTCCAGGTCTGGTGTTCGTGGTTTACCCACAAGCCTTTGTGACGATGCCCGTCGCTCCTCTGTGGGCCGTCCTCTTCTTCTTCATGTTACTCTGCCTCGGCCTCGACAGTCAGGTCTCATGACCACACTTTTTACCTATACACACACCCGTTTATTGTGACCCGTGTCATATTATGCTTAAATGATGTTCTTATAATGCATTTTTATTACATTCATAAACACTCAAAAGTGGGTCAAGGTTGTTAATGGGTAACAACAGACGAGGTCACATGATCTGCTTTCATTTTCTTTAATGCTGCTTGTATTTGCTCCTGTTATACTGTAAATATTTCACAAAACATTTGAGAAACATAACAATTCTGTATTTCAACCTTGCACTGTTAAATTACAGTGTTTAACTGTAAAATGAACTGTATTTTACTGTAGAAGAGTTTTACAGCATGTTACTGTATTTTAAATGATCAAAAGAATCCCGGCTTTTTTATTTTATGCAAAATATTATTTATATTTGTGATGCACCATATCGGTATTGGCCAATATGCTAATTTTTGATGTAATTGTTGTTGGCCTGATAAGAAAATTTGGCCTTATATATTAAAGTCGATAAATAATTAGAGACACTTCAGATTCATCATGATACACTCTCAGAAAAAAAGGTACAAAAGCTGGTCACTGGGGCTGTACCTTTTCAAAAGATAAACTTTTGTCCATTTTAGGTGCTAATATTTACATTTTAAGTGTTAATATGTACATTTTAGGTGCTAATATGTCCATTTCTGGAGCGAATATGTCAATTTTAAGTCCTAATATGTACATTTTAGGTACTATTATGTCCAATTTAGGTGCTAATATGTACATTTTAGGTGCTAATATGTACATTTTAGGTGCTAATATGTCAATTTCAGGTGCTAATATGTACATTTTAGGTGCTAATATGTACATTTTAGGTCCTAATATGTACATTTTAGGTGGTAATATGTACATTTTAGGTACTATTATGTCCAATTTAGGTGCTAATATGTCCATTTTAGGTGCTATTATGTCCATTTCAGGTGCTAATATGTCCATTTCAGGTGCTAATATGTACATTTTAGGTGCTAATATGTAAATTTTAGGTCCTAATATGTACATTTTAGGTGGTAATATGTACATTTTAGGAACTATTATGTCCAATTTAGGTGCTAATATGTCCATTTTAGGTGCTATTATGTCCATTTCAGGTGCTAATATGTACATTTTATGCGCTAATATGTACATTTTAGGTGGTAATATGTACATTTTAGGTACTATTATGTCCAATTTAGGTGCTAATATGTCCATTTTAGGTGCTATTATGTCCATTTCAGGTGCTAATATGTACATTTTAGGCGCTAATATGTACATTTTAGCTGGTAATATGTACATTTTAGGTACTATTATGTCCAATTTAGGTGCTAATATGTACATTTTAGGTGCTAATATGTACATTTCAGGTGCTAATATGTACCACTAAGGTACCAATATGCAGCCTTTGAGTACAAAAGTGTACCTTTTGAAAAGGTACAGCCCCAGTGACAGCTTTTGTACCTTTTTTTCTAAGAGTGTAGTTTTGAATTGCTTGGGAAAATACAGTTCACCGCAAGTCTTCCGTATCGACTACATAAAATTACACTATAAAAACTGCTGGGTTGTTTCAACCCAAATTTGGGTCAAATATGGACAAACCCAAATATTTGGGAGATGTATTTTGAAGTGAAATGATTACATCATGACTGAAGACAACGTTACATGAGCTGTGATTTATAAAAGCGAGCTGTTCATTCACTCACTGTCATGATAAAACATTAAGCAACACACACATGAATGTTTGCTGGAGTAATCTTAGCTAACGCACGGTTGAACTTTACCTTGTGTTGTTGTGTTGGTGTTGTGTAGTTTGCTATGGTGGAGGTGATGGTGACCAGTCTGTTGGACAGTTACAGTAAACCCATCCTGAAGTACCTCAAACGCAAGGAGTTCGTTGTGCTCATCGTCTGCGGTGCTGCGTTCCTCATGGGCATCCCCAATGTCATGCAGGTCACATGATCACTTTTACTTTATTTTACTTTCAGCTTTTATAGGCTATTAACATTACAGGTGCTCTATGAAGAATTGAGACACTCTCGTCGTTAGCGACACCGGTGGCCGTTAAGTGAACTGCAGCATCACTTACTGCTCGGTTGTTATTCGTTATAATTTAAAAATAAATAAAAAAGGTTTTCATATCTGTAAGCTATAATCATCAAAAAATAAAAAAAAAGGTTTTTATATCTGTTAGCCATAATCATCAAAATTATAACAAATAAAGGCTTGAAATATCTCACTTTGCATAATGAGTCTAATATATTAGTTTCACCTTTTGAGTTGAATTACTGAAATAAATGAACTTTTGCAGAGTTTTAAATGTACATTTCGTTCTTTGCTTAGAAATTAGAAATAAAGAAAGTAAAGAAATTAGAAATACCTTTTTAGAAATACCAGTGATTTACTGTTAATTATTTATTTTAAATAAATGACACTTGCATTTAAATTGTGTTGTCTAATCCAATAATATTAAGTGTTTGTATACATTAGTGAACAAAAGTGATGTCTGGAGACTGGAGGGTGTAGCCTATGGGTGATTATATAATTAGGGGTACATTTCAGATCAAGAAAAAAAGTCAAAAAATGACTATGCAATTCTGCAAAATAATCTATTTGTTTCCATAATATACCCTAATATTGTTCTAAATTCATTTGTTTGCAAGCTTAAGCTCAAATTACTTTTTAAATATTTTAACTAAATGAAATATTTGATTCATTGTTTTATGTAAGGGATAATTCAAATGCGGTGTACACTTATATCACTTATTACACATCATTTCGCCACATAAATAATTATGGGGATAAGAGATATTTCAGATTAAACTGTTTTAAAATCGTACCTGTAATAATCACAATAATACAAAATGGCCGCCGTGGCGTTTGTATAAAACGAGAGAGAGCGAGTTCACGAGGATGGCATAATTAAATAACTCTACACAAAATATTGATTCGACTAAGTTTTAATATTTTATTAGCTCACCGAATGCAAAACTTCCACGAAGAAAAATCGTTCCTAGCGAGCGTATAACGCATAACGTTGACTTCAGTGACCCAGATGAGCCTGGTTGCCAGGTCCCAGAAATATTTCAAGCCCAATGACAACTCAAAACCCGCCCAAATGGAATGAAAACTAGCCCAATTTTCCAGTGTCCAATCAGATTAGACAACCGCTGGATTCCCACAAAGGGTCTTAAACTTATATATATATATATATTATATATATATATATATATATATATATATATATATATATATATATATATATATATATATATATATATATATATAAATTGTGTCCGCCACAGTGGTTGTTGCCAAATAATCATGGGATCAACAACACCCACTAATAAACGGTTACCTTTTATTTTTTTTCTTTGTCTACAATTGAATTATTATTATTATTTGCAGCCGCAGTACATAATAAATATAGCCCAAAAAAAAAAAAAACCCCACAACCCGCAACTCCGTAATTTTTCCCACGACTCTTTTTTTTTAAATAGCCCAATTGTGCGGGAAACCGCTACCCTGGCAACATGATCTGGGCGCTGGATATCGCCTTTGACCAATCAGAATCAAGTATTCCACAGAGCCGTGTAATAATTTTAATAAATTAATAAATAAAGTTTTTGTTTTAAATTATATCGGCACAATTTGGCATGTTTGACTGCGTTATTACAAATAGTAGCTAAAGCAAATCGACGCCAAGCACAACTTATTGCATGCCTAGTTGAGCTTGACGTCAATTTGTTTTAATTTAAAAACAGTTTGTTTTTAATTTGTTTTATGCTTAGAAAATCTTAAACAATATTTAAATGCATTTTTACGGCATTACTTTAATAATGCATTCATTATGATTCCATATAAACGATTGCAGATGCAGTTGTGTGTGTATAAAGTTAATGATCTTATACCTCAGGTCGGGATCTACGTGTTCCAGCTGATGGATCATTACACAGCGATCGTGTCCATCATGTTCCTGGCGTTCTTTGAAGTGATTGGTGTTTGTTGGATCTATGGTGAGAGAAACGTCTGATGGATCGCATTCAACAAAGCAAAAGTATAAAAAGCGCACTGTCTTGGCTAACCTGAGCTGTGTTTGATAGGAGTGAATCGGCTGTCCAGTAATTTAATCGAGATGACGGGAAACAGACCCAACATTTTCTTCAGGGTGTGCTGGTGGGTCATCTGTCCGGTCCTGATAACCGTGAGTGTAATCTCACTCTTACTGACAGCGATAGGCTTGAAAACCCAACCTGGATTGTGTTGGAACTGAGGAGTGTGTGTGTGTGTGTCCAGGTGATCCTGGTGTTCTCCGTGATCCAGTTTAAACCCGCTCGATACGAGGATTACGTGTACCCGCCGTGGGCTCAGGCTGTCGGCTGGATCATCGCTCTGGCGTCCATCATCTGGATCCCTCTAGCGGCCGCTCACACACTCTGGGTTCTGCCCGGGTCCTTCACTCAGGTACCGGACACACACACACACACTCTCCGCTCTGCCTTCCAAAAGCTTAATGGCTGGAAGCATTTATTTCGACGTTTGGGGTTGGAAAGATTTTTTTAAAGTTTTTCAAAAGATGTCTTCTGCTCACAAAAGCTGCATTTATTTGATCAAAAATACAGGAAAAACAATGAAATATTATTATAATCTAAAATATCTGTTTTCTATGTGAATATATAGTAAAGTGTATTTTTTTCCTGTGATCTTGTGACACTGCAGTCTTCAGTGTCACATCATCCAACTAATATGATCAAGTCAATTATTTATATCTAATATGATTCTAAAATCACTCTGATGCTCAAGAAACATTTATGATTATATTCAATGTTGAAAACAGTTCGTGTATTTGTGGAAACTGATACATTTTATTTTTCAGGATTCCTTGATTAATAGAAAGTTCTAAAGAACAGCTTTGATTTGAAATGGAATCTTTTGTAACATTGTAACTGTCACTTGTGATCAAAAAATCGTTCTGTCCCCAAAATGTTGAAAGGTAAGATAGAAGTTTTGGCCTATCGAAGAATATTTGGCCTATCCAGTAAAAAAAAATATAATTAGTTTATAGTATTTTTAAAAATATACTTTTAAAAAATAATAGTTTAAAAAAAGATAGTTTTTAAAAAATATATATAATTAAAAAATCTTTATATATTTATGAAGAGTTCAGATGCAAAAGCCTCTGAGTGCCATTTGACATTTTCTTCTAAAATGATCATTTTTATCAAGCTTGTATATTTAAGTTCAGTAATTTCACTTAAATGACAATGAAGATTACCTATTAATTGTCATTTAAGTGAAATTACTGAACTTAAATATACAAGCTTGATAAAAATGATCATTTTAGAAGAAAATTTCAAATGGCATTTAGAGGCTTTTGCATCTGAACTCTTCATATATATTATATATATATATATATATATATATATATATATATATTTTAAATTAAATATTTTTTAAAAACTAATCTTTAAAAATATATATATGTATTTTTAAAGATAGATTAGCCTAGTGATTCCAGTTTGTTGGATATGATCAGTACTGGACTGGTGAAGATCCAGATTTGTGCTTTTCTCGTTTCAGAAACTAAAACAGTCGGTCACTCCGTTCTCTCTGGACGAGGACTCCGAGAGCCCGTATTACCAGCAGAAAGGAGCCGTTCTGGAGGTGATCCCCAACATCGCCATCATCAGCTCTGACAAGAAAACATCCATCCAGACTAACTTATGAACTGCGATTAAACCTGACACTGGATCAGTGGATCACAACCAGACCGCTGGAAACCAGACTGATCAAATCCAGTCCATGGAAACCATGAAGATCTGTCTGACATGTCAGCCGAAGTGCTTTAACAAGAATATTTATCTCCACATTTATCTGTGACAGAACCCATTTTGTACTTAGAACTGAATCTCCTGAAAAGACTGAAGTAGAAACGAGCGATTTAAAATAACACAATCATCATTAAACAGCATATCAATCAAAAACTGTATAATGAAATGTCGAACCCATGATCATCGTTCTGAATGTCCAGACAGAAACTTGATTTTCTCAGCTTTTAGTTGGAAATGTTGTTGTTTTTATGAAACTTATCCACAAGTTTGATAAAGAAAAGAATGCATTATGCTAGAATAAAATTCTTTTGATATATTATGTTGTTCAGTTTTTCATACAACAAAATATTGTGGGGGCAAAGTTTTGTGAAAAAGATGAGAAACGCTGCCACTGATGGGAAAGAGTTCATATCTACAGTTTGGCTGAGATTCCTGAATCCTCCATTTTAAGGTTTACTATATATTTGTGCATTACAAAACCAACCTGATCACACTAAATGCGTCCCTAGCACACTCTCAAAAAAAAAAAGCTGTCACTGGGGCTGTACCTTTTCAAAAGGTAAACTTTAGTACCCAAAGGCTGCATATTGGTACCTTAGTGGTACATATTAGCACCCAAATTGTACATATTAGCACCTGAAATGTACATATTAGCACCCAAATTGTACATATTAACACCTAAAATGTCCATATTACACCTAAAATGTACATATTAGTACCTAAACGTACATAATAGCACCTAAAATGTACATATTAGTACCTAAATGTACATAATAGCACCTAAAATGCACATATTAGCACCCAAAATGTACATATTAGTACCTAAATGTACATATTAGCACCTAAAATGTACATATTAGTACCTAAATGTACATATTAGCACCTAAAATGTACATATTAGCACCCAAAATGTACATATTACTACCTAAATGTACATATTAGCACCCAAATTGTACATATTAAGACCTAAAATGTCCATATTAACACCTAAAATGTACATATTAGTACCTAAATGTACATAATAGCACCTAAAATGTACATATTAGTACCTAAATGTACATAATAGCACCTGAAATGTACATATTAGCACCCAAATTGTACATATTAACACCTAAAATGTCCATATTACACCTAAAATGTACATATTAGTACCTAAACGTACATAATAGCACCTAAAATGTACATATTAGTACCTAAATGTACATAATAGCACCTAAAATGCACATATTAGCACCCAAAATGTACATATTAGTACCTAAATGTACATATTAGCACCTAAAATGTACATATTAGCACCCAAAATGTACATATTACTACCTAAATGTACATATTAGCACCCAAATTGTACATATTAAGACCTAAAATGTCCATATTAACACCTAAAATGTACATATTAGTACCTAAATGTACATAATAGCACCTAAAATGTACATATTAGTACCTAAATGTACATAATAGCACCTAAAATGCACATATTAGCACCCAAAATGTACATATTACTACCTAAATGTACATATTAGCACCTGAAATGTACATATTAGCACCCAAATTGTACATATTAACACCTAAAATGTCCATAATAGCACCTAAAATGTACATATTAGTACCTAAATGTACATAATAGCACCTAAAATGCACATATTAGCACCCAAAACGTACATATTACTACCTAAATGTACATATTAGTACCTGAAATGTACATATTAGCACCCAAATTATACATATTAACACCTAATATGTCCATATTAACACCCAAAATGTACATATTAGTACCTAAATGTACATATTAGCACCTAAAATGTACATATTAGTACCTAAATGTACATAATAGCACCTAAAATGTACATATTAGCACCCAAAATGTACATATTACTACCTAAATTTGGGTAGAATTAGTGGTTTGAGGTGTGTGTTACATGCAAATGAACTGCGTATCAAATGCACGCGAAAACTGCGTATCATATGCACGTAAAAACTAATTTTCGTGAATAAATTGCATGATAAAACAATAATTTCATGTTGACATCATTCAAATAAAGCCATTAACTGCACCAAGAAAAGGACATTTGCATTTCTGATCTCCTTATGTCACTATAACCACACTCAATGCATTTATTGTCAACACATACCATCATTTTTTAAACACCGGCCTCTAACAAATGGTTGATATATGTCACTTAAGGACAAAAAAAGAAGTACCAGAATTCACACACACTATGAAAATCTGAAAATATGACATGCAATACTGATTTATTTAAAAACAATCCAAGTAAAATTGTTTTGTATTGAATCTTCTTTATATATTGACGTATGCTATTAAATATTTCAGGTTTTCATTTGAACAAAAATTATGTTTTCTTGTTTTTTTTACAATAAACAATAATAAATAACATAAATACAAAGAGATAACATTCGTTGCACACAAAAAAAGCAAAATATAGTAATATAATGGCATTCGAGGGTTTTTTGTTTCAAGAAACACTCCGTCAAGTGTGGTAGAACAGGATTTATTATCATAATTTATGATCAAAATCTTGACAAAACACATTGTCAGAAAGTTCTGAGTCTCAAGGTTCATAAAAGTATTAATTTGAATGCATACAATTAAATTTAATGGATCGTATGTCACCCGGTGGCTGTGTTTGGTATTACGCCTAAACAAAATCTCATGGGGACTTTAATTTTTTGTGACATTGACTTCAAATTTGGAACACGACTTGGAGATAAGGCTAAAAATATTAAAAACATACTAAAGTTTACTTTGTGGCACCAAGTAACATAATTTCCTACAGTGTAATAGGTCACAAAAATATGCTTACATAGCAAAATATCACCAAAAAGGAGTTATTTGTTTCTGACAAGTGTGTCTGACAAAGTTATTTTGGCATAACGTTCATCAACCAAGTTATTCTCTCTCAATAAAATAAAGCGACTCAACCTCGAGCAGGAATAAACACATCTCAAACTCTTCTGTTTTGGAGACCAAGGCCAGAAAAGAAGGACGAGTCATTAGTTGATGCCACTGTGTTTTATTGTCATTATCAGGTGTTTTGTAAGCGTTCTGGGCGTGATGATTGAAGGACAGTCCAACATGAGATAAAACCCTTCCTCTTCAGGGTCAGGCGCTGAACTTTAACCTCACTGTGATCAACACTGGCCCTTACTTACAGTAATAGTTCCTTATTTGTACATCTACATTCATGCAAATTCATAATTAATCCATGCTAAAAACATACAAACCAAACAGCGTTAACACTGGCCAGAGTTCATGTGGATTTATACATTATAACAGAATCCCTTCAGATTAACACTCGATTGTGTGTTTCCTCCCTTAAAGTGTGTGTGAATCTCACAGAAACATGTCCAAGGTCACAGTTCAGCCCTAAAAACTAAAGAAAATTATTTAATAACAATTTTTAAATAAATTGTTAAATAAATTGTTAAATAAATTATTTAACAATTGTTAAAAATTAAATTAACAATTAATTTAATAATTTAATTAATGAATTATTTTATTAATTAAATTAATAATTAATTAATTAAATTAATTAAATTAATAATTAATTAATTAAATAATTAAATTAACAATTAAATAATTAAAAATGATTTAACAATAAATTGTTAAATGAATTATTTAATAACAATTATATAAATCTGCCATATTAAATACAACCAATATTAAATACTTTAGAGTTTAAAATATAACATTACAGTATTTTTTAATTGTATTAAAAATTAAAGAATTTTTTTAAAACATAAAATATGCATAAATGCAACACAACAAATAGTACCATGATTAATAAATCATCATTTTTTTGGATTATGATAATTAGAATTGTGGGAAAACGTTCTTTCCATAAAATAATGTCACAAACAAAATGTCCTTAATTTTCATGCAAATGTGAACTGGACAGGTTTCACGAGAACTTCATTTATTTCATATTTGCTGAATAGTTCAATTAAGATAATATTTACCCAAATATAAAAGAGTTCAACCGAAAAGATCAAGTTTTGGATTTTTTTTTTTTTTGAGAAAGGAATTTATCCATAATCATCATATAATATATACATATAGTATATAATGTTATTAGTATATAAGTATTATTTCAGTGTACTCGACGCCAGTGTCATCCCTTCAGTGTAAAGACCAACATTGATCGGGTTCCTGATGTGGAGTGTGTCCTGTTCATCTCTCTTATGAAAATCATGCGCTTGATTTCATTTCATAAACGCTGAGGAACGCACGGTATACAGTCCACGGTAAATACGGTATGAGAACCACATCTACACACAATTCAAGTTTAACTACAGTAATTAACATCACCCGCACCGATCGCCACACACTCTCAAACAGATATGACCTACAAATAAAATAAAAAAGAGCAAAATGATGTGCAATTCATGGCATACTCATCTCTGTGTGAGCGTTCACAGATGACAGTGTCCAACAGAAGCACTTCTCATCTTTTGTTCCGGTTTCCCGCATGAAAGGCCGAGTTCCCCTTGTGTTTGAGACCGCGGCGGGAGAGCGTGTGTGTCTGTACATTTACCCAGAGGTCCTCCGTCCGGACGCTCTCGCATGCGACCCGATGATCTGCAAACCCATTCCCTTCATCCAGTTCTTTAAAACGAGGTGTAGTGCATGTTCTGTCCAGCAGGGGGCGCCGCTCCCCGTCCTACGACACTTGCTCCACCGGCCGCATCTGCACGTCACCGATCTGAGGAGAAGACGCGCGCTTTTAACAACACAGGCCGTTTCACAAAGATAAACATACGAGTTAAAGGGTTAAATTGATGACTTATATTGGAATAGCGTCACATTTGTGCTGTATTTTTGATCAATAAACACAGGTAGTGTGTGTGTGTGTGTTTATCGAGGACTCACTTGAACATGAGCGGGCGCACTCAGGACGTACGTGACGGCACTCGCGATGTCTTCAGCTTTCAGACACTGAAGACGGAAAATAAAAGTGATCCAGTGACATTATGGCAAGCCGTTTTAGCTTTTATTCATTTCCAGGATAAGAATTCTTGATATCAACAATTACATTTTCACTAGTGAAATGTCCCCATAGGCTGCCATTCAAAACCAATTGTTGCTATCAAGAATTGATTTCTTACTAGTTGAAATTCCAATTTCACATATCAGAAATACAATTATTACTAGTAAAAACCTTTATTTTTGATATCAAGAATTCAATTGTTACTAGTTGAAATGTCTATTCTTGATATCCACAATTGAAATGCTACTTGTAACAATGATCATTTTTGATATCAATAATTCAATTTGTACTAGTGACAATGTTAATTTCTGGTATCATGAATGTGATTGTTACTAGTAAGAATATGGCAAGCCGTTTTAGCTTTTATTCATTTCCAGGATATGAATTCTTGATATCAACAATTACATTTTTTGATATCAACAATTCATATCCTGTGAATGATTAAAAGTTAAAATGGCTTGCCATAGTAAGAAAGCCATTTTAGATATCTGAAATAATATTGATATCAGAAAAACATTTTCAGATATCAAAAATGATCATTTTTACTAGTAACAATTGAATTGTTGACATCAAGAATAGACATTTCAACTAGTGACAATATAATTATTGATATCAGGAATTCACATTTTTACTAGTAACAATGCAATTATTGACATCAAAAATTATATTTTCTACTAGTAAAAAATTCTTGATATCAACAATTCATTTTGAATGGCAGCCTATGGTGAAATTTCACTAGTGAAAATACAATTACAGATATCAGCAATTCAATTGTTGATATCAAGAATTCAAAAATTTCATTTTTGATATCAGGAATTCAATAATTCAATTCTTGATATCAACAATTAAATTGTTGATATCAAAAAAGGTAATTGTTGATATAAAGAATTCATATCCTGGAAATGAATAAAAGTTAAAACGGCTTGCCATAGGCTGGCAAGCCGTTTTAGCTTTTATTCATTTCCAGGATATGAATTCTTGATATCAATAGTCAATTTTACTAGTAAAAATTACCATTTTTGATATCTGAAAAATGTATTTCTGATATCAATAATATTTCAGATATCTAAAATGGCTTTCTTACTAGAAACAATCACATTCATGATATCAGAAATTAACATTGTCACTAGTAAAAATTGAATTATTGATATCAAAAACGAACATTGTTACTAGTAGCATTTCAATTGTTGATATCAAGAATAGATATTTCAACTAGTAACAATTGAATTTTTGATATCAAAAATAAAGGTTTTTACTCGTAATAATTGTATTTCTGATATGTGAAATCGGAATTTCAACTAGTAAGAAATCAATTCTTGATATCAACAATTGGTTTTGAATGGCAGCCTATGGTGACATTTCACTAGTGAAAATACAATTGTTGATATCAAGAATTACATTTTTGATAAAAAAAATGTATTTGTTGATATCAAAAAATGTAATTGTTGATATCAAGAATTCATATCCTGGAAATGAATAAAAGCTAAAACGGCTTGCCATAAACAATGTTCATTTTTGATATCAATAATTCAATTTTTACTAGTGACAATGTTAATTTCTGATATCATAAATGTGATTGTTTCTAGTAAGAAAGCCATTTTAGATATCTGAAATAATATTGATATCAGAAATACATTTTCAGATATCAAAAATTATCATTTTTACTAACAACTGAATTGTTGATATCAAGAATAGACATTTCAATAGTGACAATTTAATTATTGATATCAGGAATTCACATTTTTACTAGTAACAATGCAATTATTGATATCAAAAATGATATTTCTACTAGTAAAATATCAATTCTTGATATCAACAATTCATTTTGAATGGTGAAATTTCACTAGTGAAAATACAATTACAGATATCAGCGATTCAATTGTTGATATCAAGAATTAAATTGTTGATATCACAAATTCCATTTTTGATATCAATAATTCAATTCTTGATATCAACAATTAAATTGCTGATATCAAAAAATGTAATTGTTGATATCAAGAATTCATATCCTGGAAATGAATAAAAGCTGGACACGCATGAAGACACACACACACACACACACACACACCATCTCTTTACCTTTATACACACACATGCACGGCATCTCTTTACCTTTATACTCTCATGCACGCACACATTGATAAACAATCACACACACACACACACACACGCCATCTCTTTACCTTTATACTCTCATACACACCCGCAGCTCGCTCTGGGTCGCTGTTGTGATGCCGGAAGGCAAACTCAGTTTCCACTATTCCAGGAGATATACTCTGGAGAAAAGGACAACGACGGGTTTAGAAATATTACTGTGACTTCACTTAACACATTCCAGCTTTTAAAAACATTTAATCTTTGTCATAATTTTCCTTTTTTTAGTATTTAATTAATTATTTGCTTTTTTGTTTGAGGGTCAAGACCTGTTTTACGTGTGTGTGTGTGTGTGTGTGTGCTCACCGTGGCTCGTATGTGTGTTTTGGCCTCCCGTAGCTCCTGTCTCAATCCTTCTGTCATGGCGGTCACAGCGTATTTGGTGGCGCAGTAAAAGTGTTCGTCAGCGCTGGGCACCATCCTGTGACCCCCCATACTGCAGACAAGATCAACAGGTGTGTGTGTGTGTGTGTGTGTGCGTGTCTTTTCATTGTGTGTTATCTCTGTAAAGCTGCTCTGAAACCATCCGTATTGTAAAAAGCGCTATATAAATAAATGTGACTTGACTTCGCCCCCTGGTGGCCGCTTGCAGTGGTTCTATAGGCGTACCGTTATGATTGACAGCTGTGCTTGCGAATGAGGATTGTGGGCGGGACCTTGATGCCATGGCTCCGCCTCCTGATCACAATTTTAGCTTCACTTTTCTACAGTTGAACGAAGTGGAGACAGTACCTGTTGATGTTGATGATGTGTCCGTCGTCCACGTTTCTCTCCTTCATGGACTGGTAGGCCTCACGCGTGCAGATGGCCAGAGCGAGGACGTTCACCTGCACATGGAGGTATCATGTGACATCCAGGTCATATTTTACCCCCAAAAACGGTAAAGAGTGGCTCTAGCAGTGACGCCAAAGTCATGACTCGCCCCCATGTCATCCAAGATGTCCATGTCTTTCTTTCTTCAGTCGAAAAGAAATGAAGGTTTTTGATGAAAACATTCCAGGATTTTCTCCATATAATGGACTTCAATGGGGTCCAAACGGTTCAAGGTCTAAATGAGAGTTTCAGTGCAGCTTCAAAGGGCTTTAAACGATTCCAGACGATGAATAAGGGTCTTATCATTTCATCAAGTCATTTGGTTTATTTAACAAACAAATTGACACGAAAAAAGATTCATTCATTTTGATAAACAAGTTCGAACAGGAGAGTCACGAACGCGCATCAGGCGAGCATTTGTGCTTATAAAACTTACATTTTTTTATTTATTTGTGAAATGGGCGATCATTTCGCTTGATAAGACCCTTATTCATCGTCTGGTGTCGTTTAAAGCCCTTTGAAGCTGCACTGAAACTCTCATTTGGACCTTGAACCGTTTGGACCCCATTGAAGTCCATTATATGGAGAAAATCCTGCATTCTCTGGGAATCGAACCCATGACTTTGGCGTCACATCATCAACATGTATGTACAATACTGTTCATATTAGGAAAAGAATCTCTTTTCTTTTTCTAATATGTACATTATAGGTACATGTATATGTATATATGTACATTTTATGTGCTAATAAGTAAATTTTAGGTGCTAATATGTGCATTTTAGGTGCTAATATGTGCATTTTAGGTGCTAATATGTACATTTTATGTGCTAATAAGTAAATTTTAGGTGCTAATATGTGCATTTTAGGTGCTAATATGTGCATTTTAGGTGCTAATATGTACATTTTAGGTGCTAATATGTACATTTTTGGTGCTAATATGTACATTTTAGGTGCTAATATGTACATTTTTGGTGCTAATATGTACATTTTAGGTACTAATAAGTACATTTTAGGTGGTAAAATGTACATGTTAGGTGCTAATATGTCCATTTCAGGAGCTAATAAGTAAATTTTAGGTGGTAATATGTACATTTTAAGTGTTAAAATGTACATTTCAGGTGCTAATATGTACATTTTAGGGGCTAATACGTACATTTTAAGTGTTGATATGTACATTTTAGGTGCTAATATGTACATTTCAGGTGCTAATATGTACATTTTAGGGGCTAATACGTACATTTTAAGTGTTAATATGTACATTTTAGGTGCTAATATGTCCATTTCAGGAGATAATATGTACATTTTAGGTGCTAATAAGTACATTTTAAGTGTTAATATGTACATTTTAGTTGTAACTATGTACATTTCATGCACTAATATGTACATTTTAGATGTTAATAAGTACATTTTAGGTGCTAATATGTACATTTTAGTTGTAATTATGTACATTTTAGGTGCTAATATGTCCATTTTAGGTGCTAATATGTACCACTAAGGTACCAATATGCAGCCTTTGGGTACAAAAGTGTTCCTTTTGAAAAGGTACAGCCCCAGTGACAGCTTTTGTACCTTTTTTTCTGAGATTGTACACAGACAGCACACATGGTACTGATACTCACATCGATCATGTTCCTCCACCCTTCAGTGCTTCCGCTGAGCAGTGGTTCGTTGTGAGCCAGACCAGCGTTGTTAATACACACGTCCACTCCCTGATGCAACGTCTTAATGGCGGAAAACATGGAGAGGATCTCGTCCTCGTTGCACAGATCACACTTATACGGGATCAGGGTGCCGCTGTATCCGGCGCTCTGACACTCGGCTGCCAACTTCTGCAACACAACACACCAGCACAGCTTCACACACTCGTCTGAGAGCATTTAAAAGCTCGTTAACATGTGTAACGCTGAGAGATTTGTGCAATTTGTTACTCCGTTACAAGTAAAAGTTGTAAAGGCTGATTTTTACTTGAGTAGAAGTACACAAGAACTGGTTTTTAAAGTACTTGCGTATCAAAAGTAAATGCATTGCTCTGAATCTATGCCTGCCTTCCCTCATCATATCAATATCACATTCATTTCCAGCAGTGAGATTGAATACGTGCACTCAGTAACGTCCACAATGGATTCAAACACTCAAATAGAGCCCTATTTAAAGTTGATTGGCTTTTAGTGTGAATACGTTAGCTTTACTGTAAGAAGCTAGTGTGATCCAAAACAATGACAAAATTCGTATTTAAAAAACCAAACCCAACATTCTTAGAAGAAATGGTTCTATTTAGAACCAGAAATGGTTCCATCCCCCGCTTCATATATGGAACTCCAAAATGGTTCTATATAGAACCTTTTTTTTTTTGGTAAAAGGTTCTATTGGCCAAGTATGAAACCCCAGGGTTCTATACAGAACCCAGAGGAACCCTTTTTTTAAGAGTGTATAGAACTTTTTAGGGGTTCCAAATATGTAGCACTGATAGAACCTTTTAAGGTTCTATATAGAACCTTTTCTTCTAAGAGTGAACGCTGAAAATGAAAGTCACAAAAAAATCAATTTATAATAATCTTTGCACAGTCCTAATATACAGTATGTGTGTGTGTGTGTGTGTACGCGTGTAATTTTACTGTCAAATTTGTTTTTTTGTTTTACATAAAAACTATGAATTTCCATTTAAAAAAAAAAATCAATCAATCAATCAATTAATATTTATTT